>CM031237.1:135883131-136463131 GCA_018340775.1 Taxus wallichiana var. yunnanensis
TAAGGCTACCTTTCAGTTGATGAAGCTCAACATTAAGGTCATCCTTACTCACCATATTGTTTACCCTTTCCTGAAGTTGGATGACCACCTCAGATACTCCCAAACCAGTAGAATCTGAAGCCATATCTTCCTTATTTGGGGTCATTCCTGGAGTTTCTTGTCCTTTTCCTTGGCCTTGGGTAGATCTACCAGCCATGACGAAGGATGTGGGCCTAGGGGTAGACTTAATAGGGTAGAATTTTAGGGTTTAGGGTTTGTAATTTTTTTGGCCAAATATAGGAATTTATAAAACAAAAACCCTAGCTATTTTTTGGAGGGGTTTCTGAAAATATAAGAAATTTGAAAATTTCCAAAAATTACGCCCTAGGGAGCCAAATTATGAATAAATATAGAACCGTAATAACTTTTTCAAAACAAGTCAAAACTTATTGAAATTTGGAGAGAAGCTTACTTGACTTATTTCACCTCACCACAAAAAAATTGTAGAAAAATTCACTACCAATCTTGAGATATAGCCGAACCTTCAGAATTAGGGTTTGATGTCATCCTGGCCGAGATCAAGCTCTGATACCACTTGTAATGAAATTACTTGATTAATTATGATTATCACCAGCAATAGAACACCAAATAACACAATATTGCAGATAAATTCTCTCAATATGAAAGTATAATAGCTTGGCCACTTCGAGGGGGAAACCTCCAGAACATATAATAAGACTCAAATACTCAACATAATGATCATCCACTACCTATAACCCCTATTTATACTATTCCTATGCTATGGCCATCAAGCAAGGCCAACCAACCAATGATAATAGATCATATATAAAAGAGATACATCATGATAACAGAAAAATTCCTAATATTTCAAAACATGTTGATAGACATTGTACATCATGCTTAAATGGCAAGAAAACAAATAGAAGATTCAAATCGAAGGAGTACTCCATAAAAAGACAAATAGAACTTATACATAACGATATTTTTGACCTAAACCGATCGATAAAATTCAAGTCGAGATTTTTTTCATGCTATTGTTTGATGATTACACAAGAATGACTTGGGTAGCATTCTTGAAAGACAAATCGAAGCACTAAAAAATTTCAAGACATTCAAATCAGTAGTAAAATAAGGAAAACTTGATAAAATAAAAAAATTTAGATCTGATAGAGGAGGTGAATTTTCTTTAAAATGAGTTTGATTAGTTTTTTGAAAACCATGGAATAATAAGGTAATTCTCAAAAAGTAGTAATAACACCTCAAGTAAAATCAGGTTGTGGAGAGTAATAGTAAAAAGTTCAAGATATGGAAAGATCCATGGTAAATGAGTCGAACCTATAAAATGGATAGTCGAGAGAGATGGCTAATACATCAATCTATATTCTAAATAGATATCAAATAATTATAAATAGGAATAATACCTCCTATAAGGTTTTTCAAGGAATATAGGTTCTAGTGTGAAACACCTAACCATGTTTGGGAGTTAGTTATTTATCAAGAGGGATGAAGAAAATCTTGGAAAATTTGATTCAAGGAATGATGAAGCAATTTTTTTGGGATACTCCTTAGTGATCTTTGATATATGTGTTATAAAGTAATCCAACAAAAGATATTAGAAATCACAAATGTTGTAATTGATGAAACCTATTTAATAA
Source organism: Taxus wallichiana var. yunnanensis (assembly GCA_018340775.1). NCBI lineage: Eukaryota > Viridiplantae > Streptophyta > Pinopsida > Cupressales > Taxaceae > Taxus > Taxus wallichiana. Next base: position 135,884,787 of record CM031237.1, read on the forward strand.
ATACTAAATCTCATCCAAAGGAGACTTATATAAATATAGACATCTAAGATGATGATGAAGTTACATAAGGAAATCAAGAAGAAGAATATGAGGATGAAGAAAGACCAGAAATTAAAGCTCCCTCAAGACAATTCAAAAGAGATCACCTTGCAAATCAAATAATAGGAAACAAGGAGGTAGGCATACAAAGAAGAAGATTAAGATTGAGAAATTCCCAAAACAAATAATTTTTTTCTCTCTTATCCAATTTTGAACCAAAGAATGTGTTAGAATCCAACAAAGACCAAAATTGGATTGATGAAATGAATGAATAATTAGACCAAATAGCTAAAAATGATACACAAGAACTAGTTCTGTGCCCAAGAATAAGAATTTCATCGAACTAATTTAGTATTCGTAAACAATCTGAATGGAAAAGGTGAAGTCACAAGGAATAAGGAAAGACATTTTTTTAAAGCCTATTCTCAAGTCAAGGAGTGGATTTTTAAAAACATTTACACGAGTAGCTAGAATGGATGTCATTAGACTATTATTATCATATAAATCATACAAAAGGTTCAAGGTATACCAAATGGATGTAAAGTTAGTATTCTTCAATGGGAACCTATATGATGAAGTTTACATTGAACAACCTGATGGATTTTCACCATATAGGAAAATGACTATGTGCACAAAGTTAAATATTTCCTTATATGGCATTAAGAAATCTCCTAGAGCTTGGTGAAAAAAATTATATAGGTTTCTAAATGATCAAGGCTTTAGGAAAGGAGTGGTAGAATACTACTTATACATAAAGGAAGAATAATCTCATGTATTATTCATAGTTATATATGTTGATGACATAATATTTCAACAAAAAAAGTGTCATAATAGGGGAATCTAGTTCACTAGCCTCATGTGTGGGTTACTAGGACCAAAAGGAGATAATTACAAAGGTCATAACTATGAATCAAGAAGAGAATTTTTAGGGGAGTATTAAGAGTGAATTGCGAAGACATTCTTACATCATTTCAAGTCATTTATTTCAAGAATGTGAGAATACACTAAGGGATCTTGTAGAGGTAAGCATATGTCTTGTTGATGTGGTATGCATGTCACTTGTTGATTTGTCAAAAATGTAAAAGGGGGAAATTTCCACCAAATAAATTAAATATAAAATTTAATGTCTTGGTATGAATTCTTCCCATAAATTTTTTCGATGTTTGTTGTCATCAATGAGAAAGGGGAGATTTTTTAACCATTTATCATTGATGTTTTCATTTTTATCATGTGGAATTGATGGAAAATATTGATTCGTGAGGTGGAAACCAATCAAGGGAATGAAGGTTTGGTAGTATTGACTACTTCTGACATCAAATGGTGTATTTAAAGAGATTTTTATTATGTCTTAGTGTGATGTGAGTTGTCATAGTGTATATACAACATCTTGGTGTATGCTTGTTATAGTTGTAATTAACTAGAGCTTGATATAAACTTCAAAGATGTCCTAAAAGTTTGAATTGGTGTTTCAAAAGTATGAAAGGGTATTTATGATAATGAATATGTCATGCCTCACGATTCATGGTGCAAACAAACTAAATGAGGCCTAGTTATAAGACTTAATCCTAGCATGAATTAGAATATGGAGTAAATAAAGCTAAATGAGGGAAGTAACATTATGAATTGTGGGTTGTGGCATGCTAGAGAGGATTTGAGAAGATGTTACATGTCATCCTTTAGCTGTTAGAATAAATTTCAAGACCTTTCGTGAGGCATGTTCTCAAGGACAAGAAAGATAAACATAGAAAAATCATGGTGGTTAGGAAGGTAGAGACCTATTTATGAGGAAATAATCCTTAGGACATTTTAATGAGGTTGTGTTAGTGTTGTGGACAATAATTTAGGGGAATATGAATAATATTTTTCAAGTTACGATGTTTTAAGCTCTACCGACTTCAAAGAATGACCATATCCATCTCAAATATCATTGATATGCTCACTTATATGTTAAACTTGTGCATGGTTACCTAATGTTTTCATGAGTTATGGGGCATGGAGTCAAAATTAATTTTTAAGTGGAAAGAGTTAAATGTATGGCCTAAGGTTTATGAAAAATTCTTAAGAGGCCAAGGTGGTCGAAACCAGTGCTCTTAAAACCCTATTCCTACAAGGATGGAGAAGAAATGACTCATTTTCTCAATAAATGAATTGGCAAATTTGATATAGTGACTTTTTGTTGTTAAATTTTAAGGACTCATCCTAATTTTTTTACATTGGTGGCATGTTCCATGTCATCTAAGAGGGTTCAAAAAAATCATTATTTTCTAATGAATTTATAGTACAATCATAAAAATAGGTTTCATGTTGAAAATTAAAGAACGAAAAATTCTCAAGAGGTTCCCCAAATGCTCATGATAAGATTTAGGAAATTTCCATGCACAATTGTAGTGAATCGTGTCAATCAAGTTGGTCTACCACAAATGGACTAAGAAGTAAAACCGGTCACTTCTTCTTTGTAAGGGATTTGATGTGAATGCATGTTTTGGAGGTGGAATATGAGTCTGGATAGATGCTAAAGGTTCAACATGACATGTTTGAGCCCATGATCGTATTTTCGAAGTGATTTTGATTCTTATCCTTCATGGTCTAAAGTGTCTAATGATACCCGCAAGTCATCTAATACACAAGGTTGAAACTATAAATTTATCTTAAAAATCACTTGGATAAATGCTAGAATATTGATTTGAGGTCCCTGGTGAGATGTATAAAGTAGTGTTTTTTACATGAAAGATATGGTTTTTGGGTTAGAAGATTCTAGGACAAGACTTGTTCTTGGTGTCTTAAAACCTAGTCTTGGTGGTCTTTGAAATGAAAGCTTATTTGAGATATATGCCCCAAATTGATGTATTATATAGGATTTATAAGTTACATATGGAGTATATCTTTCCATAAATTTTCCTTTAGATCCATGAACATGTGTTTGAATATATGATCTTTCTCATTATATGAATAGTATTATTCGATTATACAAGCCCATTAAGAACTTATACTAATATGTGTCAGATGGAGAGAATGTAATTGATATAGTAGATCCAAGTCCTTGAAATTGAAATAGAGGTCCCATAACACACTCTAGAAGTAATGAGAATATTTGACATTTCATACATTGATGTTGATGAACTGTCAGTAACTAGTTTTTGATCTTGCTCCAACCGTAGAAGTATTTAAGATCCTTTTCCTTAAGATGCATTGTTCCATGTAGATGATGATGTTTCTAATATCTTAAAGTGTCATACATACCATTTTAATTGTAAGACGTGAATCAAAATTATTTCATTTGCATTTAAGTTGAATATTGGTTATCGAAATACATATACCTACTTGTGCATACAACCTCTAATGGAGTCTTGAATATGAAAGCATGGTTTTTGAGGATTTTAAATGAATTAGAGAGAAAGGAGGAGTAATTTGTAAAGTGAAAATTCATCATAACAATTTTTTAATCGATGAGAATAGCTAGAAGATAAAGGAAAGAATCACTAAATAAGATTACAAATGGAATAACCATTACAAATAAAGCCTCTAGATGTCAAAATGGGATATTTACAGATGAAATAGAAGGTTAATGAATTCAAGAATGTTCCCTTTCTCATCATAGGTGTTATAAGTGTCGATATAGTTCATGTAAGGAGTGTTCCTCCAACATACACTCATGCAAATGTAATAATTGCATTATGACAGCTCTTAGTGAGGTCATCTAAATCCTAGTGTACGAGTCAAGAGGCACAAAGGTGAAGTTTTTGAATATGAAGTTTTAGAGGTGTGTGAGTGTGAATTAATCATGTATAATTATTTATTAATGTGATTGAAAAATATATTTTTAAGTAAGAGTTTCAGTAGTATAGGTATATGAGAAGATAAGTGGTTTTAGGTGCTTAAAGAATGAGGATGAGCATGTAAGAGATAAGTATGAAATTACAAATTTTTTTGTTTAATAAACTAACATAATGAATGTGATCATTTTTCTTGAAAACTAAGTAGGTTATGGAGTTGGTTGTTCGATGAAAGTAGGATCTTGCAAAAGTTACAAAGTAGGTCCTTGACTTGATTAATTGGAGTTGGTGCTTCAAATTCACTAGGTACTCAACAAATTGAAATGTTTCTAATATTTATAGGAAGATTTTCCACCATAAAAAATTGATTTCAGTGGGTTTTTTATTCCTTAAATGGTTTCTCACATTAATTTTTTTCTTCCTATGTGTTTACTTGATTTCTTATGATTTAATTTTTTTCGTTTCTTTATGGAAAAATCTGATCAAATTGAATGGGTTGTTGAGGTATAGAATTTCTTTCACAAATTTAAAGAAGAAATTAATCGCCCTACCCTCTTAGTAATTTTTTTCCAAAAATGATTTGGCAGAGGCACATATGTTGTACAAACAAGGAAATTTTAGTTAATTGGGAGAGGATTAAGAGTACATATCATGTGTGGCATGTGGATAGGAAAGATGTAATAGATGAATAAAAGATAGAAGACATTCAAACATATAATATTGAAAATTTCATAGGTGTTGATGGAATAGAAGATTGGGAATTTCTTTTGCATTTTGTTCCACCTAATAAAGTGAATTTGAGTGATCTTTTGCTAAGTGCATGGAGAAGGAGGACTAAAAGGGGTAAAAAAGGACACATTTTTCCTAAAATCAACCAAACCTAAACTTCATTCAATAATTTGGCATGAATACGATCAAAATTTGATAAAGTGATAAAAATAAGTATCGTAGATCTCCAAATCTTGTTTCTAAAATATAATTATTTTAAAAATGGTGGAGATTAAGAAGATCAAATATGGTGCATACACAAAGTATGTCTATTTCGTGTCAAAAAGATAAGAACCTATTGTGTTTTTGCCCCTTTCTTGAGTTCTATAAATTATTTTTCAAATCCTCTGTAGAAAATTAGCTAGGACCATGTATGAAGTCCCACTAATTTTTCATAATTTTTGTTAAATGTATAATTTTAATTTTTTTGAAATTGTACACATCCCAAAAAAATGAAATATTTGTGTGTTCACCTCCATAATTTTGACAAAAAGTAATTTTATTTTTAATTTTAGTGTGCAAGGAATGGAGTTTAGAAAAACATTATTTTTAAAAAATTTCAAAGAAAAATCATAAATTGTGCACCAAAATGTATGCATAGGTTCAGAAAGAAAAGAAGGCACTAGTAAAATAAATTAATGATGGAAGCCTTAAACTATTTGGATTTTAAATGTAATTATATCCTCACCAAGGTAAAACTGAGATTGACATTGTAGTATTTATTTTTAATATTATTTTATAACATCATGAAATATTGGGGTGTACACATGAGATTTCGATGTTTTTCTGTCAAAAAAAGATTTATTCATAGATTACATAGTCCAAACCTTAGGTTTGGATATCCAAGGAAAATCCAAGCCTATGGATTAGGAATTTAAAACCCAAAGAAGATGAAACACGAATGCACTATAATGTGACCACATTATAATGTTTGTGTGTTCCTTTTGCAATGATAATAGCATTGCAAACATGAACACGCAGCGGATATCATTACAAATAGGAAAAAGAGTGTGTTATAACATGAGTGTTTTATAATGTGCTCCCATTATAAGGTGAGCACTTTTGGCTTGATAAATCTGATCCATGACACAATCACATTACATCGAAACCTTGATTTTTCATTGTCACGTTATAATGCACCCAAGCCATAATGCAAGCATGATATGGAAAAAATGACCAAAAAGAGGATTTTTGGACACTTTTTTCCCCCATATTTGTGCACTTTCCCTTCATGGTTGAAAGTAATATTTTAATTTGAACAATTTTTTTATACAAAAGATGAAAAGAACTTTTAAGATGCATCTGCATGCTTCATAGAAACAAACAAAGTCTTACAACATTTGATCAACGTTCACATAATTAAATTTAAGACATGAAACTTTTTTCATTTAAATACCATATTTCTCTAGAAAATATTATCAAACATTATATGAAGGGTCTAGATGAACCTCTACTCCACATGATCATACCAAGAACTTGTAGAATAGGAAACTCTTACCTAATAAATTGTTTTAAAAAAGTATTGGCTAAAAGTGACATGATATTTAAGCATCCTTTTATTCTTTTGGCATTAATGGGTGTTGTTAATTTCAATATGTTGACCATTTTCAGTCACCATGGTATAGGGGTGTAAAAAAATTTAGGTTTCTTAGGTTCAATGGTAAATTGGGTAGGTACACATGCAAATCAACAACTTGTAGTGTTGTTTAGGATGTAATTCCATGCATATGATTTCATTCAAGGATATCATCTTCACCAAGAATGGAAGAATACTATAGGGCCTCCGTGGAGATGGTAATGAAAACACACAAGAGAAACATCATGATGAAATAACAAGTCAAGTTGCAGATTTAAAGTATAAAAGGAAAGTAGAATTGCAAAGGGTAATCAATTATTCATTTTATCAATTTCAAATTATTGAAAAATAAAGATAAAGGAAGAAAAATAAATCTTATTACATTAACATTAATTTATATTCATAAGGAATAATAGTACATTTTTTCAAATGAATCCATGAGAAATAACTAAAAGAAAGGAAACTATGTAGATTAAAAATGAAAATCAAAAGGAGAGATGGGACAAATCATTTCCTCGCTGACCTGGATCCCATGTCATTAAAATTTCTGCTCCATATTGATCCTTTGTCATACATTCCCATACCTAAAAATAAAACAAGAGTAATATATCAGAAAGCATATTTCTTACCAAAGGAATAGATTTGGACGCATACATAACATGAAATGTATTTAATTATATTTATTTGAGAGAAGAACATGCTAATAAAATGATTAGATTATCGAATGCTAGAATTATTCCATTCCATGATATTCATAAACTATGTAATCATTTTCATGAAGTGAACGAAACGATTTGTAAGATTGATTAACTAAAATTAACTATACTAATGGGAAAGTACAATAATAGTTATTTTAATATAGGATGAATAAAACATTGTGAACAATGTTAAGAAAGTACACAATGATTTTAAATAATTAGACAAAATACAATAATACCGTAAATGTTCAAGGATGTGAAAGGAAAGGACATAGCTATTTGTTGGAGATTGTCGCAGGTTAATGCATGTCCTGCTATGGATTCTAGAAGAAGGAATGATCACTCGAGGTCCCGCAAGGGTAGTATATGGAAGATATAAGGAGACTCGAAGTTCTAACAAAGGTACTAGGCACTATAGGGCACCATGATCTGCAGTAATAGGTTCCTTAGTCTCTGTAAAATATTGGAACCTTATTTTTGTAGTCTCACAAGATGCCTCAAATATTCCCTATTTTCCACACTAATGGATTTTCTTGACTATACCAAGTATATGAAATAATGGAAGATGAATGAATGACCAACAAAATAAAAAGAACTATCATAACTCTAATAATACAATATGCACAATGAATGGGTATAAATGACCTCAACTACCACAACAACGAGCTTACTAATTTAATGATGCACTACATTTTGGATCCAAATGTAGTTTTGTTATGTGTGTGCATGTCTTTCCCTAGGTGATCTTGTGCTAGTCCTACTTTTTAAAGTAGCGAACAATAATAACTATAAAAAATATAATATTATGTGTGCGTGGAATATAATAGAATCCCTCCTCTTATGTTATGTGTGTTGATGCAGATCTCCTAGCCATGATGCATGTAACTATGTGGATGGACGTGATGTAATGGATGTATTCATAGACAAAATGATAATAGTATATGATGTTAGGTGCTCATTATGGTATCATGAATTTATATTTATCGGGTTCCCTTGCTCTAATTTCACAATTACCCCGACATGGCTAACAAAGAAAAACATAAGGATGAAAATTTCTAGAAGAGGCCCAAAAGATGCGGGAAAGTAGAAAATTGGTCGAGCACCCCAAGTGGGGACAGGGTTCCACAGGCACCCGTGTATTGGCCTCTGGGTCCCCTGCTTAGGCTAAAATTATGGGATAATTACAAAATAGGTTGGCATGTATAGGAAAATATGTGGGAATGAAAAAATAAAAAGTAAAATTAAGATGGCCAAAAGGTGTGATTAATTATTAATTTCTTCACTTGAGAACCCTCTAAATAGTAGTATAAGACAAGCCTAAATAATGTGTAAACCGCATGATTTTGTGACTACATTTTCCCCACTTTATGTTGGTGAGTGGAACAATTGATAATATAATGTAGATATAGATATGTACCCAACATCCATGTAGAGTGTAGTAGAAGACACTGTCGACGCTAAAATTTTCCTCCATAATTTCTATTTCATTAATGTATGTATTAGGAATAGGATGTTGTTAAGTATAATTACTAGTAGTGTTCGATAGAAGATAACGGCGTTCTTGCTAGTACGCCGTCACCAATAATGTATAGTACAGTAATAGTAAAAAGTATAATAGGAATGTTGTGGTAAAAAGTAAATATTTGTCGTAAGTGGTCTCGTAATGTTAAAATGTCGAAGTTGGGGTAAGTAGAGAAGTAGGGTCTACATGATTAGGAATTAGAAATATTATATTGGTAATAAGGACAAGGAGTGAGGTCATAAATATTTTGTGTATTTTATTTGTAAAAATTCTAAAAATGTGGAACCCATGTGAAATGATAAGGTTTATCTTATCTTAAAAGATAAGCTTACATATACATATAAGAGTTAAGGTATGGACTATGATTCGTCAGAGTGGATTTCTTATCCTAACTTAGAGATAAGATGGATAAGCCTGGAAATTTTATAAATAAAGAGGCCACCCCCTCATTTAGCATAGAAGGAAGTAGTGAGAAATATTGTATGAATAAGTGGGTAAAGGAAGTCATCATTTTGAAGGTGTGTTAAAGAAGCCATTAACATGTGTAATTGTGAAGTTTATCCCATAGTTATTGTTGGAAGGTAAGTGAATTCAAGTAACACTTGAAGTATCTCATGGGTGAGATTGTAATAATTTCATGTTGATATTATAATTTACACCGATATTTCATATTTATAATCATTCCTTCTTATCATAGTCTATGGTATTCTTGTGTTATGTTTGTTGTTGTGTTTCCAGATTACATCCACCAAACTAAAGGTAGTGAATTAGTAAATAATGATAGCACGATGAGTTATGGGTGAAGAATTATCATAGTGCTAGATTGGTGATGACATTTTGGTTCCGTTGTCGGGCCATTCCTCGTTGGTAGATTTTCTTGAGAGATATTCCCACTTAGTCGAAAATATTTGGAGGGTGACGTTGTTTTTACTATGCATAGTAGTTACCATGGTAAAGTAACTTTTTTCCATGAATAGTATTTATCGCAAAGAAAGTCACTTTTCACCGTGAATAGTATTTACCATACTAACTTCACTTTTTTATCGTGAATAGTGTTTACCACAAGAAAGTCGGTTTTACCGTAGTAAGTCAAGTTTTACCATAGTAAGTCAAGTTTTACCATAGTTTACCATGGTCATTTCTATTTTCTATTATAGTGATTCCAATTATTTGTGCACATAAGTCTTGTTGATTCTACTTGTGGGTTGGTATTTCACCGTGGTTACTTTCGGAAATGGGGAAGATTCTTTTTTCAAAGAGTGAAATCTAATGAAGATGCTTCCTCTTTAATTTAATAGTTTAAATGATCTTGTATTTGTAATGGCCTTATAAGAGGGAACAATGGACTGAATTTTTCCTACCTTTTTGGATGGTTCAGCCCTTAGGTGGTTTGAAACACTAGGTGATAATGTGAAAAACTCATGGGATTTATTAACTAAAAGTTTTCTTGAAGAATTTGGTGAAAAACAGAAATATGTAGATCTCATGATTGATATCACAAAGCTATCCCAAGGATAGAAGGAGAAGATAAGGGATTATCATGCTCATGTTCTAGAGCTAAGGAGGAAGCTCGATGCCTAGATCTGGAAGGAAGGAATAGCGCATGGGTTGATGAATGGCATGGATAATCTCCTCTATAAAAAGTTCATTCTTGGGATGAAGCCAGAGATCAGACAATGAGTGAAGTATGACCGCCAAGCTACCATTGAACAAGCAAAGGATATTGCAAGAAGGAAAAAAATAAAGCATGGAAGAGGAGCCTAAAGAAATTTTGCTAAAGTAGATCCTACACCAACACCTTTGGTGCAAAATCCACAACCACTCTTGGTGAGCAAAAATATTTTCCTAGTAGATCTACCGAGTATGAATATCTTCTCAAGAAGATGGGTCAGTTAACTATTAATCTTCTTCAAGGAAAAGAATTTAGTTCTTAGGGAGGAGATAGAGGTATAAAAAGAAATATTTCTAAATTTGTATGTTATGGTTGTTATAAAAAGGGTCATTATAAGTATAATTGTCTAGATAGAGCTTCTACATCTGGTACAAGAGATAATGATAAAGGAAAAGCACCTATGAATTCTTTTGATGTAGTAGATAAGAGCATAAATAATGAAGTAGATGTATTTGTAACAAAAAGAAAGAAATAAAATATAATCAAGATGGAAATGATCCTAAGAAGATGAAAGGAGAAACTAGTAAGAAACATAGGAGAAGAAAGTTAGGTGTGCAGGATTTTTTGATTTCATAGGGACAAGGACAATACTCCATCTTAGAATATTTGTCCAAAAGGCCTGCAAATATTACCTATGGTCAACTCTTGGCTATGTCTTCTGAGAAGAGGCGGGAGCTGTAAAGTGGACTCAATGCTCAACGAAGGAAGGAGGTTGAGGTCCCTATTTTGGAGGTAGAGGCAGATCCATATGTTCCAAAAGCTAAGGTATTATGTAATGGTATTTCAATTCATGATGTCTTAGTTGATGGAGGTGTTACATTTAATTTAATGACCGAGTCCAGTAATGAATATGTTGGGTTTAAAATTGATCGCCCTCAACACTTATGTTAAGGTCATTAAATAAGAGAAAACTAAACCGTAGAAGGTGTAGTTTAAAATGTGGCAATATCTGTTATGGGTGTTGTATGTGTGGTAGACTTTTAGGTGATGAAAAATGGTACCTTGTTGCATACCCAATGTTGTTGGGAAGACCATGGATAAGAAGAGTTCATGCAAGAAACTACCTGGAATGAAGGATTCATGAAACTTGGACATGGTAGAGAGAGGGTGAAGATAAACGTGATCCTCTTGGCATCATAAGGTAGAACCTGTGGATTCAAGTGATGATGCCGATGATTGGACATCCTCGATTACTCTAGTACCAAAGTGAAATGGACATAGAAGATGAAGAAAGTGAGGTTGATGTTTCGGTCATGGATATCCTTCCACACACACCAACTCATGAACCCATAAAAGTATCTCAAGAAGAAATTGATGATCATCTCCAACGAATAAATATTGGTGATGTTGTGATGGAGAGTGAGAAGGAGTCCTACCTCCATCTCTTTTGAAGATACATGCACTTATTCACTTTTGATTACAAGTAGCTCCATCAAGTAAGTTGGGTAGAACATTCTATTGAGATGGTAGATGGTGTTAAGCCCATAAAGAAAATGCCATATAGAATGAATCCTAATTTTTCCAATACTATAAAAGAAGAAATATATAAGTTTTCTGATGTAGGATTCATATTTGGTATGGATAATTCAGAATGGGTTTCTCCCATTGTGATCTCAATAAAAATAATGGAAGCTACACATTTGTGTTGGATTATAAGAAGCTCAATAAGGCAATAAAGAAGGATCATTACCCTCTTCCATTCTCAGATCAAATCTTGGATGAAGTAGCTGGCCAGGAGTGCTATAGTTTTGCTGATGGATATAGTGGATACAACCAAGTTCGTATAGCAGAGAAAGATCAGCTGAAGACCACATTCACCACTCCTTGGGAAACGTTTGCTTATAGAGTTATGCCTTTTGGGTTGTGTAATGCTCCAGAAATGTTCCAATGTTTGATGAATAGGGTGTTTGAACCCTACATTGGGAACTTCATCATAGTATTTCTAGATGATTTTTGCATCTATGGGAGCAAGATGGACCACCTGCACCAAATGGAGATAGCATTTCAAAGGTTAGATAGAGCACAAGCCTCACTAAACCCTAAAAAGTGTTTCTTTAGATGTTCTAAAGGTGTTTTGTTAGGGCATGTGGTATCCAGAGATGGTATTAGTACCGATTCTAATAAAGTTTTAAAAATCAAAGAGTTACCATTTCGTATGAATAGAATTAAGTTGAGATCATTTTTAGGCCATGTGGGTTACTATAGAAGATTCATCAAGAATTTCTCAAAATTACATACCCACTAACCCCAGCTTCTTGAAGAAGGATGTTACTTATGAACCAAGAAATAAGGTGAATGAAGCTTTTGAACAACTGAAGGAATCCCTAGTGTCTTAACCTATTTTAAAGAATCTAGATTGAGCAAGCCATTCATTGTGTATACAGATGCCTCGACACACAACAACATTAGGAAGTAATATAAGCCAAAAGGATGAAAATGGGAATGATCATCCAGTTTACTTTGGGAGCAGACAAATGAGCAGTGCTGAGGTAAATTATACTGTAACTGAAAAAGAGGCTCTAGCTATCATTTTTGTTGTAAAGAAGTTTAGAAATTACTTGCTAGGGCAGAAATTTATAGTTATAACAGATCATCAGGCTCTAAAATATATTGTCAATAATTTTAACTCATCAGGGAGATATAGCAAGATGGATAATTTTGCTACAAGAATTTGAATTTGATATTATAGATAGGCTAGGAAAGAAGCATGTCAATGTAGATGCACTCTCTCGAGCCTATGATGGTTTAGGTTCATCTTGTGATGATGATGATTTCCCAGATGCAACATTGTTATCCCTTAACACAATCCCTATTGAATACATATATATTTGGAATTATCTGAATGAATTCAAGTTTCGATGGTGCCAATACAAAGACTAAGAGGAATATTACTCATGCCAGTCATCCATATTCTATTCTGCATGGAGTATTATTTTGAATAGGACCTGATGGATAGTACAAGAGAGCAGTTGGACGTGATCAAGGGAAGGAGCTGATAGAAGAATTCCATAATGGTACATGTGGAGGGCACTTCTCTAGACAACTTATAGTAAGAAGGATCTTGGATGCAGGTTATCACTGGCCCACACTTTTTAGAGACCATTATAATTATTGTAAGACATGTGATATTTTTCAAACACATGGTAACCGTAAGACTTCATCAGCTCCATTATGCCCTATTCTTCCACTTGGTCCCTTTGAAAAGTGGGGAATAGACATTGTAGGTCCACTTCCAACTACCCCACACCAAAATAAGTATATTGTAGTTTCCAGGATTATTTAACCAAATGGGTTAAAGCTAGGCCATTGAAACAACTTCTATGGATGAAGTGGTGAGGTTCATATATGAACGCATTATCACTAGATTTGGTTATCCATTAGAAATTGTAATGATCAAGGAAGCCACTTTATTAATGAGGTGGTAGAATCCTAGTCAATAAGTTTTCTATCAAGCATAGGAAGGAAACAACATACAAGCCAAGCACAAATGGACAAGTGGAATGAACAACTTTTGTGTTGTGTCAAATTCTAGCAAAATATGTAACCTTGGGTACATAAGTGGGATAAAAGGATTCACGCAGCATTATGGGCTTATAGGGCAACATCAAAGTCAGCAACAGATACTCCCATTTTAGTTGGCATATGGTATTGATTCAGCTTCTTCCTATTGAGTTTGATATTCCCACCGTAAGAGTTATAAAAATGACAGGATGGATGAAAGTGATTCAAGAAAAGAAAGGTTGGTACATCTTCATTTTCTAGAGGAAACGAGGGAAATAGCGAAGGATACAAGCTATAAGAAGAAAATGAAGCAGAAGGAATACTTTGATCAAAAGATCTATTGGTCTCCATTTCATGTGAATCACTTGGTTCTAGTATATGATTCTAGATACAAACAAAGAAGACAGAGGAAATTTCTTCCAAAATGGACGGGGCCCTACCAAAAATAGCATCTCGTGCATGAAAATGGTATGTACCGATCTGGAGAAATTGGATGGCACTCCCATTACGAAATGGGTCAACCACGACAAGTTGAAGATTTTCCAAGCACCATAATAGTTTACTCGAGGACGGAGTAGAAGCTAGGAAAGGGAAGATGTCGACACTAAAATTTTCCTCCTGTAATTTCTATTTCATTAATGTATGTATTAGAATAGGATGTTGGTACTTATAATTAGTGGTAGTGTTCGATAGAAGATAACGGCATCACAAGATGACGCCACCAATAATGTATGGTACGGTAATAGTCAAAAGTACAATAGGAATGTTATGGTAAGAAGTAAATATTTGTCCTAAGTGGTTCGGTAATGTTAAAATGTCAAAGGTGGGATAAGTAGAGAAGTAGGGTCACATGATTAGGAATTAGAAATATTATATTGGTAATAAGGACAAGGAGTGAGGTTATAAATATTTTGTGTATTTTATTTGTAAAAAGTCTAAAAATGTGGAACCCATGTGAAATGATAAGGTTTATCTTATCTTAAAAGATAAGCTTACATGTATGAGATAAGAGTTAAGGTATGGAATATGATTCATCGAGTGGATTTCTTATCCTATCTTAGAGATGATATCGATAATCCTGGAATTTCTATAAATAAAGAGGCCACCCCCTCATTTAGCATAGAAAGAAGTAGTGAGAAATATTGTATGAATAAGTGGGTAAAGGAAGTCATCATTTTGAAGGTGTGTTAAAGAAGCCATTAAGAGGTGTAATTGTGAAGTTTCTCCCATAGTTATTTTTGGAAGGCAAGTGAAGTCAGTAACACTTGAAGTACCTCATGGGTGAGATTGTAACAATTTCATGTTGATATTATAATTTACACTGATATTTCAGATTTATCATCATTCCTTCTTATCATAGTCTATGGTATTCTTGTGTTATGTTTTTTGTTGTGTTTCCAGATTACATCCACCAAAATAAAAGCTATGCATTAGTAAATAATCATAGCACGAGGAGTTCCTGGTGAAGAATTATCATAGTTCCGGATTGGTGATGACAACACGTTGATGGAATATAATGAAGAGGGAATGAAAAAGAGATAAAGTGAAGGAGCATGGATTCTAAAGATGAAAAATGTGCATAAAAAAGTGATTAGAGTGTACTAGCATGAACTACACGTGTAGTTGTTGTGGTGTGTAGGGTACCTGAATGCTTAGTAAAGGTAAGTATCATCGCAAAGTGTGTTTTTGTTGTTGTTATTGTTTCCCCAAGTTGACTACTTGTTTATCATATGGTGGGAACTACAAGGAGAAAATGATCAAGTAGTCAAATATATATGTATGTAAAAACACTATGTAAAATATGCATGTGTAGAGAAATATGTAAAGAACGTAAATGTAAAATACATGAAAAGAAAATAGTAAACAAAATATTTGCACATAATCCATGTCTATAGAAAATGGTGTAGAATGATATCATGTATTGTCCGAGTTTTTGGGTGATCTCATGCCAACTGGTGAAGAAGTGTATGGAGGAAACGCATTTTTTTCCTCCAACTCTAACTTCTTCTATTAAAATGTTTGAAGATATATCTATAGCATCCTAGTTTTTTCGGTGATTTGACAACAACTGGTCGAAGTAGTGTAGAGAGGCACACCCAATGAAACCCCTAAGCCCCTAACTACTTCCTAGAAATTTGAAAGGGCACCATGTCTTGTAAATGTCGTTGTGTATGGATTTCATAGAATGGTTTGAAATCACTTGTTATATGTAAACCTACAATGTCAAAGGTATAAAGTTCTCTTTATTGAACCAATGTAAATATGTTGTGTTATTTTTTAAAACCCTCAATGATGGCCCCCTCTTTGGGGGTGCATGCAATGTCATTAAAAGGATAATGTTGCCCCAAAAGAGGACTTACCATAATTTGACCTGTATAAATATTCCCGTAGTGGGAAAGGTAAACCGCTTGTTAGAAACCAAGGCTTGCATAAAAGGGGATGGCTATCAAAAGAAAGTATTGGTATGAAAAGACATGCGTATAATAAGACAAGTCTAAAATAAGAAAACAATGTATTAACTACCAAAAAAGTAGTATAAGCATGTAAGAGAATAAGTAGACAACACAAAGTAGGTTGTAAACATGGGACATCACTCATGTTATCACAAGACACACAAGTCCATCATGACCGCAAAATCAAACAAGTGTGCACACAAACATAGGAAAAAACCTACATAAAATGAAAATTAATGGAAGAAAACTATAGAAAAACAAACAAGTAATCATGGAAACATGTGATCCGCAAAACAAGTGTTAGACATGGAACACCCATTAGCATGTTAGAGTAATAGCTAATATTTCAAATGATTTATAATCAATTAAATGTAAGGTTCTAAGTACAAAATGAAACAATAACACCTAAATAAGAAGAATGTGAATCCTCGCTAGTGTCCGATATAGGAAGGGTAGAAGGTGAGCATCCATGTCGCATGTAAAAGTATTATATCTCGATCATAATAAATAAAGGTGTGATCATGTCTCATGTGTTTATTATATATATATATATATATAATGATATATAAGAAATCAACCTAACATGTGTAGTAAAGTAATCATGAAACACACTTGAAAGGAAAATTAAATGCCCCCAAGATAATGAAATATGTTTTGGATAGATGGAATGGTAGGAGAAATGTGCCCCTCAAGTGAATGGAAGTGTATGCTGCCATTTCCCCTTAATAGTCAAGAATGAACCTTAAATGAGATTGCGTCATCAGGAAATTGTCGAGTAGTGTTAGTTTTGTGCCCAGCGTACTATAATGAGTGTGCTTATATAATGATGATGAGATGTGAAATGTTGGTAGATGTGCATGAATCCTATAACGTAATTGTATATCATGAATTTTTAATGGATGAGTGATTTTTTATCCCTAAGCATATATCACTATAGAATGAATAGATGAAGATGTGTGACAATTTAGCCTACAACATATGTCATGAGAAGATGAAAGGAGGGAATGGTGATGTAACCTAAGGTGTATACCATGACAGGCGATAGTGAAGCTAGTGATTTATCCTAAAGCGTATACGACTACTAGAGGTAATGACATAAATGGGTTATGATTTATCCTAAAGCGTATGTCACTATGAGATGAATTATAAGGGAGTAGTGATGTAACCTAAGGTGTATACCACTACAAGATGATAATATAGGTGATAATTTAACCTAAGTTGAATGGCACTAATGCTTTGGATATGTTGTGTGAGGAAATTTGGCAAGGTGAATGTGAGGTCCATTTGATTTGTAGACCCTCGGGTTTTGAGTATGGACCGAGGAACTAAAGTGTGTCATATGGTTTTGAGATTAACATGCATAAGAAAATGTAGTATAAATGACGAAGTGATGAAGAAGGTATGTAAATGTGTTGTGTGGGAAATACAACATAAGATGCGCCCATGTAGGTTGAGTAATGTGTAAAGGAAAATAATAGGTGTAGATAGAAATGGAATATGTAATGATAAAATTTATATATGGACCCATATAAAATATAACCTAGTGTAGTATGCAGCATTTATGTGGAAAATGTGTAGAGTGACTATGTATAGGTTATGTGTGGATAGCCTAATAATGTATGTGGTGTGTAGGGTAAGGACTAGTAAAATGTAGAATGTAGGAATGAAATGTAAAAACTAGACTCATATGTAATGACGACTAGTATAGTATATAGAAAATGTATACAAAGTGAAGATGTGTAATGTATAATGTGAATAAGTGCATAGATACCATGATAGATGTAATGTGTAGATGAGGACTATCAAAGTGTAGAAATAATTGTAGAATGAAAGGTGTATGATGTGCAATGTAGGATTAAATGTAATATGGTGTTCCCATGGTATAGTGTGTGGTGTTCATTGTAATGGTAATCCCTCAATAGTCAAGTGTGAATCGAAGAAAAGAGTGTGCCATCGGGTAATGAAAGTGCTACGATGTGTCATATGATATGCTTATATGAAAAGAAAAGAAATTATGTGAAATCATGAGGGAGGAATGGGAAGTATGCTAAGTTACTCAGTAAAATCATCAAGTGGATCATCATCCTCAGGATTGAAATATAAGGGGTATGCGTTAGTAACTTGGTAGGCTATAATGGTAGGTTGATCATGTAATGAACCATTGAGGTATATGTGATACATGCCAATAGCATATTATTCATTAGTGAATGGAGGGAAGGGTCGGCCATCTGCGTACCAATGAGTGAGGTTTTGTTTATAACCTAGGAAAGAGATATTACAAATTATAACATATCCAAAAGGCATAGGAAAGGATATTTCTATATTATCTAAATTTAGGGTTCCCCAATATAGTCTTGTCATGATAGTTCTAATTTGAGTGGCACAAATTGGTACGAGTATGTGTACGAAAGAAATCAAGATGAAAGACATAAATTCCATAAGTTTTTGTGGCATGGAACAATCCATGGTATAAATGTGGATGTTACTGAGTGGTGGATGGATATCAATAAATAAAAAAACTAAGTGGGATAAGTCTTCGTAAGTACATATGGTTTCAGTTGAAGTAGGGTCTAATGAAATGTTCTCCAATGATGTATGAAGAGTGTACAAGTGAATGGTGGGAGTATAAACAATTAAGATGAGGATTGGAAAGTAGTTTCCATTCAAAGAACATGTAGTTGATATGTAATAATGGATGTAGAAAGAGGTGGTGTAGAAGGGACACCATCTAGTAAACAAATAGCTCCCCAAGTTGTGGTAAATGAGGTGGGTCATTCATAGATAGACGCATGTCCGTAGTATCAATGCAAGGGATGAGAAGACTAGTGTGAGGTTCATGAACATAGTATTGGAATTCGTCACGATCCCGAAAGATAATATACTCAACGCATTCGTGTAGGAAATTAATGCAACAATGGACTGTAGAAGCGGATACAGCTTGATGGCATGGAGCCATGGCCTACCCAATAAACAATTACAAGATGCAATGTAAAAATAGATAATAAAGAAAAATTTACAATGAGTTTTAGGACCAAAATTAATGGGTAAGGGAAAATGACTAAGACATGGATGAACGATACCATCAGAAGTATATAGTGAAATAGAAGAAGGAATAACAACATGAAAAGACATACCTAAAGCTTGGAGGAAATAAATAGGGCAAAAATTAAGCTAATGACCAATATAAATTAGAGTGCATTTGAAACCAACATTATAAATGCAAGACATAATATATAGAGGTTTGGGTCATTATCAAAGGGATGAATGTTACAAGGAGGATTGAGCCTAAACACTCGTATATTGTGAGAATACATTAGAAAATGTGTTATATATGGAATATGAATGCGTGTCAATAATAACATTTGTAGTAGGAAAATGGTGTTGAACACGATGAAATAAATCAAGATGGGTAAGGAGGTATTCATTGATAGAGATACTCATCATGGCTAAATGCAAATGCAAAAACCTAGAAGGTTTGATGAAGAAATGATTGGTTTCACTAAAATGATTTACTGAAATTAACTATACTACTGAAAAGTATAATAATAGTTAATATAATATATGAAGAATAAACCAATTTGTAAACTATGCTAAGAAAGTATGGAATGATTTTAAATAAGTATACTACAATGAAATAAAACATTAAATGTGCAAGGATGTAAAGGGAAAGGGCTTAGTTATTTGATGGAGACTATTGCATGTTGTTGTAGGTATGATTGTGGATTCCGTAAGAAAGAAAAAAAGTTGGAGGTCTCGTAAAGGTCAAATTTGGAAGATATAAGAAGAATGTAGCACCTAGGAATGTACTAGGAATCGACATGATTTCGGTGAGACAACAAATCAGATCTGCAACCAAATTACAAAAATTTATAGCAGATTCACAAGAAAGAAAATTTACTTTTGGAGCAACAAGTGTAGGAACTTATTCTAAATATTTAAAGATTTATTTTGTGACTTTGTAAGGCTGATTTCAGATCAGTTTTGTAGCATTTTCTATGCCTAAAATGACTACAAGATCATTGGTAAGAGGATTCCTTCTAATTTTATTTCTTTACCTTTGAATTCTACAAGAAGAAGAAGAGTTGGTAATACCCTACCTTACAATAGGCCTTGTCTTAACAACCCTCCTCCTAATCTTCCTTCACCATGTATTAATTTTATCGTTCAGATCTCAATTTTTCCAATGGATATTCAACTACCTAGGAATTTTTTGACTTTTACTAATGGCATCCCATTAGTAATTCTAGTTTATCATGATATTCCTAATGTTTCAATGAAATTTTTTCCTTCATTCATTGGTGAAAATCAAGTTACACCTACAAAGCACATAAAAGATGTTACAACCCTATGTGCAGTCCATAATATAACACATGAAGATGTGGCTTTGATACTTTTAGTTGCATCCTTTAAAGGGAAATCCTTGCAATGGTATAGAAACCTAGATTGGAAGCATAAGAACTTGGGATGAGTTAGGTGATAAATTGTTGAAACAATTTCAAGATCATTTTGATCATTTATCCCTCATAGAATAATTGTCTAAAATTAAGAGAGATCCTCATGAATTTATGGCCAGTTTTAATATCTTTTTGTTAGAACTTGGGAAAGAATTCCATCAAGTGTCAAGCCTCAAGTTGACCATGTTTTTCTTTATTGTCGTAGAGCCCTAAACAATGATATTTTAACTATTATTCAATCTATGGGAGGAGATACTCTCGAAAGCTTATGATATTTCTATAAAGACTGAAAACAATCTTATTCAAGCTAGAAAATTAGCACCGAGGCCTTTAATGCCTTTTTTTAGCAGATTTGGCACCTATTCTAAATCCTATTACCATTATAGAACATTTTGTTTCAAGTCCTTCATATGATGTATTCAAAGCTTTACGTGACTATGGGTAATAAATAAATGTCAATTGAAAAAAACTAGCCCATCCTAGCTAGCCATATCAAGATCCTTATCGTAAAATACCAACTATAACAACATAATAGACAACCATATTAGCATAATCAGAATTATAGACAACCATATCAACAAAGGTAGTTTGACCCAAAGGCTCCTAGTTCATCTAATGCTTTATTCTAAGTTAATATGGCTACAAAATAATGGTGTCAACCTTGTAATCAACTTCATTTAGCTACCAAGTGCCCAAATGCATTCTTGAATATAAGCCTTGTTGTACAAACTCGGCCTAAATCATTATATATGTCTCAATGGAGGTGCATAGAAAGAAACTCATGTTTAGAAAGCACCCGAACAGAACTTTGTTAATTTTAGTGAAGATCACTTTATTTGTGTTACTATTAGGGCCCAAGAAAAGGCTCAAGAGAGAGAAAAATAACAAAATAGCTTGTTTTGCCTACAGTCATTGACAAAACAACAACTACAGTCAAAATTAGATAACTATTTTGCTGCTCCTCGGAAAACAAGAGGTTTTTTTAGCTATAAAGAACAACAAAAAAGTCACAACTTGTTCCAAGAAATTTTTTTATACCTAAAATATCGAAAGCGCCAGTTGAGGCAGATCGATTTTCACTAAAGCCTATGCTAAGACAATAGAATCTATTTCAAAATTGTTTCTTTTTTCACATTATAGATATAATGAAAAATAATAATGTTAATATGTTAATGTGGGATGCTCTAAGTATTCCCAGACATCAGAGCTGCTTTCTCATGAATATGCTAAGTGGCGATTTCTTCAAAACCAAGAGAAAAGGAAGTTCAGAAAGTAGACATGGTCCTTGCAACAATAGAATAGGACTGCATTAAAGAAGTTAAATGGATGGTTCAAAAGGTCTTAAACACTCATGATATCAAGAAGCCACCACCATTTTATTTATCTTTGATTATTGGAGATCATTTAGTTCATAACTACATGGTTGACAATGATGAAAGTAGCAAAGTTATAAAAAAGAAATTTCGAGAAAAGTTTTGATTGTAGAATGAGCCTACAGAGAAAAGTTGTTGTAGCTAGATGAGACAACAACTAATACAATTGGTGTTATCAGAAACCTAGAAGTAACTTTACATGCTTGTCCCAATATTACAATTCTACAAGATGTGACTGTTATAGATTTGCCTCCTTATTTTGCCTTATGTTTATCACGAGATTTTACAAAAAAAATAGGAGGTTATCTTTCTTCATATTGGTAATTTTTGTTCTTTACTACATGATATGGAACTAAGGTTACCATAAATTTAGAGCCTCTGGCTAGATTTCATATTGAGCCTCATGCTTCAAATGTTGCAAGTAAATTACTCAATTCTAGATCAGTCTGATTTCGATGTTACAGCTCATGTTTCCACACTTGATGGTGTTTCTAATATGTTCATAGATGAAAAGACTCAATAATAACATGTCTATCGCCCTTTAAGGAAGTGGTAAAAGATTTGTTTAGTGTTTATTGCTTACATGAAGAAAATGCACCAATTCCCTTGCTATCCAAAACAAAAAAGCAGCAGAAGGGCTATGGAAGCATCACTTGATGGAGACAAAAATAAGAAAGGAAAAGATGGAGGTTTAATTCATACTTCCCCTTCAAATGAAAGGTAATTTTTAGCTTTAATTTGGCATGTTTCTTGTAATTGTAATGTAGCTAAATACAAAGCGTTAATTCATGGCTTACAATGGGCTAGAAATAGAGATATCAACAATTTAAAAGTTTTGGATATTTATAATTGGTTATTAATCAAGTGAAAAATTTAATGTGTGTAATAATTCATTTTTGAAGTCTTACAAACATAGAGTTTCAAACTTAATGGATGATTTTGATGCTATTAACATTCAATTTGTCCTAAGAGCTAAAAATAAGCATGCAGGTTGCATGGAAGTTTGTGCTAGTTTTGGTATACTAGAATAGATCGAAAACAAAAAGTTATAACCACATATTAACTTAATTATCAGACATTTAGTTCTTAACAATGGAAAGAATTGGTAGGATTTTAAAGACGATAAACAAATTTGTAGATTTTTGTAGTAAGAGGCTGAATTTTTTGTAGTAAATTAGGAAAAACTGTAGCACTTCTATGGTGATCAGATTGTTTAGTTAAAAAAATAGTTTGCCTCAAGGATTGATCACTCTAGAAGACATTTCCAATTCTGACAATTAGTAAAGAAAAGACAAATGTAAGATTTCAACTCACGTAGATAACTATGAAGAAATCTTGGTGGATGATGACAAGAAGCTACTTATTGGAAAGGTATGTTCTTTAGCTAAAAAAAAGTCATTTATAAAATTATGTAAAGAATTCAGAGATGTTTTTCCTATAAGTACCAAGATTTGAGAGGGTTTGATCCAATTTTAGCTCAGCATACAATAGAGTTGTAGCCAAATTCCAAGCCAGTTAGGAGAAGTAAAGGCCTATAAATCTGAAAATTGAGCCATTGATGAGAAAATAATTATCCAAGTTAATCAAATTAGGTATTATTTTTCCAGTCAAGCATTCAAGTTGGGTAGCCAACCTTGTTCCTATTTGGAAAAATAATGGAGAAATCAGATTATGTGTGGATTTTAGAGATCTTAACAAGGCTTCATTGAAAGATCACTATCCACTACCTAACATGGATCAAATTTTGAGAACAGTTTCTGGTTCTGATAGACTATCTCTTTTAGATGGTTATAGTGGATACAATCATATTCTAGTCTGAGAAGAAGATAGATACAAAATAACTTTTACCACCAAGTGGGGTACTTATGCTTACAAAAGAATGCCTTTTGGCCTTTCAAATGTTGGTGCAACATTTCAACGTGCAATGGACATGGATTTTCATAGCTTACTAAATAAATGCATATTGGTTTATTTGGATGATGTTACTGTATTTTCAAAAAATTCCAATGAACATATAATACATTTAAGGCAGAATTTTTAGTTATGCAAATAGTTTAGAATATCATTGAATCCCAAAAAGTCTATCTTTTCAGTACATCAAGGTAAATTGCTTGGTCATATTGTTTCTAAACAAGGTTTAGCAATTAATGCTTTTTAATCGAATCCATATCACAGCTATCATTTCCTCATCATAAGAAGGCATTACAGAGCTTTCTGGGAAAAATCAAATTTGTTAGAAGATTTGTTCTAGATTTTGTAGCATTGGTTAAACCATTGACAACTATCTTGAAGAAAGATAAAACTTTCTCTTGGACCAACAAAGGGAGAGAAGGGTTTGAAGACATTAAAACAACCATTTCTCAAGATCCTACTCTTGCAAATCCTAATTTTGATAAATATTTTACAATTTATGCACTTGCAGAGAGTGAAACAATTTCAGCCATATTAACTCAGGTTAATGATGAAAATATTGAGCAACCAATTGCTTTCTTTGGACAAAGTTTTCATGACTATGAAACAAGGTACACTTTTCTTGAAAAACAAGTACTTTTAGTAGTCAGAGGACTAAATAATTTTAAGTACATTCTTTCAAACAATAAGATACATGTTCTTGTTTCTCATCCAAGTGTAAAATATTTCTTGTTAAATAAAGAATTGAATGAGAAGAGAGCAGGCTAGATAACGAAGGTTATGGAATATGATGTTGATATTTGTGTTGTAAAGACAATACAAGGAAAAGGTTTATGTGAACATCTGATCGATGATATGGAAAAACAACAAACTACTGAACTAAAAAGTTCAGAACAACATGCTGAATTTTTATATCAGCAACTAGATTTACTTCAATAATTCAAAAATTAGCATCCGAAGTCATTCAAGAAGTTCATGAATCAAGGTGGATGACTGATTTAGTTAACTATCTATAGCATGGCACTTATCTAGAAGGTATGGACAAGAAAAAATGAAGGTACTTCAGGTTAAAGGTGTACCTTATGTTTTTATTGCTGGAGTGTTATTTAAAAGAGATATAAACATAATTTTGTTGTGATATGTTGATTATGATAAAATTAAACAATTATTATCCAAATTCCATGAAGGACCTGTAGGAGGTCACTTTTTGGCACATACCACAACTTTAAAAATTATGAAATTCTGGTTACTATTGGCCTAGCATATTCAAAGATTTCTTTGAATGGATCAGAAAATGTAAGAAATGTGCTTTCTTTTTTGGAAAAGAATGTTTAGCCTCGTTTCCCTAGATCCTATTTTAGTGGATCAACCATTCATGTAGTGGGGTCTTGATTTTATTGGCATGATAAATCCACCTTCATCACAAGGACAAAAGTGGATTTTGACTGCTACAGATTACTTTACACGCTAGACTGAAGCAATAGCTTTGAAAGATGCTAACAAAACTTTGATACTATCCTTTTATGAAGGTATAGTTTGCAGATTTGGTGTTCCAATAACTATCATTTCAGATAATACCTTTGCATTTCTTGGTGCAAAGGTAACCAATTGGATTATTATGCATGGAATTTATTTAAGTACATCATCTAATTATTACGCACAAGGTAATGGGTTAGTGAAAGTATTAATATGAATCTTTTAGGGATCATCAAAAACAATCTAAGATAAACAAATAGCTTAGCATCTAATATTGAATTCAGCACTTTGGGATGATAGAGTGACTCTAAAAGATCAGTTGGCAACTCACCATACAATCTTGTTTATGGAAGAGAGGCAAGAATGCCTATTTTAATTGAGTTACCTACTTTAGATTTGATACATCATATGGAGATACTCAAGAATGAACCATTACAAATTTGATATGTAGAATTGATGTAATTATGAGAGATGAGAGACCAAGCTCATCTAAACATAGAAAAGAATAAAAAACAAATGAATTTTTTTACAATAAGGCTAAGTTCAAAATCTTCAATGAAGGAGACATTGTGTTAAAATGGGATGTTGATCATGCAAATCTAGGAAACCACACAAAATTTGACACACTTTGGAGTGGTCCTTATATGATTTCATCTTGCAAGGAACATAATGCTTTTCATCTTTCAAGGCTAAATGGAGAGGAAATTCCCATTCCGTGAATGGTATGTTTCTCAAACATTGTTATTGAAAATCCTACAGTGTCTATTTAGAGTAGGATTTCCCTTTCAATAAGTGTAGTTTCTACACATTGTAATGTTTTTCAATTCAATAAGTGCATTCGTGAACGCTGTCTGGATTATTAGATACTTTCCAAGATTTAGTTCATTTTGGAAGGGTTGAACGCTAAAAAGGTAGATTTTGATTACATGCTTTAGACTCCATTCCCAATGGAGAAGAGAAAGGAACTATTTTTAAGCTAGCACGCAACTTTCCCCATAGAATCAAAATAAATGTTGACAATTTTTACACTCGTGCAAAAATAGGAAACTCAAAACTTCGTTACGATGGATGGTATTGGTAATGTGAACCTAACCTAGGGGAGGTTATTTTAGTTTAATATTTGTTCAGTTTGATTAATTAATAAGTATATGTAAATTACAACTATGTGTGTTGTTACAAAATGTAACAAATCACATAGTCTACAATTTCATGTTTGTCTTCAGCAAAAGAACACAAAGGCCCCAAAGGACATATGTGTTATCTTGATGAAGATAGAAAATACAGAATAGATGAAGTGTTAAGTTTTGGAACAACAACCAAGGTTGTAGATTACAGCAATAAAATTTCATTACTAAGGTTACATGTATTTTAAAGTTATTTCCTTCATGATTAAATACATTCAATTATGTTATTTAGTTTTTTAATTCATTATACAATCCATATACAAAGCTGAAATGCAGAAGGAAGTACACAACTTAGTTTCAAAATTCAATGTTTTATTCATAAGGAATTTCAAATGTTTCCCACACAAGCCATGGGATGTGACTCAAGTAAACATCATAACTACTGAAATAGAAGGTGCATGTGCATGAAAATAAAAGCAAAATAATATGAAGGAATCCATCATTGCCTTATTTATTTTTTCCGCTTCTCCATCTTTGCTCCAAATTTTGCTCCATCTTCATCCTTGTTATTCAACACTCTGCGGTGTACCTAAAAGACAAATAGAGAGGAAGCGCCATTCATGAGCTCAAGATTAAATCATGTTCTTGTACTGTCTATCTTCATGCAAATGAATCTCTTGATATCAGGAGGTATGATTATAGAAAAGATAAATGCATAGCAGACAAGCAACAATATTCTACATCAATACATATGATTCTCACAATCATTTCAGAGAGAAAAGATAAAAATAAATAAAAACTATGGAACAAAAGAAAGGCCAAAAAGTTGAATGTTTTCCAACTATTTTCTAAGATGTGTAGGTACATGTTGTAACAAAGGAAAAAATTAATCATGTCAAGCAAGGAAAAAAAAAACTTCAATACAAAAAGAAATGAACAAGAGATATGGAAGGTTTTTAGATATAATGCATGCTGAAAGGGAACATATTTTCAGGACAGCAGACTTATACATAAAGGAAGCTATGTCATTCATCAAATGCAGAATTAATTGAAGGTCTAAAAGCTGAAACAATCATGTTCAAGAGAGATTACATCACCAGTGTCATACCTTATCAAATAGCTGAAAGTAATGGAAAAGGAAATATGAGAAAATTTTGACAAGGCTTCGCCATGTAAAATGGACATTTTACATCTTTCCATCATGATATTTCACAACTAATACATGCTTGAAAGCTATAACAAAAGATAAACTACTGTACTGATCAAATAGTAATCTAAATAAGGAGAAGTATTACGAAGTTCAACTTAGATTGAACAAATAATAATGTAGCATGTTCATATTTATAAGAGCAGAAAGGAGAGTTATTGTTAGTTCCAAATCACATCACCCGAAATGATTTATACAGGTCTACTTTTCTAAGGCAAGGTCATTTGGTGTGATTGCATAACATTGAACTTTCCCCAAGGTGTGGGACCTTGCAAAAATGGAAAAGTTCTCCAGATTGAAGGTTGGTTCCTTATTCCTCTATTTAGGTGCATACGTTAGGATTTGCAGAGGATCTATCTCTATACCTAATCTAAAACTTGCCAAGGAGATAGGGATAAAAGAGTATAAGGAATAAGAGATAACTAAACTACTAGGTGATGCACCAAAGGAATGATGAACACTTATTTTTCCAATAGACACAAACCAACAAAATGCATACAATAAACAAGCACAGATAGCCAAATTTGTAATGGG
This sequence comes from Taxus wallichiana var. yunnanensis, assembly GCA_018340775.1. Lineage (NCBI taxonomy): Eukaryota > Viridiplantae > Streptophyta > Pinopsida > Cupressales > Taxaceae > Taxus > Taxus wallichiana. The sequence continues at coordinate 135,912,868 of CM031237.1, forward strand.
AGACCAAATGAAAGAAAAAGAGACAAGAAAGGATCTAAGATCAATCACAGACATGTTTTATTGCTCTATGGATTGGTACAGTTCATTATAAAATAGCCAAAATAGGAAAAAACGTATTACAATTTTAATGGAAGACCTAAACCCCACAAACTCTTTTGCTAGAAGGAGAAGGGAGCATACAAAAAAAAATAATGTCTAACCCTTTACAATGAATCCTACCCCGCATTTATGGATTTTATTAGAGAGAAGAAAGAGAGGGAGAGAAGTGGGAAAATAATCTCGAAGCTCAACCATTGCTGTTAATGTTTCTAATAAAATATACCCCAAAAATCGTCTTTATTGCATCAATCTTGGTTGGAACCTAAAGGAAGAGGAAATGGTGAAACAGATAAGATCTGATCTAGTTGTTGAGGAGAGAAAATCCTACATTGAAATCTAGAAGATGTTTCCTCCATTTTCTTCACCTAACCTCCTCAAAATTAAAGTTTCAGGCCTCCATGGCATGGGCAAGGCTGAGATCTTTCCAATGGTGTTAGATTCATAATATTTCAAGCCCTGAGTCAAAAGATATGCCCCTTTGAAGTTTGTATCGAGTCTATAAAAATGGTGGGAAAACAATTTGAAAAATGGGTCCCCTTTTTTATATGGGACATGTGGCAGCCATATTAGAGAAAAAATCAGGTCTACGGGTCCACAATCTGTCTTTTTTCCCTTTTGCACAAAAAAGTCAAAACTCAAAAAACTCCTACAGCCCTAAAGCTCCGCCTAGACACGTGGCTCCTTTTGGTTGGCTGGGGAATGCACTTCTATCTTTATCTTTGTGCCTTTTGAATGAAAGGAAAATTTTCACTTTTTCCTCTAACTCCCTACTTTGGCTTTGACTCGGGCTCAAACGCTCGACCCTTTTCATTGGGTGGAGTTGCGGACTCATTCTGGAACTTTTACCCCTTTGAGATAACAAGGGACAAAAACTAACTTTTCCCCGATGGCCCACTTTCCCATAGGACATGCGGTAGTTTGGAGATCATTTGGAAACATTTTCTCTATTCAACCCTTGAATTCACGCCATTAAGAAACTTAGCAGGCTCTGCCTAATGGGCTAATGCATTGAATATTCAACTAAATCTACCCCTATGGAATAACATGTGGAGGCACCACGCTCACTTGATAACCTGGCCCAAATTTTTCCCTTAGAGGAGCGTCGAGTTGACACTTGTCACCTCCGTTGATCTATGGACTTTCCAATGGTCCCACTTACTTTTTAGACTTTGGGCCATGTGGCGAGCTCATGCTCATTTGGGTTCCCGCCTTTAGATCAAATTTTGGAGATGCACCACACTGACACTTGGCATTCTCCATTGATACATCTATACTTATCCAATTTTGAAGCCCACCTTTTGACTCGTTTTGACCATTTGCTATGTGGAGGGCTGGCACAAGTTTGAGTCTCCACCTTGGGCTTCCTTTCCAAATTTGCGTCGAGTTGACACCTGGTACCTTATTTTTAGTTAAAGAATTTTCAATGCCCCGTAACTTCTTTGGGGCTCTAGATGCGTGGAAGCCTGGTGCAATTTTGGGTTCCCCTTTTTAGATTCACCTTTGGAGAAGTGTCATTAGGACATGTGGCTCCTTCCACTGCCTCCTCCATACTTAGTCATTTTTGGGCTTTTCTTGAACCGTTTTGAGCTCGAGGACTTTAGATCTTCACCATTTTTTTCCGTTTCTTGTTTCTGGTTCCTCTGTGGCATCGCCCCTTCTTGTTTGACCCTACTATCTCATAGTTGAGTCTACTTGTAACTTGGAGAATGAATTTAAGATGTGGAAATGGCCCGATGAGTCATTTCTATTATACATGGTCCCTTAGTCTCTCTCGGCTCTGCCCCCCATTTGTCAAGTTCCTCTACAACCATTTATAGTTCCGAGTGAGTTTTCTCAGGTTCCTTCTATGTGGGGTCGTGGCTGATCCAATATTTGGCCCGAGGTGAAATATGGATAACAATTTGGTGACTCACATGGGTATCTCTACCGCTAGATGAAAAGACAAATTGCCTTGTCATATCCGTTGGCATGGAATTGAGAAAGATGCTTTGGTACTAATTCTAACTATGATTCATGAGCCCGACTATTTACACTCTCAAGTTTCATACAAAATATTCAAAATGAAGGTTTTGAGAGTAAAAATTCTTTTGACCAGTGGCTTCATCTGTCTTTCTAAATGGACCACATAAGAGCCATAAAATAAAGCACCACACTATATACAAAATTTTAAATCATACATGCCCTAAATGGAACATGCAGCGTGCAAATAACTTAGGAGAAAAACAACCTAAACTACAATAATGCGATGTGCACAAGAAATTAGAGGAAAGAGAGACTAAGCTAATATATATAGGGTGAGACTTCCTTTAAGTAAGCAATGCTTAAGATAGATTCCATTCACTAGAATTTGCAAGCTACTAGAATTCACTAGAATCTATAACTCTTCACCCTCTAATGTAGACAATTGGAATGTCATTGCTACTCTTACATTTTGTGGCCATGTAGGGCCACTCCAAATAGCATAAAACTTGGAATGCCTTCTGGTTTCACTTGATCTCGCATCCCATTTCAAAACTAGGTCTCCTTCTAGAAGGTCCTTGCTTTTGCCTTCTTGTCAAAGAATTTCGTATTCAGGCCCTAATTCTTTTCTATTGCTTAGAGTGCTTGTTCTCTAGCTTCTTCTAATTCTATCACTCGCATAGCTGGTCTCTATTGGTCAAAATTTAGACATCTCTATTTTCTTCACGAGCTCCTATGTTAGTAACTCAAGTGATATAGGAAACACCGCCTCTTTCACATAGACAAGCTTGAATGGAGAGTTACTTGTAGATCTCTTGGGTGTTATTCTATCATCCCATAAGGCCATTTTGAGCTTTCTGTTAGGTCCTATGATTCTCATCAAGATTTCTTCTGATGATCCTTAACAAGTTCTTGTTTGTGGACTCACCGCCATTACCTTGATGGTAATAGTTTGATGAAGTGCTCAAATAAGTCCCATTCTTGACAGCCCATCCCGTGACCTTGGAACTATGAATGCTAATGCATTGTCTCGATACGATGGTGGCTAGAAATCCAAATATGGACACTATCCCTTCATAGAAATATAGGATACTAGACTCATTATCTTCCTTGAGTGCCACCGCCTTGATCAACTTGGTGAAATAATATGTTTCGTCGTAATCCATTTTTGGCCTTGGCTAGAATTTTGATTGATGATTCCAATGAAGTCTAATTCCCATTACATGAAAGGTTGGTTGAAAGAGATTGGGTGCAATGGAAATTTTGTTATCATTTCCTTTCCCTTAAAAATGAACAATTCTTGCACCTTTTGATCCATGTGTAGCATTACTAAACACTCTTGGCCAATAATATCTTTTAACAATTTTGAGTGCAATCACTCTTGGAGAGAACAGCCTCCATTAGTTCAACATAGAATTCTCCTAGTATTCTCCCCACATGATCTTCCCAATGCATCTTAGTAGAGTTCCATTGATGTCTCTTTTGAACAAGACACCATCAATAAGAACATATGGGATGGCCTGTAACCTGAAATGTCTTGTTTTAGTTTTACTCATCCCATGAGGACACATGCCTATTTTAAGGAAGTGCACCATGTCTTGGGTCCAACAAGGAGAAGGTACATCATCTCTCCCTTCTTCTTGATCATCTTGTAGAACAAAAACAACCTCCCTTTCTAAGTGTTTGTTTCATCTTGTTGACCTGAGGCTAGTTGCTCACACAAACCCTTCCCATGACCAGCTTGGTGACCTTGATCTCAATGTCATATTCCATGTCACGAGTGATCCATCCTACACACTTCTCATTCAGGTCCTTGTTGATAAGGAAATTTTTATCTCCAAAGCATGGGAGACCAATAGTTGGATCTTGTTGTTTAAAACCAAATGCTTAAACTTCTTCAATCATATGATCACTACCAGACCGCTTCTCAATGAAGGAGTACTCACCTCATAATCTTCCGACTCGGATGAAGAAAGCAATTGGTTATTCTATAATTTTTCTATTATGCTGAACCAAGATTGTAGAAATGTTGGTCACCGCCACCAAAGGCATACACGACGAAGTAAGTCTTTGGAAATATATCGATTCACAAGAGTTGGGGCTTGTGATATGGCTTCTTTAATAGCCTTAAAACTTGATTTTCCTTTAGTTGTCGACCTAAATGCTAAGATCTTCTTCAACATCAATCTTATTTTCTTAACAAGGGCAACAATGTTTGGAAAACCTAGATGATAAAATTGATTTTTCCTAAGACGCTTTGAAGATCCTTATGTGGCTTGGAAAGGAAATACTCTTATTGTTTAAACTCTCTCTGGGTCAAATTGTCAATCCTTTATTTAATACAATATGTCCTAGAAGCTTTCCTTAATGGGCAAAGAATATACATTTCTTGGGGTTCAATGACACCCTAAAACTTATGCACCTTCGGGAACACTTTCCTTAGATAGAAAAGATGGTTTTTTACATTTTTGGAAAACATTCTCAATGGCATCCAGATAGATCATTTACTATTTTGTTGATCGGTCCTTTGAATATCATATTCATTTCCCTTCAAAAGTGGCTCGTAGTTAGATAATCCAAATGGCATTTTCCTATAGGCATAGGTGCCCTATTTGGTGGTGAAGGCTATTTTGAATTGATCATCTTCTTTCACCATGATCTCGGTTATACCCTAAGTAGCCATCTAGAGGGAGAATTTCTAACCTAGACACTTTCGCAAGATCCTCCATTCCATCAAGGGAGTGGGTAGTGATCTTTAGGAGGCTTTGTTCAAATCTCTAAAGTCAACACACAACCTAATATTTCCATTTTTATTTTCGATCCGGGACAAGATTTGCAACCCAACCTAAGTGTTTGATTGGAAATATGATACTTGCCTCTATCATGTTGTTCAACTCTTTCTTCATCGAGGCTCAATATGTGGGTTAAATAGTCTCTTCTTCTCAGGTGACATAATGCCCGAGTAAAACCTTTGATCTAGTTTGATCTTGTGTTGTGTTGTGTTATCCAAAATTCACCCCTCAAGGTAATTTTGATAAAATGCATCAAATTATTCAGCCTCAGAAATTAGAATTGATCCAAGGCCCAAAATCATGTTTTGAGGGTCGCTCTACTTTCTCTTACTTCCCCATGTAAGGAAAAAATCCAACAAGTTAGGAAAAAATTTAAAAAATCTAAAAATGAAGTCACTAAGCTTGTTTTAATGCATTATGGGTATGCAGGATGTGGATCATACCAAGGTTCATCAAACTAGGTTTAGAACCAAAACAAAAAGGAATCAATTACATCGCTTTCTTTATGTCCCTGCATTCGCATAGGCACGTGAGGGGCGTCTCGAGACCCGTAAAGGAAAGTGCCAAAATCAAAGGGAAATCGATGAAGTCGTAACTTTTGGTTCCAAGGGACATGTAAAGCTGAAAATATGCAAAAGGAACCATACGTTACACAAAATGTAGAGGTCAATGGCTCTCATTTGGTGAACAAATAGATGCGTAAAGACAAAGAAGCCCGAATTGGGTGATGTGGAAGAATGTGTTTGGGCAGCCGGACACGTGGACCTGAAGTTTTCAAAATAACCAAAATGAAGAGAAAAATTTCATGTTTGACCTCCCAAACTTCAAACAGCCATAACTTTTGACTCCGAGATCCATTCAGCTAATGCTCATTAACTCAAATGATAGAAAATGCCCGACATACCCAAAATCTTGTTTTTTACACTCAAAGGACATAACTTTTGCATTTCTCAATGAAATCACATGAAATTGGTACCGTTGGAATCATGGGTCCAATCCTAATACATAAAAATCAAGAAATTCAGAAGTTGATGAAAGAGATATAGATATTTTGTAGAATATGCACTTTGATAGTTCAAAACAATGTTTTATTTCAACTAGGGAGTGCAATTAAGAGGCTCTTGGTTATCATTTTTTCTATCAGAGCACATGGGACACTATGGGGATCCTTTTACAAGAAACATACCATTATTTCAATCCATTTATGACCCCTTGAAAGTGGTCAAGGGTCTTTTTGGGATTTCCATTTTTCCCTTTCTCGCTCTTTTTCTTTTTCTATAAATTGGAGTGTTGGGTCGATGGATGAAGAGGAATTTTATGGTAACAAAGTTCTATCAAAATTGTTTTTGAATAATATGTACTACATGCCCTTATAGTGGAATCCTTTCATGGTGATCCAAGACCTTATCTATTATTGAATTGGTTTGTACATCATGAAGCAATAAAATACAAGTTTGTGGATGCATCTTCCCATGTTGTGTTTGTTTGAATTCTTCTTTCCTTTCAACCTTTCATTAAAATAATATAGTGTCTACTTCTATGCTCTTTCAAGGATCCATTATCATTGTGTATGTTTGAGATATTGTTGTGAATGCATTCTTCTAGATTGTGGAGAACTGTTATCACCCCTTCTAGGAGTGTGAACCTTTATGCTTGTATCTCACACATTGGAAGACTACCCTCACCCTCCTTTTATGGTGTATCAACACTTTAGTGTAGGTTTTCATTTTCATGCATTCTCTCTCCTTGGTCCCTGGAAAGTTAGATTAGGAAAGATAGTTTTCTTTTCATGCATTACAACCCAAGAGAGTTTTGTATTTTAGGAGAAAGAACTCAAATTTTTTCGGAGGTTTATCTCAGTAGAAAATCCCACAACTTGGAGATAGTACCCATGTTATCCAATCACACCATGAACTCAAGTGTATGCACTTGTGTAAACATAAGGGTGTCATTTGGTGATAACATGTTGTGCTAGCCTTGGATTGAACCCTCTTAGGTCTTCATAAATCCAAGCAAACACATTAGGAATTTATTAGAAAATTTGTATAAATTCATACCTTTCTTGCTCGGTGACCACTATGCCAATTTGAAGTGTTTTGTCTTCTCCAACTAGGATTGACTCGAATCTTTCTCTTTGATCTCGTATGTTAACCTTCTCCTTTCGAACTAATCTTTAGGATTGAAAATAGATTCTAGTGTCACTAATCCTTTGGGAAGCTTGTTCATATGCATCTATACTATCTAATTGCCATATATTGCTGCTCTAGTCTACTTTGGTTTCTAACTCAAAAATTTAGCTTCTTCTTGCAAAAAGTTAATGATATGCTAATTATTTTCAAACACTTACTAGAATGTGTTGTTATCTGGCACTATTGGCCTCACAACCACATGGATATGTGGATGTTATTTGTCCCTCTTGATGTTGTCAACCACATCAAACCTTTCTCCCACTACCTGCAAGTCTATTAGTAGCTTCATTCTCCTTCCTAGGTATAGACACAATGCTGAAGGCCTCAAAATCCTCCATGAGATCCCATAACCTACTCTTGTAGTTCTTGAGTAGGTCAATTTTGACAACATTAAGTCCTCTGACCAGATTGGTAACCAGTTCACTATCACCAAACATTTGCAAGTTCTGATCCCTAACTTCCTTGCCCAATGAAGACCTTGGACTAAAGCCTCATATTCAACATTATTATTTGAGCAAGAAAACTTGAATCAAGGCTAAATAATATCACATACCTCTAAGAGACATTATCATGGCTCCTCCTCCAGCCTCCTTGTCTACTCCTTGAACTATCAAAGAACAATTGCCATACCTCATTTGTCATCCTTTATTTTGGCTTAATTAGATTAGGAAGAGGATGATTCTCTTAATTTAGGTAATAAAACCTAGCTCGATTCTTCCATATCCTTATAGGATTCAAAAGCATGAATTTTTTTGGCCCAATCATCAATAGTCAAGTCTGGGATACATCCCACCTTGGTATTTACTTCAAAAGTGCTTAGGAGGTCTTCTTGATCAAAAGCTGAGCAATTGGCATTGATTGGGCTAGGCACATAGGATTCAATATGATAATCAGCAATAGGTTCAGCTCGATTATGGCCTTTTCCCAATACCTTGTCCTAAAGATCATATGTGACCAATTAGTAGACAAGTAGCCTCAAATTTTGGAAGTGAAGTCCTCAACAGAAACAAAGCAAAATGTGGTGTCAAATCTATGATTGACACGTTTTTAAAACAATCAAATCGACATTGGTGCATGCAGAGTGAGGATAAGATCCTTGATGATTCCCACCATGGTAACTGTTGTCCCATCTAATTGGACTACTCCTCTAGAGATGACTTCATATTGGAGACCCAATTGATCAGCTATTTGTTTGGGCATCACAGAACTACTAGCCCCAGAATCAATCATACAATTGTGCATAAATTTGTCTCAAATAATTAATGAGACATATAAGGAGGAGGTATCAAGTTCTTACCTTGTCATTCATCGTGGTTTTTCCCTGGATGAGATGCATTCGAAAGCACTCTCTCTTATTGGTTGGGGCATGATTTTAACTTTACCAATTCTACATGGCAGTCTCTAATAGATCCCTCTGCCCTAGAATGGCCAGTGACTCCCATAGTGAAATGTTCACACTTGTCCTTTTCATTTTCTCAATAATATTTAATGAGCTATATTTTTGTTTCCCCTTCTGAAACACATTTCTTTCTTGCACATGGGTTGTTGGTTTGGGAGGTGGCTTGGATTGGTTCTACATATTGGGAGTTGTACTTAGAGCACCAGGACCTTGTGGAGTGATGGAAGATTGAGGGTCACCTAAGTTCAGTGGTTGGCCCTCTCCAATATTCCTCTTTTTGGACCAGGTATTGGTAGCCACACCTTGAGAAGGGAACTGATTCATTCCATAGAAGTCTTCAGCCTACCAATTGACAAGCATAGTCTCTCCTGGAGGTCCACCTATTGAGCTTCTTTCGCTGATCTCCCTCTTAGATAGGTTCTTGTGGCACCATGCTGGTTTGCACCATCAAGGCCTGATTTAGAGCACCATTAAAGCACATTGATTGGTTATGTGCTTGATTGCATGGAAAACACCAATCATATTCTTGTGCCATATTGTTTTGTGCTAGAACCAATGCCCTTGATGTTGAAGTTGTGTTTGGATCATATGACCTGAAAGGTCTAGTAGCTTGGGGTTGTCCTTGGTTCTAGCTCTAATTTGCAGTCTGAGATGGTGGCCTATTATGCTGATACTAGGGTCTAGCTTGATATTGACCCTGAGACTGAGCCTGAGACTGATATGGCCTAGAACTCTGAGCTTGTTGTCTTTTAATAGTTACTAGCTCATTCCCTAGGTTCTGAAGTTGTTTCATGACTTCTAGAGTTCCTTAGAGGTGTTAAATGATGAAGTGGAAGCTTCAAGCTGAACTTTGACTCCTAGGGGTGGGTATAGGAGCTAATGTAGGTGTTTGGCTAGCATCTGGGCTTCCTAACTCAGGGTATAGAGGCATATATGACCTATGACCAATTTCACTAGGATGAATCAAACAATTCTTAGCCCCTATGGAAAGGCTATAGGTTGTAGGTAGTGGAATGCCCCCATTCACTTGAATCATCGAGAAATATGAAAATTTAAAGCCCTAAGAAAGTATAAGAAGGAACATATATTAGTGGGATTTACTATTGTTGGAATTCTATCCGAGGTCCACTTGAATATGAGGTTAAAGTCTTTCAACTACTTGGTTAGGGCTCTATTGATCATTCTTAGTTGTTCAACAAATACAAGTTAGAACCTTTCTCTCCAAACCGGTTGTGACAAGTTGTGCATAGCTGATTCCAATTATTCATAGAGCATGCCTCAAGACTCCGAACCATTATGAAGCTTTCCCTTTGAGTGAAGAGGTGAGAAACTGAATACAATGTAAATATCATGAATCTCATGGATTGTACATACATTTACATTATCTTGGACATGATCACGAGGAGAAGTTTGATTTTCCATAGTGTCATATGGGATACTCTTTAATGCTACAATAGGAACTAGATTTTGTGCATTCAAGGTGAGTGGACTACTGTCAGTGAAGTTAACATAAGGATTTGGCTGAGCCATCCTGATCGGTCTGAGCACCCCTCTTGATTGAATGAACGGTCAGCTAGGAGGAGGTGTTGATAAAGCTCTGCTTGGTGGAGATAGAGACCTCTAGGTTCTTCTTCCTCTTTTCCCTCTATCTAGGGATAAGTCTAGATAGACAAATAGTCCCTCTTCTCTAGTTCTTGACCATGTTTGTATTCTTCTCATGAACTTGTTTGGACTACCAAAACCAGTAGATTTGTTTCTTTTGGCTAGGTTCTCGTGGAACCATGATGGTTTGCACCGTCAAGGCCTTATTTAGGGCACAATTAAAGCACATTGATTGGTTATGTGCTTGATTGCATGGAAAACACCAATCATATTCTTGTGCCACATTGTCTCGTGCTAGAACCAATGCCCTCAATGTTAAAGTTGTGTTTGGATCATATGACCCGAAAGGTATAGTAGCTTAGGGTTGTCCTGGTTCTATCTCTAATTTGCAGCCTCGATATGGTGGCTTATTATGCTAATACTAGGTCTAGCTTGATATTGATCCCGAGAGTAATCGTGAGACTAATATGGCATAGAACTCGAGCTTGTTGTCTTTTGATAGTTACTAGCTCATTCCCGTGTTCGAATTTGTTTCATGACTTCTTAGAGTTCCTTAGAGGTGTTAAATGATGAAGTGGAAGCCACTTCACTGAACTTTGACTCCTAGAGGTGGGTATAGGAGCTAATGTAGGTTTTTGGCTAGCATCCTGGGGCTTCCTAACTAAGGGTATAAAGGTATATATGACCTATGACCAATTTCACTAGATGAATCAAACAGTTCTTAGCCCCCTATGGAAAGGCTATAGGCTTTAGGTAATGGAATGTCCCCATCGATCGAATCATCGAGAAATATCAAAATTTAAAGCCCTAAGAAAGTATAAGAAGGAACATATATTAGTGGGATTTAGATCGTTGTTGGAATTCTATCCCGTGTCAACTTGAATATGAGGTTGAAGTCTTTCAACTACTTGTTTAGGGCTCTATTGATCGTTGTTAGTTGTTCCAACAAATACAAAGTTAGCACCTTTCTCTCTAAACCTGTCAGTTGTGACGAGTTGTGAATAGCTGATTCCAATTCTTCATAGAGCATGCCTTAAGACTCCGAACCATTATGAAGCTTTCCTTTGAGTGAAGAGGTGAGAAACTTGAATACAATGTAAATCTCATGAATCTCATGGATCAGCATGACATTTACAATATCTTGGACATGATCATGAGGAGAAGTTAGATTTTCCCTAGTGTCATATGGGATACTTTTTAATGCTACACTAGGAACTAGATTTTGTGCATTCAAGGTGAGTGGACTATTGTCGTTGAAGTTAACGTAAGGATTTTCCTTAGCCATACCGATTGGTCCGAGCACCCTCTTGATTGAATGAACGGTCAGCCCAGAGGAGGTGTTGATAAATCTCTTCTTGGTGGAGATAGAGACTTCTAGGTTATTCTTCCTCTTGCCCTCTATCTCGGGGATAAGTCTAGATAGACAAATAGTCCCTATTCTCTAGTTCTTGACCATGTTTGTATTCTTCTCATGAACTTTTTTGGACTAACAAACCTAGTAGATTTGTTTCTTTTGGCTAGGTTCTCATGGAACCATGATGGTTCGCACCATTAAGGCCTTATTTAGGCACAATTAAAGCACATTGATTGGTTATGTGTTTGATTGCATGAAAAACACCAATCATATTCTTGTGCCATATTGTTCTATGCTAGAACCAATGCCCTCAATGTTGAAGCCGTGTTTGGATCATATGACCCAAAGGTATAGTAGCTCAGGGTTGTCCTTGGTTCTATCTCTAATTTGCAAGCCTGATATGGTGGCTTATTATGCTAATACTAGGTCTAGCTTGATATTGATCCCGAGACTAATCGTGAGACTAATATGGCCTAGTAACTCGAGCTTGTTGTCTTTGATAGTTACTAGCTCATTCCCGTGTTTTGAATTTGTTTCATGACTTCTCGAATTCCTTAGAGGTGTTAAATGATGAAGTGGAAGCTTCACTGAACTTTGACTCCAGAGGTGGGTATAGGAGCTAATGTAGGTGTTTGGATAGCATCTCGGGATTCCTAACTATGGGTATAAAGGCATATATGACCTATGACCAATTTCACTAGATGAATCAAACAGAGTTCTTATCCCCTATGGAAAGGCTATAGGCTATAGGTAATGGAATGCCCCCATTGACTCGAATCATCGAGAAATATCAAAATTTAAAGCCCTAAGAAAGTATAAGAAGGAACCTATATTAGTGGGATTTACTGTTGTTGGAATTATATCCGAGGTCCACTTGAATATGAGGTCAAGTCTTTCAACTACTTGTTTAGGGCTCTATGATCATCATTGTTAGTTGCTCCAACAAATACATGTTAGCACCTTTTCTCTAAACTAGTTGTGAAGAGTTGTGCATAGCTGATTCCAATTCTTCATAGAGCATGCCTCAAGACTCCTGAACCATTATGAAGCTTTCCCTTTGAGTGAAGAGGTGAGAAACTTGAATACAATGTAAATCTCTTGAATCTCATGGATTGCATACAAACATTTACAATATGTTGGACATGATCACCAGGAGAAGTTTGATTTTCCCCAGTGAAATATGGGATACTCTTTAATGCTACAATAGGAACTAGATTTTGTGCATTCAAGGCGAGTGGACTACTGTCAAGTGAAGTTAACGTAAGGATTTTCCTTAGCCATACCGATTGGTCCGAGCACCCCTCTTGATTGAATGAATGGTCAGCCGGGAGGATGTGGTTATAAATCTCTTCTTGGTGGAAATAGAGACTTCTAGGTTATTCTTCCTCTTTGCCCTCTATCGGGGATAACTCTAGATAGACAAATAGTCCCTATTCTCTAGTTCTTGACCATGTTTGTATTCTTCTCATGAACTTTTTGGACTACAAAACCAAGAGATTTGTTTCTTTTGGAGTCGCCACATGTATAATTAAAAGGCTTCTTAAAATCTACAATCACAACAAGCGTACATCAATTCCTATTGTAATATGATTGAGACTTCTTAGTCTAACTAGGCATTCCATAATTGTTAGCACAAAATCACAAAGACCCCTAAATGAGTGATACTAGTATTATTTTCTAAGGAATGGTCATTTGGTTTGATTGCATAAAATTGAACTTTCCCCAAGGTGTGGGACCTTACAAAAATGGAAACGTTCTCCAAATTGAAGGTTGGTTCCTTATTCCTCTTTTAGGTGCATACTTTAGGATTTGCAAAGGATCCGTCTCTTTACTCCGATCTAAAATTTTCCAAGAAGACATGGATAAAAGGGTATAAGGAATAAAAGATAATTAAACTACTAGGTGATGCACCAAAGGAATGATGAACACTTATTTTAGCAATAGACATAAACCAAAAAATGCATAAAATAAACAAGTACATATAGCCGTATTTGTAATGGGAGACCAAATGAAAGAAAAAGAGACAATAAAGGATCTAAGATTGATCACATACATGTTTTATTGCTCGTGGATCGGGTACAGCTCATTATAAAATAGTCAAAAAAACATATTACAATTTTAATGGAAGGCCTCGAAGCCCACAAATCACTTTGCTAGAAGAAGAAGGGAGCTTGCAAAACAAAGAATGTCTAACCCTTTACAATGAATCTTTCCCCGTGTTTATAGATTTGATTAGAGAGAAGAAAGAGAGGGAGAGAAGCAGAAAAGGTGTCAAATCTCAACCACTTGTTGTTAATGCTTCTAATAAAATCTACCCCCAAATCATCTTTCCTAAATCAATCCTTGGTTTGATGCTTTGAAGGAAGAGGAAATGGTGAAATAGATTAGATCTGATCTAGTTGTTGAGGTAAGAAGATCCTACATTTAAATAATGAAGACGTTTCCTCCATTTTCTTCACCTAACCTCCTCAAAATTAATGGTTCAGCCTCCATGGCATGGGTGAGGCCGATATATTTCCAATGTTGTCGATTCACAATATTTTGTGCCCTAAGTGAAAGATATGCCCTTCAAAGTTTGTATCGATTCCGTAAAATGGGATGGAATTTTTTTTTAAAAAGGGTCCTCTTTTTTATATGGGAAACATGGTAGCCAAATTAGAGCAAAAATCAGGTCTACGAGTCTGCAATCTATATTTTTTCCATTTCGCCAAAAAATACAACTCAAAAACTCCCGCAGCCCCGAAGCTCCGCCTAGACATGTGGCTCCTTTTGGTTGGCTAGGGAATGCACTTCTATCTTTATCTTTGTACCTTTTGAATGAAAGGAAAATTTTCACTTTTTCCTCCGACTCCCCGCTTTGGCTTTGACTGTGCACAAACACTAACTTTTTTCTTTTGGCGAGTTGCAAGCCATTTGCAACTTTAACGCCTTTGAGATAACAAGGATAAAGAACAAACTTTTCCCCAACAGCCCACTTTCCCTAAAACATGTGGCATTTGGCACTCATTCGGGAAACCTTTTCTCTATTCAACCCTTGAATCAATGCCATTAAGACACTTGGCAGCCTCCACCTACCGGGCTCATGCATTGACTATTCAACCGAATCTGCCCCTATGGAATAACACGTGGAGGCACCACACTCACTTAATAACCCAGCCCAAAGTTTTCCTTGGGGAGTGTCGAGTTGACACTTATAGGCCTCCACTAACTGTAATTTTCAATGGTCCCTCTTACTTTTTAGACTTTGGGCTACGTGGCAAGCTCGCGCTCATTTGGGTTTCTACCTTGAGATCGAACTCTTAGAGATGCGCCACACTGACACTTGGCATTCTCCACTGATACATCTATACTTAGCCAATTTTGAAGCCCACCTTTTGAATTTGTTTTGACCATTTGCTACGTGGAGGGTTGGCACATGTTTCGAGTCTCTACCCCGGGCTTCCTCTCTAAATTTTCTCGAGTCCACACTGCACCAGCTTTTTTGTTGAAAAATTTTCAACACCTTGAAACTTTTTTGGGGCTATGGACATGTGGAAGCCTAGTGCAAGTTTAGGTTCCCCATTTTGGATTCACCTTTAGAGAAGTGAAATTTGTACACGTGGCTCCTTCTTCTGCCTCCTCCATACTTAGTCATTTTTTGGGCTTTTCCCTAAACTGTTTTGAGCTCGAGGACTTCATATATTTGTCATTTTTTCCCTTTCTTGTTTCTATTTCCTCCGCAACATCGCCCCTTCTTGTATGTCCCTACCATCTCATAGTTGAGTCTACATGTAACTTAGAGAATGGATTTAAGACATGGAAACGGCTCGATAGAGTCATTTCCACTGCACAAGGTTCATTAGTCCTGCCTTAGCCCCGCCTCTCTCATTTATCGAGTTCCTCTATAACCATTTATACTTTCGAGTGAGTTTTCTGTTCCTTCTTTTCAGGGGCATGGCTGATCCAATATTTGGCCCGGTGAAATATGGATAACAGCTTAAACTAATTTCAATTTTCATAACTTTATAAGTAATGGTACACAAGAGTCAATGAATATTTAGATTTCACTATTCATTACGGGAACTTATTGTTCATTCTAGAATAAATTAAGGGAATATCCCTAATTCAAGATGTAAAAGAAATGACCAAGAGAAATACAGTAAATCGAATAATGCACATAGTATTTCAAAGAGAATTTTGTCAGAAACAAGTACCATTATCAACGAGCTTTCAAATAATAGGTCATTTCCATAAGATAAATCTTCAAAAGTAAACCATTCAAGAATAGAAGCATTTCTTTAAAATTAGTGTTACGTAAAATAAAAAATTTCCCAGCTTTGAGAAGAAGCTCATATGATCTACAATAAGGACCAATGGCCATTGAAGTAGAATTTCGTAGTTACGAATCCTTAAACTAGATATAAACAAATTTTGTAAAGAATGAATAAAATTATGCATGTTATAGATATGTGTCAAAACAAGCTCATTTCACTATGGATGTCATCACATATTATGAACGAGAAACAATTAACAAAAAAACCCATCTTAGGAATTAATGGAAATATCAAAAATACGCCAAGGAAAGAATACGAAGGAACAAAGTATGTCAGGGTCTCAAACCCTAGTTTTTGGCAATACCCACTACAAAATAGATTTGCAGATCAAAGGGAGTATAGAAAATAGACTCGAGTAAAGAAGAAAATAGCGAACCATCACAATCTAGATATTTTCTTTTTTATATTTTCATAAGAATAATAGGAGTAGAATAGAAAAATGCTTCGTATTTTATGACTGTCATGAATTTTTCAAGTTTTGTGATAATTAAACTTACAAAATCTTAACACTTTTTCCCTTCAACTTATTGAAACCCTCAAAATATTAAATGTATAGATTAAAATTATGACCATCCAAAAGGGTTTTCACACTCAAAAGAATAAGGTGCATGAAATAAAGGAAAACGTAGAGTTTTTTAATGGATTAAGTGACCAACTAACCTTTTAACACAAAGAAAGCAAAGATCAGAGAGTTCAAAAAATGAAGTCTTACGAAGGCTACAACAATGGTGACCATGTAACTCATAATAGAAGGTGCAATATACAGAGCTCAAGACCTTAATTTCATGGATTGTCAAACTCTTCATAATCAAACTCAAAATGATGGAAATACAACAAAGAATGTAAAAATACAAACTTAGAACTCTAAGAGTAGAAATTCCATAGTTTAGAACTGGAAGAGATCATTCATGTATGCTACGGATAAATTTTTCTAGGGCTTTGCCTCAAAATGAACATTATAGAATGAAATGAAAAGTTTAGGGTTTGGGTTACTTTTACTCACTTAACTCAACCACTTTTTTCTTAACTCACCCAATGAGTTAAATTCAATGATGTAGATCAAAATTATAGAGACCGATATTTGAAGCTTCCAACCTCAAGAATGGATCAAAAATGACAACCAAAACTTCAAAAAATCTCGAAGAAGAAGAAAAATGGTAGAGAGGTACTAGGAGGCCTATCTTCTTATTTCCAACTCAATCTTTATCTATCATCATTCCTTAATCAAAATCTCAGCTTGGGCCACATCCTAGTAGCCCATCATCTTCTTTTATTCTCGAGGCCAAATCCAAGATCCCCTCCAATTTCAACTTGTGGATCACCTCTTGGTATCCCATTACCTTTTATTCTGGGCCATGTCCTAGTATCCCTTCATCCTATTCTATCTATGGGACCCCTCCAAATACTCCCTCATCATATTCTTCAATTCTTGGGGCACATACTAATAACCCCCTCTATTTTCTACTTATAGGACACCATCATATTATATTCTTGGTTCATATCCTCATATCCCAACTTATTCCATCTTAGGGCCATATTATAGCATCCCTTCATCATTTTCTATCATTGGCTCACGCCCTGCTAGCCCATCCTCTTCAATTCTTGGACTGTATCCTTTTCATCCTTACCAATGATGGGGAAATCCCACCATCATTTTTTTTTTTTTCCTATCATTAATCATAAAAATTCTCTTTCTTCTCCCACTTCTCGAGATTAAACAAGACACGTGTCGGTTTATAAGAAACCCAAACAAGTTCTTAACCAAGCTTAGGTAAAAATTCCAGATCTCCAATGCTCCCATCACTTCCAATGATCTTAATATTCAAAATCATGCTCAATTCAAGAACACACCCCAAAGTAACCATCAATTATGGTGCAAAGTGAATAAACCTATGAATAGGAAACTTAGGCTCCCACAAGAACAATACTTGTTTCAAAATAAATCATAGTAATTTTTTTACTATGAACTCACCTTGATCATTGAGATCGGGGATAACATGACTCTTGATAAAAAAATACACCTAGTCTCCCTTATTAACGAAGTTGCAAACATTATTGCTAGATCTTACCATGTGACAAGTGACTCGTTGTTCCCAACTTTCTAAAACTATAAAAAATATAAAAATCAAATCAATTAAGAAAGACAAAAAAATTGAGAAAACAAAACAAAATCAAAGATACAAGGATCAAACATTATAATCAGTTATTGCAGTACACATGGATGTTTCTTTATTCCCTTCCTTGTTATTCTTCATCAAGTCTTCTTTCCATTTTCATCCCCTCGGTGATTTTTTGGTTAGCCTATTCACATGCATTTTATGACATTTATCTCTATAGTATCTCGTTTTACGTTGGTCTTTCATCACCCTCGGTAAATTAAATAATGATTGACCTCTTAGATATCCTATCACATTCCATATCTAATAAACTTAATGTGAAGAATTATTGGACATATTTTTGACACTAGCCAATGTCATCATCACAATCACTTCCACCTCCTTTCATCAAGCCATCGGTGGTTCTCAACCCTTGTCAAACAAGATAGCTGAAAAAGTTTTTAGAAAGCAAAAGAATCAAAATCAATTAAAAATCAAAAGCTAAAAGCTACAAAGAAAAATAAAATTGATATATAACTCTCTCTTAGGGTATTTCCAATAATCTCTATCGAGGATATGGATGTCTCGACTAATAGTAGAGAAATGTTGCAATTAGAATCAAATACATATTTGTTGGGGCTATAGACACTTGGATGGCAAATGTAAGAATGTATGGCTCTCCTTCCACCCTCCATTGAAAAATCACCTATCAAATTATAGCATTGCTAAACATTGGCTAGTGTCCTCACTTGTTGTCCAACAATCCTTCCCTCCAAGAGGTAATAAAAAAATCCATATGCACACACTATATCTCTATGAGAAAATCAAGATTATAATGTTACCAAGTGTATTTTTTAGACCTTGTTCAAACTATTTCTTTACTACATATCTCGTGTCACAATTTATTCCTTACACTAATCACCTTTTCATCGTGAGGCTTCTAAGCTACATTCATATGATTCCCATCGCGTTTCTACTTCATTCAAAACATCCAAGGGTATGGAATTTTCTTTTTCCATTGTTTATGCACAGCTTCATCCATTTCTCAAAAAAAATCTTCCCTTTCCTTTCTATCATGTTCTTTTAGGCCATTTTATGTTAGGGGCATCCTCGCTTCTTCCTATTACTTCATTGGTTTACGTTCATCATCACATTGAACATATCCATAATTCCCTTGGATCCCACTTCTATGCGTGTAGATTTTTAATTTGAATACTCCCATCTAATCGTTGGGGAATTTTTTTCATCTTCACCTTTCGAACACACGTGGCCTTTTTCCCATGTACATCCCATCTATCACTAGGGCATCCACACTTCCTCGTCATCCCGCATATAGCTTCGTAAAAATTTCAAGATAAAAAACATTCCAATATGTTTTAGGAAACATCAAAGACAATATAAATCATCTTACAAAATGTTCCTATTTGGTTCTTGCTTGTTCTCTTCATAAACGACTCGCGGATCATTTTGATCTACCATCATTAACAAAAAGATAGGCTTCTTATAGCGATTTTTATGGTACGGTTTTTTAGTCCACATTGATTTTTCATCAGACCCAAGTGTCCTCTATTAGTCCCCTCGCATATATCCTTGTTTGGGGCACCATCGTTAACCCTTGTCGTTAATTCAAATAGGTTGGAACTAAAGCTTGATAACAAAAAAATTACACTACATTTTTTTGATAGTTTGTCTTCTTTACTTTCTCATGTTGCATTAAATTTTTTATGTTGCATGGAGTTTGTGGTTTTAGCAATTAAAATTTGTTCGTATATGGATTTTCATGTCATACTACACTTTTTCTCATTCTTTTTAATAAGGACCAATGATGAAGATCATTAGCAATATGATGAAAAATAAAGTTTTTAAAAAGGAAACTGGATGGATGTTAGCTCATTCCCCCTTCCTCATACTCATTTTATTCTATATCCCCTTTCTTTTCTTCACATTATTATTTATTTTGTTTTATTACCTTCATATTTTCAATCATCGAGTGAGTTCTTCCATCACACCATTGAAAATTGAGGGGGGATCCTCCATTCTACTCATTTTTATTTTATCCCTTCAAAATATTCTACTTGTTTATTCTTTTATACTTTCTTTGAAGTGACATCACTTATGACACCCCAAAGAGGGAAAATGTAGACACCTAAAATATGCTTACACCTAGCATTTACCCAAATTCAATCGATTAACGACACTTCGTTAATTTCCCACTTACGACATCTATTTCAGTCATGTTTCCCCTATAATCATCTAATTGGGATATAATATCTCTTATTAGCTAAACATTCCTCCTTACGACCATTCATAATCTTCCTATTCCCCTCTAGATCACTTTTATTGCTTTCCTAGGTTATCTATAAGTCACAATCAATTAATCATACCCCTCCCAACTCTCAAGGATTCTCTAATCACTCTCTAATCATGTTTAACTAGCGTAATTCTATCTTAACTCGTCTTAAAGCATGGTTATGCTACTCTAATCTAAAAGTTCTTTTTGTCTTTCCTTTAGTCCTACATGGACTCATAATTCAAACTCTTCCATTTGGAAAACTATAAATACAAGGCTAAGCCTACCCATTTAGACACACCTTGTTTACATAAGAAAATATCATAACACTTTGGAAAGGCATTAGAAATCATTTTTGATACCTTTAAGCTATGAAACATTTAGATCTTGGTCATAGTCCATTGTTAAGAGCTCCTCCATCTTACATCAATCCACTCCAAATATATTTAGTAAGGAAAGATCTAAAGCTCGGCCATGTAGCCAACATGGAGACATATCTTCACTATTTTTGGGAGTAAACAACACAAAATGCGAGTGATTAGAATCTAACTCGATTGAATTTCATTAAGCTTTCATAGAGTAGAGAGATATTTAGATATGCTGGGGTTTGAATGTTTGTTTATAATATATATATATATATATGCATGTAAATATATAGTTTCTTGTTTATCTCTTATCTCATGGGTCATGGTTGAGTTATTTATAGCTTTGAGGTTATCCAATCTCATCCCATAGCTTTGCAACTTTTTCATTGCATACAAAATTCATACTATTTTTTAAATGTGTTCCACAACTTCCTGGACTATATTTTTAATAATTTTTCTAGGTTTGATTTTGGTTGGTAATATTTCATCCTTTTAGAGGTATTTTCAGAATAGATCTAGTTACTTGCTACTATAAATATTCCATTTGTATAAATAACATACATGTTTTTCTAATTTTTCATGTTTTATGAGGTCATGCAATCATTATTCAATCTCCTCGGTGAAATTCCTTTCTCCAAGATGTCAACTATCAAAATTCACCTGGTGTTTACCCATATCCTTAAATATAAATCAATATATTATAACCCTTATCACAATGTGTATATACTGTAGTGCCCACTTTCCTTTGACACCTTTTTGATACTAATCATGATATTGTTGATTATATTATGGACATGATTATGGACTTTATTATAGTATGATGTTAGATGTTAGATCATGGATTATTGTTGACTTGATTCAGTTATGATGCATGATGATTATTAGAGACATTTTGGATATTGATGTTGATATATTGTTTAACATGGTAATACTATGGATGGGTTCAGACATGTGATATTTGGATATTGTGAGTAGATCTAGAAATGGAAATTATTTGATGATGATATAGTTGTTGAATAAAATTACACATGATCTTATTGGTTGCTTAGATATTTATGTTGATATATTGTTTAACATGGTAATACTATGGATGTGTTCAAACATGTGATATTTGAATATTGTGGGTGGATCTAGAAATGGAAATTATTTGATGATGATATAGTTGTTGAGTAAATTTACAAATGAGCTTGTTCGTTACTTAGATGTTGTTGTGATACATATATCTAGATGATTTAGAATTTTATTTATATTATTTTATATTTTCATATGGCCATGAGGTCAAGGAGGTATTTGTGTTTTGCAGGTTTAAAATATCACACAAAACATTGGGGGATTGGAGACCAACCACATTTTAATTCTAGATGAATTCAACAAGGTCACCATGGCAACTTGTATTTGTTTGTGTGTGTTTTCTATGTTAGGGATTCACATGGGGGATCACCTTTAAATGTGACCAAGGGATTATCTGTTTTTATTTATTTAGACCCTTTGTTATGTTTACATGTGTTTATTTTTGTGGTGCATTGACCCTTTCATTATTCATTAAATGATGTGTAATATTGTAAGTAATCATCTTTTGTTAAAATAAATAAATTAGATATTTCATTAGGAAGTAATTAATAGAGTTGTTGGCCTTGCATTAAAATGTTGTAAGAGATGTGTATGTTATGTGTAAGTTAACTTTTGAGTGTGAAACACTCCACCTTCTTGGAAATTCGAAATTATCCCTAGAGGTCAATTTTGGAGGCTTGTGGGACAAGTTAAACTTATCCCATACCTCTTAAATTTAATTACCAACCATACCTACGGTTGGAGAGTTGAGATTAGACTTTTATAATGATTTTGAGAAGGAAAATTGTAGGTTTTTAATTGTACTTTTCTTACATGATTTAATTTCAGTCCTTTGGAGTGTGGGTTGGATTTGAGTGTGTAAGTAAACTATCATATTATTCAACCACCTATTTATTATGCATTGGAGAATGTTGTTGACTTTTGGGATTGGGGTTGGGGATGTGTGATGTGGCATCCTAGATGGATCCACCTAATCTTCTTCCCTTCCCTCTTCTATAAAATATGAATTGCTTTCTTTGCTTTGGGGTTGTTGCTTCACTTTTGGGATACTCTTTTGGTGTGAATTCATTTGTTGTTTTGGAGCTCGGCTTTGAATAAGTTTAAGGAAGATTGTTGCATGCTTGTGTTGGGTTGATTTGGATTACTTGCATTGGGACAAAACTTGTTGTTTTGGGACTTGGAGCAACTCCATCATGGAGAGGTAGGAGCATGGCTCTTGAAATGCTTCGCTTTTTTTTTTATGAAAATGTTAATTTGTGAATGTTTTGGCATGTTCGTGTGTTTTTAGGTAGATGGCCTTGGAATGGTGCACAAGAATACTATGGGATTTATTTTGGGGAGGCACAAGTATGTTTTAGGGAGGTATAAGGGTGGAGGAGTTGGGATTTGGGTTCCACTTACAAATAAATAGCTTGCATTTCATTACTTGTCATGGGGTGCCATAAGAGGTTAGGGAGGCATAAGGAAGTACTTGGGGAGGCATAAGGAATGTCAAGGTTTTTATATATGCTATATTTTGGCAGTTTGTAATTTAGGTGATGATACCCATTTCCCCTTTCAGGAGGCATAAGAAGCATCCCCATAGTTTCTTAATCCTTTGGCTTGCTTGATGAAGCCTTAGTATTTTTTGTCATGTTTTAATGTAGTTGTAAACTACATTCTGCATTTTGACTGTGTTTTCATTGTGAAAATGTTCTTTGTGTGTTTGTGGAAGTTTGGTTGTTGCCATGAGTTGGATCACATATTTTATTGCTTTGTGGTTGGGGATCGAGGCCAATGAAGAAGAATGGATTCTCCTCTTCATTGGATGTCTTAGTTTGGTGGAAAGTGTTACCTTTCCCCTACTCTTGTTGTGATCACAATTTGGAAAAATAACAAATACACATGTTGTTGTTCGGAGCTGAGAAAAAGACAGTTTGAATAGGTCCCTTGTGAAATGAAATATTATTGTAGCCCTTTCCCACTTTGAAGTGGATGATCTATATATTAATTTTATTGGAAATATACCATGTATTGATAATGAAAGTTGAAATTTGAAATGTAAAATAGTTATACTCTATTTTTCTTTTTGGAAGGAATGTGAAAGATTGATTCATATTTTGCATGTTGTATTTTCAAACCAAATGGAAATGTTGTAAGAGTTTATTTTAGTTAATGGAAGTGTTTTCCTTGTCCATATGATATTATTTCCATTAGAAATGTGTTTAATATGCACTATGAAATCCATGTTTGGAAAGTGGAAAAGTGAAACATGTGAGAAGAAAATACGTTATTCCACTTTGTTTATAATATATGATTTAGAAAGAATGGAAACTACATTTTTTTTTAATGTTTGATTAAAAGAAAGAAAACTATTTATGACTATCATGGAAAGAATTCAATGTTTTATTTCTTGGAGAAAGAGAGAGTTAATTTATGTTTTGTAAATGTATGTAATTCTTTCAATTCATCTTTGTATACTTAGTAAAATTCCTTTATCAAATGTTCAAATAATCCTACAAATAGATAAGAGGAAAATGAAATAATCAATTGGACTTAATGAGGATAAAATAATCCCAAACCAAACTAAAAACACTTCAAGGAAATCTTTCAAAACCTGGTAAAACCGAGTTCAAAGCTTTCATAATCATTTCTTGCCAAGAAATGTAAATGTTCAAATTGCAAATCAATCGACAAATTAAATCTTAAAATGTGTCCTAAATCCTCTAAGAAAAATTCTCCATGTCTATTTGACATGTTGAGAGAGGGAGAAAATCAAATTGGACAAATCTCATAAGTTAAAATTTACCAGTTTATACTATAAAAGCCTACAGATCGTTTTCCGAAATTGACCCCTTAAACTCTATCAAAATTTAAAATTAATGAATCATGTGGAAATAAGACATAAAGAGCTTTCTAGAAAGTCCTTGTTTTCCCAAAACCAAGATCTCTATCAAAAGTTATGGCCTTTTGAAGTTTTTCTTCACTTGGCGATAAAAAAAAAATTTGGGAAAATTTTCTTGCAGTCCCGAATTTTTCCTTAGAACTTGAAAATTTTTGAATTTTTTTCTAAATTTTCCTTGCCACCCCATAGCCAATCAGAGGCTA
Source organism: Taxus wallichiana var. yunnanensis (assembly GCA_018340775.1). NCBI lineage: Eukaryota > Viridiplantae > Streptophyta > Pinopsida > Cupressales > Taxaceae > Taxus > Taxus wallichiana. The sequence goes on from CM031237.1 coordinate 135,937,484, forward strand.
CCACGTGGCACCATGAGGTGTTGGCGAAGAGGCGGATCACCTTTTAACTTAGTGCTTCAGAATTTGTTTTGGAAAATCTTCCAAATTTTCCCAACTTCCCCGCCGAGGCCGCGGCCATTAGGAGCTGCCACGTGGCATCACGAGGTGTCGGTGGAGGTGTGGGTGAATTTTACCCTTTTCACCCTTTGGGCGTTAAAACTCATTGATCCCTCCAGCCGGCCTGCTTTCCCTGTGTGCCTTAGGAGGCACCACGTCTCCCTTGTGGAATCATAAGAGCATAGGTGTAAAAGTGGTGTTTCACCCCACATGAAAAAAAAATCTAAAATTCTTCTACCGACCCGCCCTTAGGAAAAAAATTTCCCCTAGGCCAAGTAGGCCCACTCTTGGGGAAAATTTTCACCGCAAGGCCCGCCGGCCCATAACTTGTGAAATATAAGGAGTTAGGAGGACTTCTTTATATCAATGGAAAGGTGAGGAAATTTCCTATCTAATGGGAATGATTTAGGGAATTTTTGAATGTGTTAAATTTGAGAAAAATCAAGTTGAATATTTAAATCTTGTTAGAGAGTGGGTATGGTGAGGAATTACCCTCTGAACCTAATTGAACTTTCTAACCCTAAATTTTGGGACCTTGTGACCTCTAATAATTGTTAATAAAAGAAAAGTATATTCTAGTGGATTGGATTTTTTTGGAACTTGTTAGTGACAACTGTTGTCTTGTAACCTGGTTATAGACTCTTTTAAACTAAATAAAAAATAAAAAATAAAAAATTATTCCATAATTTTCCAACTAATCCTAGGTTGTTCTTGGGTCTCAAGTGAGTTATTTTAGTGGCCATCACATTTGTTATCAAAGAAAGGTTAGAAATATTGGGCCATTGGGAACACTAGAAAACTTGAGACATGAACCTTAAACCTAGCACACTTTTAAATTTAGAAAAACAAAACAACTTAGTTTAGAAATTGCACATTTTAGTAAACATGGAAGCTAACTAAGACCTAGAATAAGGAACTAACTCTCATCTTGCTATGTGCGGGAGGCGCGAGAAAAGACGCAGTGGCATTTTCACATAGACCTAGGCATACCACCACCAGATCATGTTGTAGCAGCCATCCTACCCCATATTTTACAAACTCTTTAGGATGTTAATGTCACTCTATGCGGAGGATTGGTAGGAGGAAATGCAACCTGACATGATATATTCACTTCCATTCAGTGGTTATGTATCACCTCGACCTAAAGTGCAGAGCATGGAGGATAAAACTTCCATGCAGAGTCATCCAGAGCACAGGGGAAAGGGAGACCGAGCTTCAAGGCATAGAGAGAGAGATCTTGAAGCCCTAGGTTTAGGGATGTGCATGCAGAGAAGCCTAGAGGCTATCGACCACAATCGTAGATCACATCAAGGAGATCTTGAAGCTTTTTCCATCACATTACTCTAGTGTCATAGGTGGATTTTAGGTAGAGGCCTGGTTGGTGAGCTTGGATGGATGCTTCAAGCTCTATCCTTGTTCTAGCAACACAAAAGCTCATGTTGTGATCCATCTACTGAGGGATGGAGTTGGTGTCTGGTGGCGGACTGAGGAGCAAAAGCTCCATGTTGATTATAAGAAAGTCACCTGGGAGCTCTTAGAGGAGCATTTTTGGAGTAGATATTTTTCATGGAGGTTCATACAGTAGCGGATAGATGAGTTCCATGACCTCCATGACAGGCATCTCTTACAGTGGCTAAGTATGAGAGTAGATTTCTGGATCTACTCCAGCATTTTGATTATATGTAGGATGAGAAGGTACGGATCCAAAGGTTCATCGAGGCTCCGAATCTAGACAATGGAGGTATTCCTACCTCCATTTTGTTTGATTCCGGTTCTTCTAATTCTTTTATTGCACCATCTTTAGTAGAGCGATGCACGCTCATGGCAATTAAGGTGGTCATAATTGAGATGTTGAGATGGCTTATGGAGCCAAGATCTTTGTAGACTCCTTACTTAAGGAGTGTGTGGTGGGTTTGTGACCTTTCACCACTACCTCAAATTTTTGTATCCTTTCGTTTGGGATCTTATGGATTCATCTTGGGCATGGACCTATTATCTACACACGAGCCAAAGTGGATTGTTACCATAAGATCATATCTCGCTCGAGATGATCTAGGAGTGGAGATAGTGATAGTGGGGGTCAAGAGACCCATTTCTATTCACACCATCTCTGCTAGCTATGTAGCTTAAGAGGTGTGTGCAATGGGGTTGTCAGATGTATGCTATTATAGTTAGTGAAAAATCAGAGGATGGGTCTAGTGGACCATCACTAAATGACGATCCCATTTTGAGAGAGTTTGTAGATGTCTTTCGGGGAGCTATGAGCTTACCACCACCACGTGAGATATATTTTCATATAGATCTTGTTCAGGAGCAGAGCCTATCTCACGAGAACCTTATCTCGATGACTACCCCAAAGCTCGTGAGATCAAGTTACAATTGGAGGGCCTCCCTGGAGAAAGGCATTATCCAACCTAGTATATCCCCTTCAAGTGCACAGGTGATTTTTGTGAAGAAGAAGGATGGATCCTTGCAGTTGTGTATTGATTACCACCAGCTGAACAAGGTAATGATCAAGAATTGTTATCCCCTTCCATGCATTGATGATTTGTTTGATCAGATGAAGGGAGCCATAATTTTCTCTAAGATAGACCTAAAGTCGCTATGATCAGTGAGGATCGAGAGGTGAACATTCGTAAGACCACCTTTTATACGAGATATGGCCACTATGAGTTCAAAGTGGTACCTTTTGGTTTAACTAATGCCCAAAATTGTTTATGAGATTGATGAATGGGGTATTTAGGACCTTCTTAGATGGCTTCATGCTCATCTTCCTAAATGACATTTTTATTTATCGACATATGCGTGAGGAGAACGAGGGTCACCTTCACAAGGTTATTCAATTTCTTCAAGAGTAACAACTTTACTAGAACTTGGAGAAGTGTGCATTCTTTCAGACAGAGGTGTAATATTTGGGTCACATCATTTATGGGGAAGGTATCACCATTGATCCTTCCAAGATTAGATCTATTATGGATTATCTAGGACTCACTACTATTAATGACGTGTAAGGCTTCATGGGATTAACAAGTTACTATGAGAAATTTGTTTAGGACTTTTCTCGGATTACGTACCCCATCACTTCCCTTGAGGAAAGGGAAGAAGTTTTTTTTTCGATGTGTACAAGAAGGCCTTCGCACAATGAAGGAATGCCTCACTACAAAACCTATCCTTGTAGTGTTGGATCAAACAAGTGCATTTTTCATTTGCATGGATGCCTCCTTAGCAGCAATTGGAGGTGTGTTGATGTAGGAGGGCAAAGTAATAGAATTTAAATCTTCTTAAACTCAAATATTACGAGCTTAATTATCCGAGTCATGATCTTGAGCTTGTGGTAGTTGTGCATGGTTTGGTTTGATGGAGGCACTTTTGCTTGGTCGAGAGATTCACACGTAGCACAAATCACCTAAGTCTTCGCCACCTCTTCACATAGCCCAATCTCAACGCTCGTCAGCGGCATTGGATGGAGTTGCTTTACAAGTATGATATGGAGATAGAGCATGTGAAATGGAAGCATAATGTGGTGGTAGACACCCTCAACAGATGGACACATGTGGCAATGGCCACCTCGGTGAGCACATGAGATTTACGAGTAGGATTCTTGCGACTTCCTCTTGATAGCTTCTACATCATAGTTCAAGCAGAGATCAAGTCTCGAGACACCTATTGATGGCAAATCACAGAACCCCGAGTGTCTATAGCTTGATGGGTTGAGAATCTCGGTGTGATTGCATAACATGGAGCTTTTCCTAAGTGTGGGACCTTACAAAATCAAAAAAGCTCTCGGATGAAGGCCGGTTCCTATTCCTTTGTTCAGACGCACACATAAAAATGTAGAGGGTTTACTCAAAAACCTAATCTAACTTTCTAATGAGACAAGGTAAGAATATGCATAAAAATAAAACCTAAACTAAAAAGGTGATGCACCGAGGAATGAAGAACATATGTCTTGCCAATAAACACAAACCAATAAAATGTAATGCAAGATCATGCATAGCTAACCAAATTGGCAAAGTGAAAGATCGAAAGATGCAAAATGAACATAGAGAGGGTTGAGAATCATCCACGTACATGCATTATTTACTCCAAAGATTGATACAATACACTACAAAACTCCAAGAGGCAAAGTTACATTACGAGTTTTAGATGGGAGGTTTGAACTCCACAATATCCACCTACGAAAAGAGGAGAAGGGAGGGGCAAAACAAGAATGTCCAAATTTTAGAAAAAGCCCCTCCTTAAAATTTATAGGAAGAATGAGAGAGAAAAGAGAGAGGAATTCCAAATCTACCCCAACCACCTCTAGGTTACATTTAATTCATGTCATTATGGTGGTAGGTGAGAACCCTAGAAAACCCAAAAAGTGGCAAACTGTATTTTGCATTTTTAAGAATTTTTCTCACCTAATTAAATATATCCAACCATAGTTGGTGAGGACATCGTAAGCTTTCTGAAAATTCCAACCTTGCGTGAATCCGAGCTCCCTGTGAAAATTTATGGCCGTATGAATATCTCGCGTCAAGGTTTGCTTCCCTCGGCGCTCAAAATGTTCAGGCCTCGAAGATGCGCCATAGGCGCTGAAAATTACATGTTGACACTCTTTTTCCTATGCCTTGGCACATCCTTTTTCATGTTGACTTCCTTTTTGTGTGCCCTTAACCCGCGCCTTGGCGCATCCATTTACATGTTGACACTCTTTTGTCTGCGCCTTGGCACATCCTTTTTGTGTCGACATCCTTTGTCAGTGCGCCTTATCCTGTACCTTGGCACATTAATTTACATGTCGATGCTCTTTTTTCGCACCTTGGCGCATCCTTTTTCGTGTCGACATCCTTTGTTGTGTGCCTTTAACCTGCGCCTTGGCGCATCCATTTACATGTCGACACTCTTTTGCTTGCGCCTTGGCACATCCTTTTTCATGTCGACATCCTTTGTTGTGCACCCTTAACCTACGCCTTGGTGCATCCATTTACATGTCGACACTCTTTTTCCTACACCTTGGCACAATAAACATTAGGCTTTTATTTTTCTTTGATTTCCATATTCTTTCGCTTGTCTCTATCTACCCTGGGGAGATATTTACAACACCTCGAGGGGAATTTGGAAGGTTTTTCCTTAGAATAATATGGTCTTCTCAGAACAGAGGCCAAATTTATGTTCCCAGAGACGGAGGCTTGAGGTAGGACCATTTGTGAGAGGCACATCATGTACCCTATTCATCCCATTCGGGGAGAAGAATATGGATGCTACCTTGAGACAATTGTATCATTGGAGAGGAATTCGTATAGGCGTGGCCCGATTCATGTCACGATTTTTAGAGTGCCGTAAAGTTAATGCCGAGCATCAACATCTAGATTTCCTTCTCTTTCCTCATGCTATCTTGGGAGTGGAAATTAGACACCATTTCCCCTGGACTTCGTTGTTGGGTTACCGATGTCAAGATATCACCACGACACCATCATGGTCATGGTTGATAAATTGAAAAATGTGGCTCACTTTTTCTAGTGAAGACCACTTATACAACTAGTGCAAGCGCAATGGGTATATCTTGATGAGATTCAAAGTTATATGGGATTCTCGTGGAAGATCATTAGTGACCGCGATCCTTTGTAAACTTCCCATTTCTGGACTACCATGTAGCACACCCTCGGGACAATAATCAACTTCAACACAACATATCACCCTAAGACAGATGGATAGACTAAGTAGGTGAATCAAATTTTAGAGGGTATGCTCAGGATGTATTTGATGGATCAGCAATCTAGATGCGAGGAGTACCTATACTTGGTGGATTTTTCCTACAATAATAGTTTTCGAGTTCTATAGGCATGGCTCCTTTTCAGGATTTGTATGGTAGAGAGCGCAGACACCTCTTATTTAGGACAAGTTAGACGACAACATATCTCTTGGACTAGCTTTGTTGCGGGACATGGAGCAAGACGTGATTTTGATCAAACCGAGACTTTAGGAGGCACAAGAAAAGAAGAATAAGTATGCGAGATCAGCAAAGAAAGGCCATAGTTTTGATGTGGACATGAACATTTTCCTTCGTGTCGGGCCACACAAGAGTCCTATCTATTATGGAAAAGGTTATAAGTTAGCTCCTAGATTTGTTGGTTCTTTTGAGATCTTGGAGTGTATCATCCCTTTTACCTATCATCTAGCATTGTCACCTATCTTGTCTCACGTACACAACATGTTTCATGTTTCAGTTCTTAGGAGATATGTTTTATATCCTTCTCATGTGTTAGATTGGACATCATTGCCGGCAGGATCAAGGGAAAGTGATGGTGGAGCTCGTTGCATCCTAAATCGTAGGACCCTGGGCCTTCAAGGCAAAGAGGTTGATAAGGTCCAAGTGTAGTAGGAAAAATATGATGAGATTGCAGGTATAGGGGAGGATGCTACTTTACTACGAATTCAATTTGCACATCTGTTCCAAAGTGACTTCTAGGAGGAAGTCCAGCCTAAGGGGAGGGGGATGTAGTGCCCACTTTCCTTTGACACCTTTTGATATTAATCATGATACTACTAATTATATTATGGACATGATTATGGACTTTATTATAGTATGATGTTAGATGTTAGATCATGGATTATTGTTGACTTGATTTAGTTATGATGCATGATGATTATTAGAGACATTTTGGATATTGATGTTGATATACTTTGTTTAACATGGTAATATTATGGATGTGTTTGGACATGTGATATTTTGATATTTTAAGTAGATATAGAAATGAAAATTATTTGATGATGATATAGTTCTTGAGTAAAATTGAAAATAATCTTGTTGGTCGCTTGATGTTGTTGTGATCCATATATCTAAATGATTTGTAATTTTATTTATATTATTTTAGATTTTCATATGGCCATGAGGCAAAAGGAGGTATTTGTAATTTGTAGGTTTAAAATATCACAAGTAAACATTGGGGGATTGGAGACCAACCATATTGGAATTCTAGAAGAATTCAACAAGGTCACCATGGAAAGTTGTATTTGTTTGTGCGTGTATCTATGTTAGGGATTCCCATGGGGGTGATCACCTTTAAATGTGACCAAGGGATTATGTGTTTTTATTTATTTGGACCCTCTTTTATGTTTTCTGTGTTTATTTTTGTGGTGCATTGACCCTTTCATTATTCATTAAATGATGTGTAATATTGTGAGTAATCATATTGTTAAAATAAATAAATCAAATATGTCATAAGGAAGTAATTAATAGAGTTGTTGGCCTTGCATTAAAGTGTTGTAAGAGATGTATATGTGATGTGTAAGTGATGCGGGAGCATAACTTGTAGAGACCATAACTTTTGATCCGACCGTTGGATCGTCTTGAAATTTTACAGGGTGGTAGATATACATTATTACTATGCTGGGATCAACCTTGCTTGCAAGGTTGTGCTCATTTTGGCACGTTTTCATGCTCAGATTTGTTCATCTAGTGGCCTAAAATTGGCTCCGAATGTTTTTTCCATTTTTGACTAGGTCTTAGAACTTTAATAGCTTTTGTTGTGCTTGTCGAATAAGTCCAAATTTCTCTTGAGCCCTAATTTATGAATGCATATTTGACACGCAAATTTTGGGGTCAATCCTAGTTGTTTTGCACTTTAGGGTTTTTCGGCATTTTAGGGTTTGTTGGCATTTAAGGGTTTGTTGGCATTTTAGGGTTTTAGAGTAGTCTTGAAATAAAAGGATGATTGTAATGATGTAATAGTTTAGTGTGAAATCCAGAATGAGAAGTAAGCTATTTTGAAACTCTTGGTTTTATTTTGAAAGTTGTTTAGGTGTGTTTTGGAGGTATTTCAACCTCTTGTAGAAATGGATTCACATCAATTGGTATCATAGTAGGATTTTGTTCTGTTGAAATAGTTAAGGTAACATATTACATTTTTATGCGTAGTTTCTACCTCTTTTTTATATAAACATGGCTAGACATGGGAGGGAGGTTATGCCCAGATGAATAGGCATATGCAAGAGCTACAGAGACAAGTTCTTTGAGCTCACTGGGAAGTTACCCGCCTTAGAAGGAGATGCAAATGGGGATGCAAACCCGAGATAGTGATATTGAAGAAGAGCCTCCATTAATGAATGAAGGAGGAGATGAAGAAGATAATGAGAGAGATGAAGAAACCTTAAATGAGAGACCATTTGAGGAGAAATTGATCCAGGATTTAGAGGGAAAGGATGATGGCATCAAGATTACTGTTCTTGATTATGGTGGAGGGTTATGACCAGAGGAGTTGATTGACTGGTTAAATTACATGGAAAAATTCTTTGAGTGGAAAACCCTTTAAGAGGAGAAGAAGGTTAAGTTTGCATGCACTAAGTTGGCCGGACATGCATTGATTTGGTGGGATCACCTACAAAATGAAAGACAAAGGAATGGAAAGGGCAAGATCCGAAACTGAAATAAAATGGTAAAGAAGCTGAAAGAAAAGTTTCTTCTGTAGATTATGCTCAAACACTCTTTCGAAGGTTCTAAAACCTAAGGTAGAAGGATCTCAAGCATTGAGGAGTATACTAATGAGTTTTACAAGTTATCAATCAGGGTGGAACAGGGAGAGTCTGAAGAACAAAAGGCTACATGGTACATAAATGGGTTGAGTTACACCATACAAGATGAGCTGAGTATGCTCGGATCCATAGCCTAGATGATGCTTATCAACTTGCATTAAAGGTAGAAGAAAAGAACAAGAGGAATAATTTTAGAAGAGGTGTAAAGAGAGGTCCATCATCATCTCCAATGAGGGGTAGGGGTAGATTTGAATCTACAAAAGGTGAATCCTATAATACAGAAGGGCATGAAGATTCTGGTCAAAGCCATGGTAACTACCAAAAAGGTAGGGGGTTTTAGAGGGGAAGAGGTTATAATGGAGGACGGGGCTGGAATAGCCCCCAAAGGAAATATACATGTTACAGATGTGGTGAAGAGGGGCACAGAGCTTTTGAGTGTCCGCACTATCCTACAAAAGATAGATGGCAAGGAGAAAAACCATGAGTAAATTTGGTTGAAGCTGAAGAGGAAGAAGAAATGGAGGTTGTTGCAAACTTGGGTGAAACCCTCATGATAAGGAGGATGATGATTGTCCCAAGGAAGGAGAAAGAATGTGATATTTCAGGATCTGATTCATGGCTGTGAACAAATATATTTTGAACAAGATGCACCTCCAGAGGAAAGGTATGTAAAATTATTATTGATGGTGGTAGTTGTGAAAATATGGTTTCAACTGTAATGGTTGATAAACTCGAATCGAATCATGTGAAAAGCACCCATATCCCTATTGTATATCATGGTTCAAGAAAGGAAATGAAGTAACCATAGATAAAATATGCCTTATAAAGTTTTCAATTGGGAATACCTATAAGGATGAGGTGTGGTGTGATGTTATCCCAATCGATGCATGTCATATTTTACTAGGTAGGCCTTGGCAATATGATAGAAAGGTTACACATGATGGAGGGAAAATACATATACCTTTTGGCAGGAGGGTGTAAAGGTGGTCTTGTTACCCTTCAAGGAAGAAGAGAAGAGTGAGGGCTTATTGGCTACAAAAGAGTTTGTTATAGAAATGGAATAAGATGGATGTTGTTATGCACTAATGTCAAAGAAGATGGAAAAAGAAGGCATTAATATACCAGTTTCAGCAGAAAAGATACTAAAACAATACAAAGATGTCATACCAAATGAGCTACCAGATGGGTTACCTCCAAAGCGATATATTCAACACCATATTGATTTGATCCCAGGATCGGCCCTTCCAAACCAGGCAGCCTATCGGATGAGTCTGACACAGAGTGAAGAGTTGAATAGACAAGTGACAAATCTAATACATAAAGGGTTAGTGAGAGAAAGCATGAGTCCATGTGCAACTCCAGCACTATTGACTCCCAAAAAAAGATGGATAATGGAGAATTTGTGTAGGCGTGAGAGCCATAAGCAAGATCACAATTAAGTATCGGTTCCTAATTCCAAGATTGGATGATATGATGGATGTGCTTAGGGAGCACGATATTTTAGCAAGATTGACCTACGCAGTGGTTACTACCAGATCCGAATCCGTGAAGAGGACGAATGGAAAACAAATTTCAAAACAAAATATGGATTGTACGAGTGGATGGTGATGCCGGTTGGGCTATATAATGCACACAGTACATTCATGAGGTTGATGAATAGAGTACTCGAGAATACAAAGGTAAGTTTTTGTTGTCTATTTTGATGATATTTTGATATTTAGTTTGACAAGGTTGAAGAACACTTGTTACATCTCAAATTGGTGCTAGACTTGTTACGTAAATAGAGTCTATATGCAAACTTAAAGAAGTGTAGATTCCTTCAAAAGAGTCTTATTTTTTTGGGATTTTTCGTATCAAAGGATGGAGTGAGGATGGATGAGGAAATAGTAAAGGCAATTTTGGAATTTCCTATTCCAAGGAATGTGACAGAGGTTCGTAGTTTTCATGGATTGGCAAATTTTATAGGAAGTTCATCAGGAATTTTAGTAGCATTGTTGCACTCATAACAGAGTGTACAAAAGGGAGGGAGTTTGTATGGACCAAGGCAGCAACATATAGTTTTGAATTATTGAAGAAGAAAGTATCAGAAGCACCTATTTTGGTATTGCCATATTTTAGCAAGGTCTTCGAGGTTGATTGTGATGCCTCACATGTTGGGATTAGAGCTATGTTGAGTCAAGAAGGATGACCAAAGTGGCATTCTTGGTGAAAATCTAAATGAAGTCGGAGGAAATATTCTACTTATGATGTGGAGTTTTACGTTATTGTTCGAGACATTAAGGAACGGAGACATTACTTGGTAGGAAAGGAATTTGTACTCTTCACTGACCATGAAGCATTGAGTTATGTAAACACACAGAAGAAACTAAATAGTAGGCATGCAAAATGGGTTTCATTTTTGCAAGAATATACTTTTGTTTTAAAGCATAAGTCCGGCAAGCGTAATCAAGTTGTTGATGCCTTGTGTAAGCGTGTAGCACTTTTGACAACAATGGAAAATAAAGTACTAGGGTTTGAGGCGGTTAAGGAATTGTATGAAGGTGGTCTAGATTTTGGTGATGTTGTCGAAAACTTAAGGAGCCTACTGTAGGTAGTGATTCTTTTAATTATTTGATACAAGATGGTTATTTGTTTAGGGGAAACAATTTTGCATCCTTGTTGGTTCAATGAGAGAAAATATTATAAGAGAATTGCATAGTGGGGGGTTGGTGTACACTTTGGTATAGTAAGACAATATCTCTTGTTATAGAAAAGTATTATTGGCCAAAGGTAAAGAGGGACATAAGTAGGGTTGTAGCAAGATGTAGAGTGTGTCAAATGGCTAAGGGCCATGCATAGAATATTGGGTTATATATGTCATTACCTATCCCTACAGGGCCATGGGTTGATCTAAGTATGGATTTTGTGTTAGGGATTCCTAACACACAGTGAGGGAATGATTCTATCTTTGTTGTGGTTGAAAGATTCTCTAAGATGGCACATTTTATTTCTTGTAAAAACTAATGATGCTTCCAAAATTACAGATTTGTTTTTCCGAATTTGTTAGTTTCCATGGAATTCCAAAACGATCACTTCAGATCGGGACACAAAGTTTTGAGTCACTTTTGGAGGACTCGTGGAAGAAATTGGGGACACAACTACATTTCGATAGTTCATATCACCCCCGAGAATGATGGGAAGGCATGAAGTGGTGAGCGGAAGCTTGGGAAATCTCCTACATTGTATAGTCAAAGAAAAGCCAAAACAATGGGACTTAGCTTTACCTCAAGCTGAGTTTGCATATAATAGCTCGGTAAATAGGTCAACAAGGAGGTCTCCTTTCCAGATTGTATATGGTAGGAATCCCAAGGGGGTCCTAGATCTAATTGTTCTACTAGGTGAAGATGAAACTAGTGATGATGTAGAAGCATTTGCAGAACACATTCTACAGCTGCAAGATGAAGTGAGGGAAAAGCTAAAAGTGAGTAATGCACAATATAAAACAGCTACAGATGCCAGTAGGAGAGTAAGTGTATTTGAAGAAGGAGATATGGTGATGGTTCATCTTAGAAAAGAGAGGTTTCCAAAGGGGACATATAATAAACTCAAGTATAAGAAGATTGGGCCATGTAGGATTCTGAAGAAAATGAGTGATAATGCCTACAAGGTGGAGCTACCTAAATTTTTTTCTATCTCACCGTTTTTAATGTTTCTAACTTATATAAGTTTCCAAGTCATGATGAAAATGTTGTAGAGGAGGAAGAAATAAAATAGAAGCAACAAATGTCGAAGAAGAAAAAGGAGAGGGTAATGCGTGTCTTGGACCAAAAGACAATCACTACTAGACATGGGAGCTACAATAGATATTTGGTACAGTGGAAAGATTTGCAGCAAGAAGAAAATACTTGGATTCTGAGTGAGAGTTGAGGAAAATTTACAGTGCAAAATTATATGAGTTCTATCAACAGAATTCACAGAGCTGAATTCTTTTCAACCAGGGGAGAATGATGCGGGAGCATAACTTCCAGAGACCATAACTTTTGATCCGACCATTGGATCGTCTTGAAATTTTATAGGGTGGTAGATATACATTAGTACTATACTGGGGTCAACTTTTCCTGCAATGTTGTGCTCATTTTGGCACGTTTTTGGGCTCGGATTCGTTCATCTAGTGGCCTAAAATTGGCTCTGAATGTTTTTTCCGCTTTTGACTAGGTCTTAAAACTTTAATAACTTTTGTTGTGCTTGTCAGAATAAGTCCAAATTTTGTGTGAGCCCTAATTTATGAATTCATATTTGGCACGAAAATTTTGGGGTCAATCCGAGTTGTTTTGCATTTTAGGGTTTGTTGGCATATTAGGTTTTAAAGTAGTCTTGAAAAAAAAGGAGGATTGTAATGATGTAATAGATCGAGTGTGAATTCAGAATGAGAAGTAAGCTATTTTAAAACTCTTGGTTTTATTTGGAAAGCTTTTTATGTGTTTTTTTGAGGTATTTCACCTCTTGTAGCTGGATTCACATCACTAAGTTAAATTTTGAGTGTGAAACAATCCACCTTCTTGGAAACTTGAAAGCTGTCTTTAGAGGCAAATTTTGAGGCTTGTGGGACAAGTTAAAATTGTCCTGGATACCTCTTAAATTTCATTACCAACCATACATACAGTTCGAGAGTTAAGAATAAAATTTTATAATGCTTTTTGGAAGGTAAATTGTACTTTTTTATTGCACTTTTTTAACATGATTTAATTTCAGTCCTTTGGGCTATGGGTTGGATTTGAGTTTGTAAGTAAGCTGTCATATTATTCATCCACCTATTTATTATGCATTGGAGAATGAATTTGAATTTTGGGGTTGGGGTTGCAGATGTGTGATGTGGCTTTCTACATGGATCCACCTCATCCTCTTCGCTTCTCTCTTCTAAAAATTCAAATACTTGCCTTGTTTTGAGGTTGTTGCTTCACTTTTAGAAAACTCTTTTGGAGTGAATTCTTTTGCTATTTTGGAGCTCTGGCTTTAAATAAGTTTAAGGAATATTGTTGCATGTTTTTTTGGGATGATTTGGATTACTTTCATCGGGATAAAGCTTGTTGTTTTGGAAGTTGGAACAACTCCATCATGGAGAAGTAGGAGCTTGGTTTTGAAGTGCTTCCTTTTTGTTTATGAAAATTATAATTTGTGAATTTTTTGTAATGTTTGTGAGTTGTTTGGTAGATGGCCTAGGAATGGTGTAGGAGAAGACTATGGGGTTTATTTTATGGGAGGCACAAGTGTGTTTTAGGGAGGTATATAAAGGTAGAGGGAGTTAGGATTTGGGTTCCACCTTATCAAGATATAACTTGCATTTATTTACTTATTATGGGGTTCCATAAGAGGTTGGGGAGGAATAAGGAAATGTGAGGAATAAGGGGTACTTGGGGAGTCATAAGGAATGTCAGGTTTTTATATATGCTATATTTTGGTGGTTTGTAATTAAGATGGTGATACCCATTTCCCTTTTGGGAGGCATAAGAAGCATCTCCCATAGTTTCTTACTCTTTTCGCTTGCTTGATGAAGCCTTAGTATTTTTTTCATGTTTTAGTGTAGTTGTAAACTACATTTTGTTTTAAATTTGTTTACATTGTGGAAATGTTGCTTGTGTGTTTGTGGAAGCCTGTTGTTGCCATGAGTTGGATCACATCTTTTATTGCTTTATGGTTGGGGCTCGGAGGCTAATGAAGAAGGATGGATTCTCCTCTTCATTGGATGTCTTGGTTGGGTGGAGAGCATTACCTTTCCCCTACTCTTGTTGTGATCACAATTTGGAAGGATGAGAAACACGCATGTTGTTGTTCTAGAGCTAAGAAAAAGATAGTTGATGAGTCCCTGTGAAATGAAATCTTATTGTAGCCCTTTCCCACTTTGAAGTAGATGATCTATATATTAATTTTAATGGAAATATACCATGTATTGACAATGAAAGTTGCAACTTTAAATGTTAAAGAGTTGTACTCTATTTTTCTATTTTGGAAAGAATGTGAAAGAATGTTACGTATTTTGCATGCTATATTTCGAAATCAAATGGAAAGGAAGTTGTAAGAGTTCATTTGAATTAATGGAAGTGTTTACCTTGTTCATATGATATTTTTCCATTGGAAATTTGTGTTTAATACACACTACAAAATCATTGTTTGGAAAGTGTAAAAGTGAAACATGTGAGAAGAAAATGCATTACTCAAAGCATTGTCTATAATATATGATTTTGAAATAATGGAAATTGCATTCTTATTTTAATGTTTTAATAAAAGAAAGAAAACTATTTATGACCAAAGCATGGAAAGAATTCAATGTTTTATTTCATGGCGAAAGAGAGAGTTAATTTATTTTCTGTAAATGTATGCAATTCCTTCAATTCACTATATACTTAGTAAAATTCCTTTATCAAATGTTCAAATAACCCTACAAATAGATAAGATAAAACTGAAATAATCAATTGGACTTAATGAGGACAAAATAATCCCAAAGAAAACTAAAAATACTTCAAGGAAATCTTTCGAAACCTGGTAAAACCGAGTTTAAAGCTTTCACAATGTCTTTTCTTTGTCGGGGAAATGTAAATGTTCAAATTGCAAATCAATCAGATAAATTTAATCTTGAAATCTTCCCTTAATCCCTCTAAGAAAAATTATCTATGTCTATTTGACATTTTGAGAGAGGAGAAGATCATATTCAACAAATCTCATAAGTTAAAATTTACAAGTTTGCACTATAAAATCCTCTGAGATCATTTTCATGAAATTGACACCTTAAACTCTATCAAATATTAAAATTAATGAATCCTTTGAAAAGAAGACATAGATAACTTTCAAGAAAGTCCTTGTTTTCCCAAAACTGAGCTATCTATAAAAATTTATGGCCTTTTGAAGTTTTTCTTCACTTGACGTAAACAAAAAAATTTGGGAAAAAATTCCTTGGCAGGCGCGCCCAAATTTTTCCCTTAGAGCTTTCAAAATTTTTTGGGAAAAGTTTCAAATTTTCCTCACCACTCGTGCCTGCCACACTGACCAATCGAGAGGCTGCCACATGGCACCATGAGGTGTTTCATGCGAGGGCGGATCACCTTTAACTTAGCGCTTGAAACATTTTTAGAAAATATTTCAAATTTTCTCCACCTCCCCGCCAACCCGCGAGATAATCGGGAGCTTCCACGTGACATCACGAGAATCGGTGAAGGCACGGGTGGATTTTACCCTTTTCACCCTTCGGGCATTAAAAATCTTTGATCCCCATAGCCTTGTTTTCCCACGTGGCTTAAGACGCGCCACATGTCCCTTCCAGGACTGATGGGGAGTGTGGGTGTGAAAAGTGGCCTTTTCCCCACACGAATTTTTTTTTTTCAAAAGCCTTCCGCCGACCCGCCTTTGGGGAAAAATTTCTCCCCTAGGCCCGCAGGCCCGCTCTTGGGGAAAATTTTCACCCCAAGGCCCACCGGCCCATAACTTGTGAAATATGAAGGGTTAGGAGGACTTCTTTATATCAATGGAAAGGTGAGGAAATTTCCTATCCAATGGGAATGATTTAGGGAATTTTTTTGAAAGTGTTAACTTTGATAATGTTAGGTGCTCCAAGAAGATTGTATGTATTGCTATGAAAAAAGATACAGACATCATGCCTTTATATAGGCCGTGGAAGAGCAGAGGGAGGAACAAATCCGAGGAACAGTTATATAACTGTTCACTAATCATTTACTAATCACTAACAACTAACAAAATGTATTAATTTGCTAACATTCCCCCCCTTAATACATTGCTCTTACAAATGTACCCCCTAAACAAATCAAACTTCACCTTGCCGAGAGGCTTGGTGAGAATATCTGCAACCTGAGAATCAGTAGGGCAGTGATATTGGAGCTGAATTTGGTGGTTCAAGACCTATTCACGAATGTAGTGACATTCGACCTCAATATGCTTTGTTCGTTCATGGAAAACAGGATTCTTCACAAGCTTCAACACACCTTGATTGTCGCAGTGAATGATGGGAGGTTTCTCTTCAGGAATCCCTATATCTGCAAGAATGTGACGTAACCAAATTGCTTCGCACACAACTCCTCGTGCGGTGTGGTATTCAGCCTCAGTGGATGAGAGAGCAACAACAATTTGCTTCTTGTTGATCCACGAGATAGGTCCAGATTCGAGATGAAAAACATATCCTGAAGTGGATTTCTGTCATCAACGAATCCTGCATAGTCAGAAATCTGTATATCCTGTAAGAAGAACGAGTGTTCTTCTGATGCTCCAGACCAAAGTCAATTGTACCTGGACATATCTCAACACATGCTTTGCTGCTATCCAATGACATTTCTTCAGCTCTGCATAAATCTGGTGAGATAGCTCACAACAAAGCAAAGATCTGGTCTGGTATAAGTCAAGTAAATGAGACTCCCCACAAGCTGCATGTAGTGAGTGCCATCTACTTGTGGTGAATCCTAGAATCTAGATAGTTGTAAACCTTTTTCCATAGGTGTGGACATTGGTTTACAATCTGACATCCCATACTTTTCAGGAGTGTCTTGGCATATTTCATCTGGGAGACGAAGATATGATTCTTCTTCTGCCATATCTCTAAGCCAAGACAATAGTGAAGTAGCCCCAAATCAGTCATGTTGAAGGATTTCTTTAGATCATTCTTTACATCATCTACAAGATTGTCAGAAGTTCCTGTGATCACAAGATCATCTACATACAAAACCAGAATGACAATCTGTTCCTACCTTCTTGATATACAAATTTGTATATGAGGGGCTATGAGTGAATCCATGCTGCAATAGGTGATTATCAATTTTTATATACCATGCCTTAGGTGCTTGTTTGAGTCCATAAAGAGACTTTATCAGACGACATACCTTTTGTGGTTGATGCTCATCTACAAACCCTTCAAGTTGGGCCATGTACACTTCTTCTTCTAGATCACCATTTATAAAAGCACTCTTGACATCCATCTGCTGAAGTTTCCATCCATTTTGTGCTACCAATGCACATACAACTAACTCTGATGGTTTTGATCTTGCAGTGGGTGCAAAGGTCTCGTCATAGTCAATTCCTTCTTGCTGAGCATAACCCTTTGCAACAAGTCATGCTTTGTGTTTGTCGATTGAACCATTTGCCTTATATTTTGTTTTGAAAATCCATTTGCAGCCAATGGATTTCTTACCTGGAGGCGATCGACAAGTTCCACATCCGATTCTCGAATCGGGAATCATATTCAAGCATCCATAGCTTTGTTTCCACTTTGTGGTTGGTCTAATGTCTCACGAACAGTGTCAGGTTTGGTGCTCTCAACAACTGAACTCATGAGTGTAAAATTTACCTCATGTCTAGCTTGACTTCATGTTCTAACTCCGTAGAAGTACCAGAAGTGAGTTCAGGTGTGCATCCCTAATAGTACTCTGGACCCATTTGGATGTTGGGTGCGATGTGAAGATGTGTTTTCCGGTGTGCAAGATCAACGAACAAGTCTCCACTCGGCTCTTCTTCTCTCTCGAGAAGAATCATCTTGCTCATCATCTCGGACGTGTGAGCAATCTATGTGACGAGGTCGATGCATGGATCTCCATTGTGTGGCGGGAGTCAAAGGACGACTCATCACATACCACATCTCGACTCTCATAGATCTTCTTCGTCTCAGGATCCATGAGACGATATGCCTTTGAGGTAGTACTATACCCCAAGAAAAGACATGGCAGTGTCTTTGGATCGATCTTCTTCCTTCTCTTATCTGGAACATGCATATATGCAGTACAACCAAAAACTCTCAAATGATGAATAGAAGGTTTACGACCAGTCCATACCTCTTCCGGTGTCTTGTTCTGCAAGATCTTCATGGGTGCCCGGTTGAGTAGATACATTGCTATCTGGACTGCTTCTGCCCAAAACTGATCCTCCAACTTGGCGGTGGAGAGCATACAACGAGCCATCTCCATGATGATCCTGTTGTGGCACTTGGAAATCCTGTCTCATTGGGGCGTGTAGGGTGCAGTCAAATGTTGTTGAATGCCATGCTGCTAGGTATGCTAAGAACTTCTTTGACACAAATTCCCCCCCTCGATCTGAGTGGAGGAGAAGAAGAGGCTTCCCAGACTGCTTGGTGGCTTGCTGGTAGAAGGTTTGGAAATTTGCAAGTGCCTCACTCTTCTTCCGAAGGAAATATACCCACATTTTCCGTGAGTAATCATCAATGATGAGCTGAAAGTATGCAAAACCTTGGAAGCTAGCTGGCAGGGGTCCACACAGATCGGTGTGAACGACCTGAAGAGGCTCTGTAGAATGATAAGAGCTCTGTTTGAATGGACCTCTATGTTGTTTGCCCGTAAGACATCCTGAGCAAACAGGTAAGGAATGGGAGAGTGGAGGAAGCCCTCTTACCATTTCCTTCGCACTAAGTTGATGCAGAGCCCCGGCAGAAAGATGACCATATCGAAAGTGCCAAAGTGCAGTGGACTCCGCCGTTGAAGCAGAGAGAGCAACGCTAGATGAAGTGACCGCATCCAATGCAAATAGACGGCCCTTCAGAAATGCTTGAGCAATTTGACTCTCCAGGAAATGATGCGAGGAATTGACCCCTTTTTCAACAAAGAATTCAACCTCCATTCTATGGTTAAGAAGTTGACTTACGAGAAAAAGATTTGAAGTCAAACCGGAACATAGAGAGCACCTTTGTGAGTGTACATATTCGTGTTCCAAGAGGAATGATGACATCACCAATCCCTGCTGTAATATACTCTTGATTGTCTGCTGATGGTGATCCGATCTCCAGTGGGGCGGTCACTCAGAGTATGGAACAACTTCTTATTGCTAGTCATGTGTTTGTTGGCACCTGAATCAATCAACTAGACATCTTCCATGACGTGAAGTTTGTGAGACTAGAACAATGTCAGAATGAGTCATATCTGGTACCTCTTCATCAGAGGTGGCATCTGCTGAGCAGCAATGTGGCCCTTCCTCTGATTATGAGTATGCCATCGGGATTGCTTGGAATATCCTCGGCCGAAGTGCTCTCTTCGCCCGAGTAATTTCCATACTTGTGACCATTGTAATAATAGTTCGCAAGATGCGTGTGCGTATCCGTGGAGCAAATGTGGCACCACTGATCCGTCTTGTGATTATTTGCTTCCAGGGTGGTTGGCTGTGAAGATGGCTGCTGAGCATGCTGCTTCTGATTCTGGGGGGCTGATTCCTCTTTCCGAGGCTTATGTTTTTGCCTCGTGATGAGATCCTTGTCTTCGAAGGCTTCTTGTACATTTTGCATGGCTTCTTCCTACTCGAGATAATTCACCAGGTGGCAAAACTCACCTCTGTTGAATGATTGTCAACATGGTGATCGATTCATGTCAAACCGTGAAGGAAGAGATCACAGGTGAGCGGGACAAGCAACTTGTCATCCACCGGTTCACCGAGTGCAAAGAGTTCGCACGTAACTGGCCACACATGCCACAAGAAGGCCTCTTGATTCGCCATCATCGCCATCATGCATACTCATTGTATGAAGCTTTGTCATTCGAAGTGCAACTTTGTCGCGATTCTTAGCTTCGTAGATGGTACACAATGCGCTCCATGCCTGAGAAGAAGTGGTTTCTTCCCGAATGTATGGTTGCACCTCATCAGAAAGACTCGAGGGTGATGAGCATTAGTGCTTTCGCATCATCCTTTTCATATTTTTCCAACAGATCATCGTCTGTGGGAGGGGCGTCTTTGCAGAGACAATCCCCCAAAGATCTTCGAATTGAAGAATCATCCGCATTTTGGTTTTCCATGCGGCGAAATTTGGCCCTTTCAAGAGTTGGGCATTGGATAGCAATATTTTTGGAGCAGACATTTTCAAAAACTCAAAATTTATTTTATTTATTTATTTCTTTTTTCAAAAATGGCTACAATGCTTACTGAAGGAATCTGTCCCGAAGATGGGCTCTATAGGCTCGTGCAGTGAGACGCCGACGCTCCTGTGGGCATTCTATTTCACGTTCATCATCTGCATCATAACCACGTTCAAGTTCTACATGAATCCACCGTGCTTGACATCGAACGTCGAACCAAAAGTATTCCAACAGTCCTCGGCGCACAATCTCACAAAGAGAATGTTCCCAGTGTTGTGTAGCTCGTTGATCAAGGCAAAGAACAGCCCAGTGGTGTCTTCATTGTCATTCAATGCCCAAATATTTGGTGCATTGCTTGCGGTGCTTTGTGCATCAGAAATTTGAGACATACGCGCACACACTGTTTTGAAATTTGTAGGCTTTCTTCACTTGCACAGTTTTAATGGAGCAAAGAAGAACAAAACAGTCACTGAGGGCTCCTACCAAGCACATTTTTTTCTCTTCTTCTTGTCTTCCACTCAGCAAAGAACTCCACGCACAAAGAACATGGACAAGCACTCTCCACGCACAGCAAAAACGGGACAGTCTTCCACGCACACGAACTCACCTCCTTCAGCGCCACGCACAGCACAAACGAGAGAAATGAGATAGTTTCAGTCTCCTCTCCTCCTTCATGCACGCACAGCAAAGAGGGACAGTCTCAGTCTCCACGAACTCACGCATAGTAAAAATGGGACAGGCACTCAAACACGCGGGACAGGAAAAACTTGCTCGATACCAATGTTAGGTGCTCCAAGAAGATTGTATGTATTGCTATGAAAAAAGATACAGACATCATGCCTTTATATAGGCCGTGGAAGAGCAGAGGGAGGAACAAATCTGAGGAACAGTTATATAACTGTTCACTAATCATTTACTAATCACTAACAACTAACAAAATGTATTAATTTGCTACGATGATAAAAATCAGATTGGTTCTTTAAAGTCATTAGTGAGTGGGTATTGTGAAGAATTGCCCTCTTAACCTAATTGAACTTTCTAACCCTAAATTTTGGGACCTTTTGAACTCTAATAATTGTTAATAAAAGAAAATTATATTATTTTGGATTACATTTTTCTAGAACTTGTTAGTGACAATCGTTGTCTTGTAACCTTGGTTATAGACTCTCTTAAAAAAACAAAAAAATTATTCCATAATTTTCCTAACTAATCCTAGGTTGTTCTTGGGTCTCAAGTGGGTTGTTTTAGTGGGCATCACATATACTTATGACCCAAGCCATGCTAATGAATATGGTCATAAATATATTTAGTATGGTGTTGAAAAACAACAATATGCAAGTTATGGAGGCACTTCTACATAGGAGGAAGATTTTGAAAGAGGTGATCGGAAGTTGGAATAGATTTGGTAGGGTTACAATGAGAAACTATAAATTTTTAAAGCTCAACATCCTAGTTTAGAGAATCCTTTTCAATGCGAAGGTCCTATACCTAGGTGGTTTAGTCCACAAAGTAGAAGTTAGAGGTAATAAGTAACTCTCTCCCTCAATTGGTTGATTGTATTACATATTTTAAATAAGTAGAGGATGATAGGCATAAGTTTGAGGAACCCTGTCAATGGGATGTTCCCACTTACCTTCCCCATCAAAATCCATTTCTCAACCCTCATCAACCATCGCAACTCAATTATTATATTCGAGTTTTCTCGGTGCGTAATTTTTTCCCCTCTCTTCCATAAGAAGATTTTAAGCCCTTATCATTTGAAAAAAACTACTAAATCAATTTTAAATTCATCCCACCGATCATGCTTCATCCCAAAGCCCAATTTAGGAAGGTGATGACAAAATAAAAGTCAAGAGGGGCATCTAACTTAAGAAATGAGTAGGATGGAATTTAAGAAAATTTTGGAGGAATGAATTTAAAATTTTGAGATAAATTAGATTCCATAGTTGGAGAAAGAGTGCATACAAGAGGTGGAGGTTGAATAGTGGAATCTAGATCATGATAAACAAATAAATATCAACAATGTTGGGGTTGTACCATATTACATTATAGAAAATGATTTAGTTACAATTTTTTTACATCTTCTTGATTTAAATATTGTTGATTTAGAGGATAAAAATTTGCTAGCCATACATGTAAATATGACCATAAGAAATCATAGAAAAAGTTTAAATGAAGGGAAATTTCATATTAAATAAGAAATGGAGAAGTTAGTAGATTTTGAGTTTCTTTATGAAAAAGAAACACAAGATTTCATTTTATGAGACTTCTGCTAGATGAAGACAATGATGAGAACATGATACGGGAGAAAGAATAGATATAAATTGAGTAGGATGATGTAGCTAAATTAAAAACCATTATTACCCTATATGCGTAGAGATTACTGTACTTTTGAGGTATTGGAATGATCTGCAAATATAATTTCTAGTCACTATAACATAAAGAGGAGAATCAACTTTGCAAGAATGATATGTTTGATCTTTCCAGCTATTTTATGGATGAGAATGAGGAAAAAGAAGTGGATATCATTGTTGAACCAATTATTAAAAATATATAGAGTGGTCAAAAAAAGAATAACAACATTCTTATCAGCTTGAGAATGAGCTCAAAGGTGAAGATGAAAGAAAGGAAACACGACATATCAAGAAATATAGTTTACGATTGTGAGAACGCCATGCCAAATCGTGTACTCAGCTTGTTTGGGACTAAGAACAATATTACGAGTATATGTGCTTGACACAAATCACAAGGAAGAGCTTTAGGTTGTCAAGAGTCAACCCTAATACCCTCCAAAACAGATTACAAATCCAATCGAGATAATTTTCATCTTTAGGACTAATCTTTTGAACAAGTTAAAGGAACAAATCACGTTTCCACTTTTTTCGTTGTGATCTAGTTATCAAGTTCATTCCATGGCCATGTTTCCTAAGAAATGGAATTTATTTCTCCTACGGGTATCAATATTTTTAGCTTCCGTTTTTAGAATTTTAGAGTAGGTTAGTGTAAGTTTATTTTCTGCAAAAATAAGTTCTTGCGCAAACTCTATATGTTCCACTTGGAGCGTGTATGATTGTCCATCATGTGGTAGGTTATTTCATTCCTCAAAGTGCAATTTTGCACATATTGTAGTTTTTTGTTTATGTTTTCATGAAATAATTTCAATTTTGGACATGTTTTCTTGCAAATGGGCATGCATGGTCAAGTTTGGTAAAATGTTGCGATTGTATTTCATGGCTGAAATTGAGCAGATTCAAGGGTTATTGCCTATTAGCGAGTAACCAATTATCCATACCGCCAAATATTTTGACCATTTTTGGTCACCATGGTATAGGGGTCTAAAGTTTTTTTACGTTGTTTAGGTTCAATAGAAAATTAGATAGGTATATAGGGAAATCAGCAACTTGAAGTTATATTTTAGGCTCTAGGATATCATCCTCACCAACACCATGCATCATCCATGGAAGACTACTACGATTGTCTGTGTGGAGACAGGAATGACAACACACATGAGAAACAACATGCTAAAACAAAAATTCAAGTTACAGATTTCTAGTATCAAAGCAAAGTGCAATTGAAAGGTGTTATAAATTATTCATTTATTAGTTTTAGGTTATTGAAAAAGCAATATAAAGGAAGAAAAAGACAACTTAATGCATGAATATTTGTCTATATTCGTAAGGAAGAATAGTCAAATTTTTCTCACATAAGCCGATATAAATAGCTTAAAAGAAAGGAATGCATGTAAATTAAAAATTGAAAATGAAAAGGAGATAAGGGACGCATCATTTCATGATGACTGGATCCCCTCTCATTCGAATTGTTGCTCCATCTTGATCCGTTGTTTCCCCGTACCTGAAAAGAAGACAACAGTGAGATGTTAGAGCTCGGGGTTTTCTTCATCTTCATTTTATTTCTTGCTACTAATGTGCATGCATTAAGTAATTAGTTACAAAAATTGAAGAACATCTCATTAAAAGTATTTGAAATTGAAAAGATTTTAAGA
This sequence comes from Taxus wallichiana var. yunnanensis, assembly GCA_018340775.1. Lineage (NCBI taxonomy): Eukaryota > Viridiplantae > Streptophyta > Pinopsida > Cupressales > Taxaceae > Taxus > Taxus wallichiana. The sequence goes on from CM031237.1 coordinate 135,961,925, forward strand.
AAATGTCATCAAGAAGATCACATCATAACATGAATAGATTAAATACATGTACAAAGAGTAGAAGTTTACAATTTACAAAATCTTGTAGGAAAATCCAAATCAGTTAGCATGAAACTGTTTTTTTTTGCAAAGGAACAGATTTCGAGATATACATCATAAGAAATGCATTTGATTATGTTGCTTTGTGATTAGGAAATGCTACTAAAATGATTAGATTCCTTAAAATAGTTATTCCGTTCCATAATATTAATAAACTATGGAATCGTTATCATGAAGTGAACGAAGCGCTTTATATGGTTTAATTTATTGAAAGATTGCATTAAACACATACTATTATCAAATTGAGGGATTGGAAGCAACTTGAAATACATGAAAAGGAAGAAATGATGCTCACAAATGAGCTGCAAAGTTCAACAGTTGCAGGAAAGATAATATCCGGTATTCATGAAACAACAAACAAACATGATAAAAGTGGCATCACGGCCATAAATGTTTAAAAATACCAAGTTGGGATATGGGAACAAAGAAATGAGCTCATTAAAAGTAACTCAAAATGATAACTGGTTCGTAATGCAAAGGTTTCATGTTAACAAACAAGCTATGCTACAACCCAATAGCAAAATAACAACAAGCTCGACATTCAACCAAGCAACCGAGCAAAAGGCATACATTGTTTACCATTCAAATCAATGCAGAATAAACTGTGGTAACAAGTTATAAGTACATAATGGTTTTCATACAAATACAAATTAGCTTTCATACCAGGGTATCAAAAATGCTTCATATGATTTACAGGTTGCACCAAATGAGAGCTCAAATAAAAGGATTCATGGCAGCAACTCAGCCATAATGTAGATAACTAAGGTGAGATTGCTCGTGCACAAAGGCTAAATAATGAGAATCATCAAGAAACGATTAGTGTATAGCACAACAGAAAATATAATTTCAATAAGCTCAAATGGCGCGCTAAAGTGAATATTAAATACAAGAGACTATCAGAGGGAGTGGTTTCGAATCAACGAGATAAGATCTATGAAAAATATCTTTTTCACGAAATGCACAGCCCGAGCTAGGTGAGTAATGCAAGTTGATCTTAAATGTTTAAACAAAGTGAAACCATTATAATAATGGCGATTTATTAGTACAACATCACACATCTTGCGTGCCGATACAAGTTATATACTCAATAAATTGGCCACAAATCCACAGAAAATATTGAGCCACTTGGAAGCATACAATTAGCCGGAAAGGGTTAACAGTTAGCTCGAGAAAATAACACAAGACTAGATCATACAGAGAAAACAAAGCAGCTCCTAGATAATAACCCCTTGCACAAGAAGTAACTTATACCGAGCTAAGATTTTTAGTGGCGAGATATGTGAAAAAACAGAGAAAGCAGAAATCTTGAATTAGAAGGACACTTAGACACCATGGTTATGAGCTTGAGTTACAAAAACAATGAGATGGGAACATTGAACCCTTAGCAGGAGCCAACGTCAAGCCATTGGGTATGGAAACCAAGTTAGGCTTGATAGGCCAAGATCAAGGTCAAACAAAAACACAATAGCCACTATTGAGAAAGTTGACCTTGTAAGGAAACAGGTGAGTTGATAACCATATAGCTGAGAATAGAAAATAATCACCAAGCCACCTAAAATTTTGTTGCAAACCAAATAGACTACATCAAATCATGGGATCCGACCCGAACAATTAAATTCGTGGAAATAGAGTTAAAAGGGACAGATTGGAAATTGATCCTTTAGCTACTCAACCCAAGTCCATCGAGTCAAATAAAAACATAGGTCTGGGCATCAAAATGAGCTTGCAATAACAAACAAGTAATACAAGAAAATCCCGAACCATCTCGGTGAACTAAAACAAATGGCGAGGCTTGAAAAGCTACTAACCCAACTCAAATGGAAAGTGATATAGCAATGGTTTGAAAGTCATGAGAACCTCGAGCCACTCAAGGATAAAATAGAGCAGATTGGCACCAACCTATTCCACAAACTCATTGCGAGCCATCAATCAACCAAGCTTGAGCTATTGTAATGAGCCATTTGTAAGTATAATACAAATCTGTAGAGATAACACGAGCTAGGATAGAATAATAGAAGATCCTGAAATAAAATACAAGCACATAACTACAGAAATTTACCTTACATAATATAGGGTAAGCTGCAATAGATCAACACCCATCTTGAGGCAATCCGACCAAATCAACCCAGAGAGCTCGACATGTTAATCATACAATGCCACAAAGACAAAATTGTGAGCTCCCAACCATACGGAATTACAGATTTTACTTAAGAGAAACCCCGATAAGTTGAAGCTTTCTCAGACCGAATCGACAAGTCAATGGTAGCCATAAGGGCATAATGACAAATCCACATCTACAGTTAAACAAAAACATAAGTTTCCAGCCTTGAAATAAGCATCCATAGATGGAATAGATATAAAATAAGAAGCAAATAAATACATGAGCTGACCGAAGAAAGCTTCAACAAACCCTTTCCGAGTGGTGAAAACAACATCTCCACAAGAGAGAAATGGAGGACACAAACTTTTGAAAAGAGTTCCTCTTTCATGCAGATGAGCAAACTGCAAAATGAAAAATGAGGGGTGAGCTAGAGTTTTTGCCCTAACACCAAACCAAGTTAGCCAAGGGTGAGGTTAACCGTGGTAAATAAACAAAAATGGTTAATTTTATTTTCCAATTTAGGATATCTATGCATTTATCCATGTGAGAGGTTGATTTTTATAATTGCAGATAGGCTTCTTAGAGACAACTTTCTTTGTAACTGAATTTTTTTGGTAGTCGTCCTTTATTTTATAAAAAATTAAAAACCATGTTGTTACAAATAAATATCTTTATTGTTGCAATATCTTCTTTCTTTGTAACTGCAATTGGACACCTAATGACCATCCACATTCTTCCTAAACTAGACTGGATTCTAATTTTATAAAGCTCATATCACAGATATTTATAGGATAGATATGCTACTGTGCCCTATCTCTATCATGGATATTTCGATCTGTACGATGACTGTACATTTTGTGGGGGCATAACCTTGTACTGATACAATATAAATGCTTTGGATATATAAAAATGCTCTGAATTTTGATTAAATTAGTTCAATTTAAATAGATAAGCACGGGGGAAGAATGGGGGAAAGAATTCCGTGCCTGGTACGTCCTCCAAAAGCAGCAATGGCTTCATCCACAGATGCAAATGTGCCTGCAAATGTTCCAAGGAAGAAACCATATCGAAGAGTTTCCTTCAAAGCTGTAGATATTGTATCACTGTTTGTCTTGATCCCCGCCATTCTAACAAAAATAAGTGTAAGTTTCTCGCCACCATTCCAATACACTTAAACCTAATGAATGAATTACATATCAAGGAAGCAAAGCTTTCAATGTCTTAAAGCCTCACCAGGTTGACGCTGACTATCTTCACAACTTCGCCAATACTCCAAAGAGAGCAAGCCCTCCCTTTAGACCCGCTCCAATGGCAAATCCTTTGGCAGTAGCGCTGAAACAACAATCTAGATCTAAACTTCTCCAATCTTTGAGCACTTTCAAACCAGAAACTAAAGAAACACAAGAAGCTACTGATATCTCTTCTTCATGCCAACCATAGAAAACTTTGATTTCTTCTGCAGGAATATTTGAGGTACCGTCCAATTCCTTAGGTCCATTTTTATTTTCTGCCCCCAGATTATTACCAAACCTTTCAGCCGATTTATCTGTGACAACATTTTGAGACAACTTTCCACTGCAACACTCAGCTTCAATGTTTTGCCTATGATTTTCACCTTCTCCAATCCCCAATGAAATCTCAGAAGTAGGTCCATTACAATCGTGTGTGCTAAATTCCCAATTCTCTTTACTAATCTTCAAATCTTCTTCACTCATGCATACCCCGTTATTACCATCTGAACTTCCATTGCCTTCCTCTGTCAAAGAACATGCTGCTTCGCCATGTTCCAGCCCTGCTTCTGCATCTTTGCACATGAATTATCCAAACTCAACCGAGACAGAGACCCACGGCCTTCACCGTCACCATCCGTTTGATCCATGGAAAGAATTTGAAAAATATTTCAAGCCTTGAAAATTTCAAAAATATTGCATTCCTCGATGCTCTGCTCGACCTAAACCTAATGAACCCCATTCAAAATATGGTCCAGGCTAATAAAATATAATCAAAACCATCCAGGTGGTTAAACCTTTAAAAATCCGGTCCAAAATTAGGTTCAAGCAAACAAATATTATCAAAATCATCTCAACTGCTAAACCTTTAAAGAATCAGGTCCAGGCAGAAAAACTATAATCAAAATCATCTCAGCGGTTGAAACTTCAAATTCCGCGGTCCAAACTTAGGTCCAGGTAGAACACAATCAAAATCACCTCAGCCGTTAAACCCTTAAAGAATCATATTCCAGAATCAGGCCCTGACAAGTAATACAAATAACATCATCTTGGCCATTAAATGATCAGCTATTAAAGAGTAACGGCTCTACCAGCCAAACATCTCAACAATTCCGTCTGAAAAAAATCAGCTCACCAGCTAAAGATTCGCCAATGCTCCCTCCTAAACCCAAAAACTTTCTCCATTAACTAATAATTTGACAGACTTTTTCCATAACTAAATTTTAAGAGAATGCAAATAATATTATTATCATGGGATAGTACAAAGCACTTGCTGCATTAGCCATTGAGGATAAGAGGAGGGAATATGCAGCAGCAGAGAAGTATCTTGAAGAGGTGTTGCACTCTGCTCTGAATACTCCAAGTGAATAAGAGGATATATAATATGATCCGGTGATTGCAAGTTGATAGCTGGAAAATGTGATTGTTATACTTATATTTGTGTATATGCAAGATTGCTCTTGCCATGATCAAAGGACATCGTGTGCAAGAAACAACCCTGTTCAAATTGATTTTACTTTATGTTTCTTTCCTACAGTTGAGCTGTAATGATATCTCTTCCCTACTTCATTCTGCTAATTTTGAAGATATCCACAATTGATTTGCATTTTGTTGGATTATAAAGATATCAAGCCAATCATAAATTTTCAGTTCTAGCATCAATATGCTAGACTTCTTGTCATTTATCTCGTTCAAAAGTCATTACAATTCAAATAAGAATGTGATTATTCTTTTCTTAAAATTTTACAACATATGACAAATTGGAAACTCTACAAAAAGGTATATTCATGCATCACACTATATTTCTTTAATATAGTGAAGTTGCAAGTCCAATACTAAGGGTGCATGGAAAATGTAGAAAAATATAAATCCAAAGTATTTAAAAGTAGTATTTACCCTCCATTAATATTTCATAACTCTTTATTTTTTGTAAAATTAAACAAATCATTATTTATTATTAACTACCTTTAAATATACTTTTATGACATAACCTTGTTTTGTAGAATCCAAATTGTCAAAAAACACTATTATAATTATTATTAACATATTTTAATAAATTCATTCATCATCTATATCATTAAGTGTATTCGTTTTTGTGCATTATTTATTTTACACTAATAAATATTTTTGTATTTGTCTACCACAAGCACTAATGGATGATGTTGCTCTCCATAAATAATTATTTTTCTACATATAAATTCATTTTCACCAATGAATGAATCAATCCATAATAACTATTATTATTTATTTATGATAAAAACTAAATTTAAAATTTAATTTAATAAAGTACATATTAAATAATACTTTTAATAAATCCTTTTATATGCCTATCGGCCTCTCACAAGCACCTATGGATGCTTTTGCTAGTATTTAATTAGTTAAACTTCACATCGGGGGAGGTGATTAATCGAGTACCTCAGAATAAAAACGAAAGTGTTATAATTACCTTATGAATACATGGAGCACATATTAAAACAAATCATATTCCCCTCAAAAGCTCACGCATGTGCCTTTCCAAGCCAAGAATAGACACATCATCATAATACAGGTAATCCAAAGCTAGAACAGGCCAAAAATATTCTTTTATTAACTTTTGCAAAGGAGATATTTTACTTTAATATCTACTAAAGGGCCATACAAATGTCTTATATTTTTTACAAAATATGAATAATAAAGGTAGTTGACTAGTCGCAGTAAAATAGGACTATAATCGACTACGAAGGCTTATTTTTAGCCATTAGAGTTAAAAAAATATTTAATTCAAAATGGTCTATTTTTGCATGTAATATGTTAAAATTGGATTTGTCTCCAATTAGTCAAAGTGAAAAATCTAGGAAAGTGTTATTTTTTTGGCTGAGAAGGGTGAGATTTTACTACTTATACCTATTGAAAGAGTAAGGGGATCATTATTTTGGTCATGTATTTGGGCCATGCTAGTTTGTACTACATCACCTATTTGAAGAAATAAAGACTATTTTCCTCCAATTGCAGTTTTTAGAAGTGTGTTACAGCAGCTTATGGTATGTTTTAGTGAATTTATTCTTTCCTTTGCATGCATATTAAACTGTCAAAAACCTCCTTTAAGTTATTGTGAAGCTTTTACAGGTCATATTAAGTGCAGATTTAGTTTCCCATCTAAATTAGAAGTGGATATAACCTAGATTTTCCTCTCATGTTTTCTTGGAAGCTTATGCATGCCTTTCTATGAGTGTCAAATCCAACCAATTACTAGAAGAAGTGAACCTTGTAGGTCCTTATAACATCAAGTAGTATGTATTTTCAAATTTTCGTTTCAATATGTTTTTTGTAGTGCCCACTTCCCTTGACACTTTTGATATTGATCATGATATCAATCTGCTGACTATATTATGGACATTATTATAGTTTTGATTTAGTATGGTGTTAGACGTCAAATCATGGATTATTGTTGACTACTCGATTCGTATATGGTGCATGATGATTGTTAGAGAGATTTTATATAGATGTTGACATGTTGTTGGAACATGGTTATATATATATGGATGTTGTTAGGACATGTGATATTTGGATATATTGAGTAGACCGAGAAAATTGAATTTAAAATTGATGATTATATAGTTGCTGATGAAATTGTAAGTGATATTGTTGATTGTCTGGATGTTGTTGTGATTCATATATATATTGATGATTTTGAAATTATATTATATTCATTTAGATGTTTTGATATGGCCACAAGGCCAAATGGATATTTGTATTGTGCAAGTTAAAAATATCACAACAAACATTGGGGGATTGGAGACTAACCACATTAGAATTCTAGATGAATTCAACAAGGTCACCATGGCAACTTGTATTGTTTGTGTGTGTGTGTTTGATTGTTAGGGATTCCTATGGGGGGATCACCTTTAAATGTGACCAAGGGTTATGTGTATTTATTTATTTGGTTCCTTTTTATTGAAGTTTTAATGTGTTTATTAAGTGATGTGTTTACCCCTTTCATTAATTATTAATTGTGGTAAATTTATATGAGTAAACATGTTGTTAAAATTAATTAATAAAATTGGTACATATGAAACTAATTATTAGAGTTGTTGGCCTAAAATTAAAGTGTTATAAGAAATGTGTAAGTGATGTGTAAGAGATGTGTAACTTGATTTTGGAGTATGAAACACTCCACCTCCTTTTGAAATTCCAATTTATCCTTGGAGGCCGATTTTGGAAGTGTTAAACATTTTTGCACTTGTGCAAAAATAGGAAACTCAAAAATTTGTTACTGATGGATAGCATTTGCTGAAGTATACCTAATTTGTGCAGAGATCCTATTAGATTATGTCATTCCCTGTTGATTTATTTAAAAGATTACATGAAATCTACAACTATGTGTGTTGTTACAAAATGTAACAGATCACATAGTCTACAATTTCATGACCATCCTCACCAAAAGAACACAAGCCCGAAGGACAATTGTGTTGTCTTGATGAGGACATCCAATTATAGAATAGGTGAAGTGTAAAGTTTTGGAACAACAAACATAAGTGCAGATTACACAAAATCAGAGTTCATTACTGAATGTTACAAGTTCTATTCAATGTTATTTCCTTTATGATTAAGACATTCAATTATGTTACTGAGTTGTTTAGTTCATTATACAATCAATACGAAATCGAAATGCAAAAAGAGATATAAAACTCATTTACAAAATCAAATGTTTTATTCACAAGAGAGTTAAATGTTTCCCACACAAGCGTGGGATGTAACTGAAAAGTAAAATATAACTACTAAAAAGAAAGATACACATGCATGAAAGAGAAAGCAAAGGAGTATGAGTGAACCCATCATTGCCTTGGGGTTTCTATTCTTCATTTGAAGCATCTTCATCTCCATCTTTTGTTTCTCTTTCATCTTCATTATAGAAGCCACTGTACCTAAAATGAAGAAAAGTTAACCATCGATACGAGCTCGAGGATCAAACGATATTCCTACACTATCCTACTTCATGATATAATTTTGCTCAGATTATAATCGTGAAGCAGACGAAACGAGAAACATGAACACAATGATTTCAATTCATTTGGGATATATTATTCACAGGTAGAGGTTACATATATAGAGTTTGATCTCCTTGATTCTAGGAGTCAACACTCATCCCACTAATCACTCAGCATCCCACAAATCTCTCCCAATACCTATTCTCACTCAACAAACCTAGAATCTCTCTAAGAGATCTCTACGAGTTGTCACCAACTCATTATTTGCACAATAATAATAATGTTCACAATATTAAAATATTGCTAACATTCACTCCCCTATTGTTAACATTATTATTTCCACACATACACTCCCCTAATGTGAACAATGTAGAGAAAAACATTCACACGTCTTCTCTGACTTACTGCCTCACGCATGCTCATGATCTTGGTACGCTGAACCTCTGTTCACCAAATACGAACCCCTGTTCGACAATAACGGACCTCTGTCCTAGGTACGAGCCCCTGCTCATGAACCTCTGTTCATCCTCTTCAAGAAAAACATGATGCTGCTTTTTCTTGTGCTTTTATCTTTCTACTATCACATATTTACATCAGGAGGTTATAAAAGGAATGTGACATCTGTTCTTATTACAAACAATGAAACACACAACTGAAATACTTGGCCACCAAATCAATACCGCGGCCTCGTCGATGGTGCCTGACGAGAGGTCGCCGATTGCCCTCCTGCCTCCGTTGCCTCCAGCCTCCATCGAGAAACTTTACGCTATCGTTAAATTCCAGCTTGGAGCCTGAAAAACATGATCTGTATTGGCAGCAGCCTGGTTTTTAACCCAGGATTCAATCATCACCTGGCATGAACCCCTCTGATCGACAGCGGCCTCGTGCCCTGCTCTCGCCACCACCACATTTGTCAGATTTGAATGGGATCTAATGTACCCCACCACAACAGTCCCTACCTTCCACACCTTTCTCTCTGTACGCCAAAATTCACTCATTCCACTCCAATCCACACTCCGTAACCATTCTTCCACCGAAACAGCGAACCCCAGATCAAACTGCCCTTGATACACCAAAACCGGCATCCACTTTACGAGCATTTCAACCTTCCATTTCGTGCTCTTCATGTAATCCGCGCTCATTCTGCTTTCCACGGCGTCGCTCCAGCGCTTCCAATTTATGTTAACATCTGCTCTCAACGCCTCTTTTACGGCGCGCTGGTTGACAAAAATGAACAGGAAATCGGTGCCATGTTCAGAGATTTCATAGGGATATGTCCTCCTCGGGTCTTGAACGCTTGCGATACCCGTAACATCTTTAAGCCATCCTTCTATGCGTTTTCCTGCAACGCTTGCCTCGTTCCATTCTTCTTCAATGGCCAGACTAACGGCCTGTTGCTGCAACATTTCCAGGTAAAACTTTTCCTGAAAATCAATAAGCCCTTGTGTGTGCGCGGAAAAACTGAGTCGCATGCAAAGAGACTTTCCAGATCAGTGGCAGAATGATAAAATAATCTTGTGGATAGATAAGAAAAGGACGAACATCTTTGTATTAGAAAATTGTATTCTTTCTCTTTGATCAAACACGCATGGCATGTATAAACTGTTCCGGGATGACAGCTGGTTCAGCCAATCGAGACAACTGGCACACGACTCATGCAAAGACCGAGATCCACACACAAAAATGATCCTGAATCGCTGAGATATCTCTCAGACTGTAAATTTGATCATTCAAATATAGAATAGCAGGCAATAACAATAACAACTCTGTTCATCGAACCATGGAGAACCACATGTGATTGAGGGAGTTGCTTGATCGCTGGAAATACGTGGATGAAAGTGAAGAAATAGAACTGATGCCACACGGACAGATCACAGGTCTGTATGTCGATGGAACACCGAATCAACTGAAACAGAAGATGATTGCGCTTCACCCGATCTATGAAGCCTCCCACGCAAAACCAATTCTCCTTCCTTTATCCATGCGTATCGACTGATCCATGCGGGAAAGCCTCCATTATAGTGCATGTAATCTTTGTATTAGAAAACTGTATCATTTCTCTGCACTCTCGAATATAGCAAATAATAATACAAGATAGTGTCCTCCTGTATTCGTTTGCAGATCCTCACAATAGTGATTGCCGTATTTTTATAGATCCATACCTGAAATGGAAGGCTTCAACTTCTACCACTATAAATTATAAATCCAAAACTAATTTCACATAATAACGAGGATTCAAACAGGTGATGTGTTGAGGAACATCCAATATGAAAATCATAAACAACTACTGAGTGCAGATCTGAATGACTCTCATATTTGAATGGATCTAAATGGTGATGATTGTAAAAATGAATAGCACAGACATGCAAGGAAATACGGTTAAAATCACAAAACACGGCCTACAGTCTGTCCATTTCCAGGCACTCGTGCCTTATGCAGACGTCTGGAGGATGTGCTCACTGTTAGAGGGTGCATACAGATCAGGGGGACGTGCTGGAAACTTGGATTGATCTCTTGTCAGATCTGAGCCACCATACTGCAATGCAGAGAAGTCAATGCTACCTCCAGTATCCTAGGATGAACTTCGCTCTGATACCAATGATATAATTTTGCTCAGATTATAACCGTGAAACAGACAGAACAGTAAACATGAACACAATGATTTCAATTCATTCGGGATATATTATTCACAGGTAGAGGTTACATATATAGAGTTTGATCTCCTTGATTCTAGGAGTCAACACTCATCCCACTAATCACTCAGCATCCCACAAATCTCTCCCAATACCTATTCTCACTCAACAAACCTAGAATCTCTCTAAGAGATCTCTACGAGTTGTCACCAACTCATTATTTGCACAATAATAATAATGTTCACAATATTAAAATATTGCTAACACTTCATGCATATGGATTTTCCCCTAAGCATGAGATGTATTCAACTTGAAGGAAAAACTACATGCATGCTTTTTTCACTTAGAAGGAAGCAAGTGAAAAGAAAGAAGAAAACCTAGACATAAGAGAAGCCAAAAAGCCTAATTATTTTCTAAGCTTGTTTTCAAGCCTCTGCAAATACAAGTTGTAGCCAAAAGAAAAATAGATAAGTCATAAGTGCATGCAATAAAAGGAAGAATGTAACTAAAAGTTCCAACAACTATTCTAAAATGGAAGAGGTTACAGTAAAAAAGAGAGAGTGGAAGATAGAAACACTTTTTTTAGTTGTAGCAGAAGAGGGAGAATCAGATTTCAAGAAGCTGAAGCTAAATGGAAAGAAGGGATTACAGCTGAAACAAGATGAGAGAGAAGATTTTGGGAAAATTTTGATAGGGCTTCGCCATGTAAAATGGACATTTACAACTTTTCATCATGTTGTTTTCAATTACTATGTGCTTTAAAGGAACTATGCAAATCAAATAAGTGATACAGGGAGCAGAAAAGCATCACATGATCAAGATAAATAGCTAACATATTTTCAGTTCTCAAATTACTATATCGGTTCAGCAAGAAGAGTGTTGCTTTCCGTATTACGGATCGAGAAAATAGAACTACTATTTCTAGAAAAGGCATTATAAAAATTATTTTGGAAATTTTTTTGCAAAGGCTTCCCCATGTAAAATCAAAGTTTCAATTTTTTTAGCAATACTTTAGGAAATACTAGTATCAAGGAAAATAAGTATCTACTAAAAAAGAAATAAGTTACTATATGTTAGAAAATCATCGAATCAAGGCTTATGCCACGAAAAAAGGTGGTACATCAGATAAAGAATTATTTACAAATTTCTAGAAAGTTTCTTACAAGATACAAAACATCTTAAGCTCGAGTTTTTGGTTACAAAATCAATTTGAGAATCAAAGAATGAATCAGTAACTACTACAAAGTGATGATCAAGGAAGTATGCAACTGTAATATCATGAAATTACTAGCAGAATTCACATTTCAAATGAATAATCCTTACATGTAACCAATACTACTTGCAAAGTACAGTCACATATGTCTGCATAACAAGAACAGAATGCATCTCCAGAAAAGAAAATTCTCAAACAGTGGTTTAAGTTTTCAGAAAACATTCGAGGCTCATCAAGTTCAAATATGGGTTCACATAATAAGTGGTGTAATAGTTTGAGACAATCATCACGAAAAACCACTATTCTAGTTCTAAAGGACAAATTAAACAAATGACAAAAAATTTCGGATGGGCATATTTTGATCATAACAGTAAGATTAGAGTAAGCTACGGTGAAGCAACCTAACAAATACGGTGGACCGAGCACATATTTCAACAAATGGTGTTTATGTGAAGTATAAAAATATCAAAGAGGGGATGAGACTGAAAATCTACATCTACTTGGAAAAGATCCCAGTTTAAAATTCTTCGAGAATGGCATTTCAACACAACACTGACAAGATTTACACAAATTTGGCTAAGAGAATTAAATTTCTGGGTTGACTTTAGAAGCACTTAACCACGGTATGAGTAGAGTTTTTTTTTAACATATACCTAAAGTCACCATCTTAAGGTCAATAAAGTTAAAGTACTAAGAAAACTTAGGCCACAAACTTATACAGATGAACTTACAAGTGAAAAATATAGATCCATAGATAGCAGATCAAAAGATGTAATACCCAGAATATAAATTATCTAGCAAACCCTCCTCAGTCATTTCTAAAAAGATAAATAGTGATAACCAGGTAAGCTACGGTGATACAAGCTTATCAATATTAAGAAAAATGGAGTATTCATACTATAATAACATTTAGAAATAGAGATAGAATCCCCAACATAAAACTCAAGAGCTCAATAAATGTCATCAAGGTTTTAGCAAACGAAGACAATCAATTACAACGACAAATCATATTCTCAAATTTTGAACAAGTAAAGTACAGATCCTAATTTTAATCATAGACCCATTAAGAGGTTACCAAATTAAAAGAGAAGTAAACAATCACTAGTAAACTCGAACCCGAGAAGACTCTTGAGATCTCATCGAGCTCAGAGCTAAAAGGAGAAAACCCAAAATGAGTTCAACTCTCATATGAGCAATGTCATCCAAGAGATTTCACCAAAAGTAAAAGGAAATGGGTATCGGTTTTAAAATTGAAGTGATAGTGATCAAGTATAGTAAAAACTCGAGAGATAAAAACTTACCATACTTGAACACTATTTTGCATAATCAGCTCACAAAGCTCAATGATGGTGGCAAAGAGAGATAGTAGCATAGCCGAGATCAATAAAGGGATCACAAGAATGGAAACGTCATAGATCTCGGAAGGCCAAAATATATAGAAGGGCCAAGCTCCAAAACATCAATAGCGCCCAACAACTCACGGGGACCCAAAAAGAAAGAGAAACCAAGCTTCATAATGACCATGAATGCCATGTAAAAGAGTATCACAGAGGCCAAGCTCCAAAATAACAATAATGGCGAAAAAAAAAAATTTGCATGGGCTTCACCTGCATACGAGAAAATTGAATGAAATGATCGTCAAAGCCAAGCTTCCTTTCACCATCCAAGCCCAAGTATGGTTTAAGATTGAACTCAACCATGGTTCAAGAATCGATGATCACAAATAAAGGACCAAGATCAAAATGCCAAGGATCATGCTCGAACTCAAGACAAATAACCACGGTTAGTTCCCCATCAACCACAATCAATGTGTAGTAAGAAATCGTAACCATGAGTCCAAGGATCGATGGAGTCAAGATAGAGGTACAAATATCAATGTCCCGGGATCATCAAAAACTTTCCAAGTAAACCGCTGTGGTAGTAATCAAAAGGTGGTGGAGAATATAGTAGCATTTGCCATGTAAATTGGATGACCCTTTTAATATGCTAAGCCCAGCAAGGTGGTCCCCACACTAAGGAGTTGAGGTGGAGTTGCAAGTGTTATCCATGTGATCACTAGAAAACAGAATGAGTGTCAACATCAGAGACAAAGGTGGTCCAAGTCAGATTGATATTTGGATAAGTTATTTTGCAAGGTATTGCAATTGATGTAATTATTTTGCTCATGGGTAGACAATTGATTTTTGCATGCTTCATAAGAAGATATAACGAGAGAAGAGATAATTTGCATGCCATGGAGAGAGCTTGCCTAGCAAGAAATTTTATTTTTAGCAAAATTATTCACCTAGATTTATTAAAAATAGAACAGTCAACTTCAGTTGACTGAGATTTAATCAAAGGCTATTAATGCCTCTTGTACTAGTTTGTATTATTTTATCCTTTAATTTATTATTAAATAAAGGATAAAATTAGGAGGCATGGGCGAGTACATCCTTAGGCTATTTTTAGAAAGGGTTGGGAAAAATTATTTTCCTATATATTGTGTGCCATTGCGAAGCACAAATGAGATTTTCTTAGAGGACTTTTGAATATAGGAGTATTGAAGAAATTTTTGCCAATTTTTCCTTCGTGTGTCAAGTATTTTCTTCCTTTATAATTATTTCCAATCTTGTGTATGTTTTATTAGTCGTGTGAATGAAAATTCCACGACCAATCATCTTACCCTACTACAAAATTTAGTATTTTCTACTAATTTTTTTGTTCATGTTAACTTATCAAGATCTTGTTGTGATTTTCCTCAGATACAACCAAGTGTTTTCCTTAAACATTCTACACAAAACAATTGGCTCGTGCATCAAGATCCTTCTCATAGCAATCGTGCAAATAATCAGTCAAATCCATCATATAAATTTGGTGTATCACCCCAATCAAGTTATTTCACAACCATCTTTTACCATTAATCCCAGAAAATCAATTTAGGATACATCATTAAGGAATCAACCTTTTAATCCCGGAGACTCACCTCAAAATAGGTATACCCACAAACCTGAGGTGTTTCCATTATATCTACAAAAGAGAGAGATCAATTTTTGCATGACTAGAAAACTTGCAGCCATCTCTCTATAGGGTGCACTTTTAAGAGATAACATCAAAGTGATATAAATGGAATCTTTCTACGATGTGTTGACTATGATAAAATTTAGAAAATATTATCGAGTTCCATGAAGGACCTGAAGGAGGTCACTTCTCTAAATGTACTACAAACTTAAAAATCATGAAAGTAGGTTACTATTGGCCTAGCATATTCAAAGAATGTTTTGAATGGATTAGGAAGTGTAAAAATGTGCTTTCTTTGTTAGAAAAGAACGTTTAACTTCGCCACCTTTAAAGCCTATTTAAGTTGATTAACGTTTTATGCGGTGGGGTCTCAACTTTATTGGCATGATAAACCTACCTTCTTCACAAGGACATAAGTTGATCTTAACTGCTACAAACTATTTTACATGATGGAATAAAGTAATAGCCTTGAAAGATGCTAACAAAACTTGATACTATCCTTTTATGAAGGTATAGTTTGCAGATTTAGTGTTCGGCAACTATCATATGAGATGATGCTCTAGCATTTCTTAGTGCTAAGATAATAGATTGGGTAGTCAACCATGGAATTTATCTAAGTTCTTCATCTAATTATTACCCACAATGTAATGGTTTAGCTGAGAGTACTAACACGAATCTATTAAGAATAATTAGAAGAACACTGGGGATAATCAAAGAGCTTGGCATCCGATGTTGAATTTAGCACTTTAGGCTCATGTGAGTGACTTCTAAGAGATCGGTTGGTAATTCACCATATAAACTTGTGTATGGAAAAGAAGCAAGAATGACTATTTCAGTTGAAATACCTGCATTAGATTTTTGCTACACCAAATGGAGCTGCTTGAGAATGAACCATTACAGTTCGTTATGCGGTGTTAATGGAATTACAAGAGCTAAGAGATCAAGCTCATTTAAATATGGAAAAGAATCGAAACAAATTAATAATACTTTTGACAAGAAATCCAAATTCAAAGTCTTCAATGAAGGATATATTATGTTAAAATGGGATGCGATCGTGTAAATCCGGAAGACACTCAAAGTCTGCATTACACTCTAGAGTGGTCCTTACATGATTTTAGCTAGAAAAGAGCACATGCTTTTCAGATTTTGAAGCTGAATGGAGAGGAACTTCCCATTCTTGTGAATGATATGTTTCTCAAACACTGTTATTGAATATCTTACAGTGATTGTTAGAGTAGGATTTCCCTTCAATAAGTGTAGTTTTTGCACATTGCATCATTTTTCAATTCAATAAGTGCATTCATGCACATGATCTAGTTTACCAGATCCTTTCCCAATTTTAGTTTCATTTTGAAAAGGTTGGACTTTTTAGAAAAGGAAAATTGTTGTTACATGTTTGGACTCCATGCCCAATGGACAAGAGCAAGGCACTGGTATATAAGCTAGCAGGTAGCTTTCCCCACAGGATCGCAGAAATGTTGATAATTTTTACACTTGTGCAAAAATGGGCAACTCGAAACTTTGTTACGATGGATAGCATTGGTGAAGTATACCTAAGCTAGGGAATTCATATCAGATTATGTCGTTACTGCTGATTTATTTAAAAGATTACATGAAATCTACAACTATGTGTGTTGTTACAAAATGTAACAAATCACATAGTCTGTAATTTCATGACCATCCTCAGCAAAAGAGCACAAGCCCCTAAGGACGCTTGTGTTGTCTTGTTGAGGACATTTAATTGTAGAATAAGTGAAGTGTAAAGTTTTGAAACAACAAACATAAGAGCAAATTACACAAAATCAGATTTCATTCTTGAATGTTACAAGTTTTATTCAATGTTTCTTCCTTTATGATTAAGACATTCAATTATTTTACCGAGTTGTTTAGTTCATTATACAATCCATATAGAAAGCAAAAATGCAGAAAAGAGATATACAAGTCATTTATAAAATCTAATGTTTTATTCACAAGGAGAGTCAAATGTTTCCCACAAAAGCTGTGGGATGTAAATCGAAAAGTAAAATACAACTACTAAAAAGAAAGAAACACATGCATGAAAGAGAAATTAAAGGAGTATGAGGGAACCCATCATTGCCTTGGGGTTTTTGTTCTTTGTTTGAAGCATCTTCATATTCATCTTTCATTTCTCTTTCATCTTCATTATACAAGCCATTGTACCTGAAAAGAAGAAAAGTTAACCGTCGGTTATGAGCTCGAGGATCAAACCATATTGCTACACTATCCTAATTCATGCATATGAATCTTTCATTAAGCGATAATGTATTCTACTTGAAGGAAAAACTACATCCATGTTTTTTCCTAAGAAGGAAGAAAGTGAAAGGAAAGAAGAAAACATGGACATAAGAGAGGCCAAAAAGCCTAATTATTTTCTAACTATTTTCCTAAGTGTGTAGGTACAAGTTCCATCCAGAAAGAAAAATAAACAAGACATAAGTGCATGCGATAAAAGGAAGAATGTAACTTGAGGTTCCAATAACTATTCTAAAATACGAAGAGGTTACATTACAAAAGAGAGAGTGGAAGATAGAAACACTTGTTCTAGTTGCAATGAAGGCAGAGAGAATCGAGATGTCAAGAAGTGAAGATAAATGGAAAGAAGGGATTACTTGTTGAAATAGGATGAGAGAGAAGATTCTGCGAAAATTTTGACAGGACTTCGCCATGTAAAATGGACATTTACAAATTTTCATCATGTTGTTTTCAATTATTACGTGATTTAAAGGAACTTTACAAATTAAGTAAGTGATACGAGTAGTGAGAAAAGCATCACATGATCAAGATAAACAATTAACATATTTTCAATTCTCAAATTACTATATCAGTTTAGCAAGAAGAGTGTTACTTTCCGTATTCTGGATCAGAAAATACAACTACTATTTCTAGAAAAGGCATTATTAAAATGATTTTGTAAATTTTTTTCCAAGGCTTTGCCATGTAAAATCAAAGTTTCAAATTTTTCAGCAATACCGGAAATACTACTATCAAGGAAAATAAGTATCTAAGTAAAATAAATAGGTTACTGTATGTCAACAAAGCATTTGAATCAAGGCTTATGCCTAGAAAAGGTGTTACAACAGATAAAGAATTATTTACAAACTTCTAGAAAGTTGCTTACAAGATAGAAAACATCTTAAGCTTAGTTTTTTTTTGTTACAAAATCAATTTTAGAATCAAATAATGTAACTGCAACTACTACAAAGGGATGACTAAGGAAGGATGCAAATGTAATATCATGAAATTACTAGCATAATTCACATATCAAATGAATAATCCTTACGTGTAACCAATACTACTTGTAAAGTACAGTCACATATGTCTGCATAACAAGAACAAAATGCATCTCCAGAAAAGAAAATTCTCAAACAGTGGTTTAAGTTTTCAAAAAACATTCGAGGCTCATCAAGTTCAAATATGGGTTCACATAATAAGTGGTGTAATAGTTTGAGACAATCATCAGAGAAAAACAAATGTTCTAGTTCTGAAGGACAAAGAAAAAAATGACGAAATTTTTCGGATGGGCAGATTTTGATCATAATCAGTAAGATCAAAGTAAGCTACAGTGAAGCAAACTAACACATATAGTGACCGAGCCCAGATTTTGACAAATGGTGTTTATGTGAAACATAAAACTATCAAAGAGGGGATGAGACTGAAAATCTGCATCTACCCGGAAAATATACCAGTTTAAACTTCTTCGAGAATGGTGTTTCAACACAACACTAACAAGATTTAAACAAATTTGGCTAAAAGAATTAAATTTATGGGTTTACTTTGAAGCACTTAACCAGGGTATGAGTAGATTTTTTTCAACATATACCTAATGTCACCATCTTAAGGTCAATAAAGTCAAAATCTTGTGAAAACAAAGGATGCGAAAAAAAAATATATATGAACTTATAAGTGAAAAATTTAGATCCAGAGATAGCAGATCAAAAGATGGAATACCCAGAATGTAAATTATTTAGCAAACCCTCCTCAGTCATTTTGAATAAGATAAAAAGTGATAACTAGGTAAGCAACAGTGATACAAGCTTATCAATATTAAGAAAAACGGAGTATTCATACTATAAGCACAATCGAAATAGAGATAGAATCTCCAGCATCAAACTCAAGAGCTCAACAAATGTTATCAAGGTTTTAGCAAATGAAGACAATCAATTACAACGACATATCACAATCTCAAATTTTGAACAAGTGAAGTACACATCGTAGTTTTAATCATAGACCCATTAAGAGGTTACCGAATCAAAACGAGAAGTAAAAACTCACTGGTAAAATCGAAGCCGAGAAGACTCTTGAGATCTCATTGAGCTCAGAGCTAAAAGGAGCAAACCCAGAATGAGTTCAACTCGCAAATGACCAAGGTCATCCAAGAGATCACACCAGCAAGTAAAAGGAAATGGGTATCAGTTTTAAAATTGAAGTGATAGTGATCAAATACTAGCAAACAATCAGAGATAAAAACTTACCATACTTCGAACACCTTTTTGCATAGTCAGCTCACAAATCTCAATGATGGTGGCCAAGAGAGATAGTAGCACATTCGAGATCAACAAAGGGATCACAAGAATGGAAACGTCACATAGCTCAGAAGGCCAAAATATACAGAAGGGCCAAGATCCAAAACATCAATAGCGGCCAACAACTCACAGGGACCCGAAAACAAAGAGAAACCGAGCTTCATAATGATGATGAAGGCCATGCAAAGATTATCACAAACTGAGTAGCAAAAGAACAACAATGGCGTCAAATAAAATTTTTTCCAAGGTTTTCCCGCATACTAGAAAACCAAATGAAATTATCATCAAACCCAAGCTTCCTTTTACCACCCAAGCCCAAGTATGGGTTAAGTTTGAACTCAACCATGGTTCGAGAATTGACGATCACAAATAAAGGACCAAGATCAAATGGCTGAGGATCATGCTTAGAACTCAAGAAAAATAACCACGGTTAGTTCCCCACCGACCACAATTAATGCGTAGTCAGAAACCCTAACCGTGAGTCCAAGGATCGACGACATCAAGATAGAGGTACATAGATCGATGGCCCAGGAGCATCACCAACTTTCTAAGTAAACCACAAAGGTTGAAATCAAAATCAATTCAAATAAAAAATGCCACAGAAAAAATTCATAGAGGGGTGAGTCACCATGGAGAAGGGGACAACCCACGTGTCCATCAAAAATAAATCATTGCCAAAGACTTTCAAAGTCTAAACCATAGTGTATGGCTCCAAATAATAAAAAATCGACCAAATTATGCCAAATGATCACCGAAAAGGTGAATTTCAAATTATACACTACCAAACATGCAACGAACAACACATATATACATGTGTGTATTTATCAAAAGCGGCGAAAGAATATAGTAGCATGTGCCATGTAAAATGGTCGCCCTTTTAATATTCTCGGCCCACCAAGGTGTTCCCCACACCAAGGAGTTGAGGTAAAGTTGCAAGTGTTATCCATGTGATCACTAGAAAACAGAATGAGTGTCAACATTAGAGACAAAGGTGGTCCAAGTTAGATTGATATTTGGATAAATTATTTTGCAAAGTATTGCAATTGATGTAATTATTTTGCTCACGGGTAGACAATTGATTTTTTCATGCTTCAAAAAAAGACAAAATAGAGAAGGGACAACTTGCATGCCATGGAGAGAACTTTCCTAGCAAGCAATTTTATTTTTAAGCAAAATTATTCACCTAGCTTTATTAAAAATAGAACAGTCAACTTTAGTTGACTGAGATGTAATCAAAGGCTATTAATGCCTCTTGTACTAGTTTGTATTATTTTATCCTTTTATTTATTATTAAATAAAGGATAAAATTAGGAGGCATCGTGAAGTCTGACCTTAGGCTATTTTTAGGAAGGGTGGGGAAAATTTATTTTGCTATATATTGTGTGCCTTTGCAAAGCAAAAGGAGATTTTCTTGGAGGACTTTTGGATATAGGAGTACTGAAGCAATTTTTGCTAGTTTTTCCTTCTATGTGAAGTATTTTCTACCTTTCCAATTATTTGTAGTCTTGTGTATGTTTCTATTAGTCTTATGAATGAAAATTCCCTAACCAATCATCTTACACTGTTGCAAAATTCAGTATTTTCTGCTAAATTTTAATGTGCATGTTAACTTATCAATACTGTTGTGATTTTACCTTAGTACAACCAAGTGTTTGCCCTTAAACATTTTGCAGAAAACTGTTGGCTCGTGCATCAAGAATCCTTCTCATAGCAATCGTGCATATACTCAGTCAAATCCCTCATATAAATTTGGTGTATCACCCCAATCCAGTTATTTCACAACCATCTTTTACCCTTAATCCCAAAAAATCAATTTAGGATATATCAATAAAGAACCAGAATTTTAATCCTGGAGACTAAACTCAAAATCGGTATACCCACGGACTTGAGGTGTTTCCATTATTTCTACGAAAGAGAGAGATCAATTTTTGCAAGACTAGAAAACTTGCAGCCATCTCTCTACAGGTGGTGGAATTTCAAGAGATACTTGAGTTTTGGCATGCCCAAAGTGGGACAATGAATTAGATCTACATGCGAGATAGTAGATTTACAACAAATTAAAGTTTATTTTTGGGAGCAAGCTAAAGCTATTTATTCTAAATATTTTATGATCTTTTGGCAAATCCAGCAGAGCTGATTTTAGACTAGTATTGTAGAATGTTCCATGCCTAAAGTGACTACAAGATCATCGATAAGAGGATTTCGTCTGAATTTGTTTCTTAACTTTGAATTTTGCTAGAAGGAGAAGATTTGGTAATATTTTACCTTGTAATAGACCTGGTTTTGGTAACCCTCCTCCAAATATTCCTTCACCACGTATCAATTTCTTTATTAACATCCCAATTTTTCAAATGGATATTCAACCTCCTAGGAAATTTGTGACCTTTACTAATGGCAGCCCATTAGTAATCCCGCTTACCATGGCATTCCTAATGCTGCCATGAAAAGTCTAGCATCATTCAAGGGTGAAAATCAGGTTACACCGATTGAACACATCAAAGATATTGCATCCCTATGTGCAGTCCATAATATCACTCATGAATATGTGACTCTAAAAATTTAGTTGCATCATTTTAGGGGTAAGCCTTGCAATGGTATAGAAACCTAGAAATTAGCAACATAAGAACTTGGGATGACTTAGGTGAAAAATTTCTGAAATAGTTCCAGGATAATTCAGATCATTTATCTCTCATTGAACAATTGTCTACTATTAAAATAGCTCCAAATTAATTTATGTCCAGTTTCAATATCCACTTTTCCAGAACTTGGGATAGAATTCCAGGAAGTGTTAAGCCTCAATCTGATCATGCTTTCCTTTATTATCTTAGAGCATTAAATAGTGATATCTCAACTATGATTAAGTCAATGGGTGGAGAGACACTCCTAGTAGCTTATGATATTGCTATCTGAGCTGAAAATAGCCTTATTCAAGCTAGAAAATTGGTGCAAGGACATCAATTCCTTTCTTGTTAGATTTAGCACCTATTCCTCGGCCTTTTATGATCATAGAGCCCATTGTAGCTCTATCAAATGATGTATTTAAATCCTTGCATAATATGGGAAATAAATTGACTTCAATTGAGAATAAAATTGCATTATCTAGTAGACCTGCCGGGCTTCTTATCAGCCCTACCAAAAGGATCAACCAAATAGGTAGCCCTATCAAAAGAATAAAAATTATAGGCAACCTTACCAACAAAGGCAGTTTGACAAAAAGGCTCCTAGTTCATCTAACACTTTATTCCCAATTAATATGGCTACAGAAAAGTGGTGTCAACCTTGCAATCAACCTCATTTAGCTACAACTTGCCCAAATGCTTTTCTGAATCTGAATCTTGTTGCACAACCTCAATCTGAAACATTGTTTATGCCTTAAATGGAGGGTGGGAAGCAAGAGACTCATGTTTAGAAAACACCTAAACAAAATTTAGTCAGTTTTAATGAGGAGGATTTCATTGCAGTCACTACTAGGGCTCAAGGGAGGGCTGCTGAAAATCAAAAGAAACAAAATAGGCCTATCCTACCTACTATCACTGATAAGACAACATCTATAGCTCCAAAGTCAACTAACAACCCTATTGTTCCTAAAAAATCAGCAAGTGTCCTAGTTGATAAAGGTCATCAAAGATAGCTATAGCTTTGATCCAAAAGACTATTTATGCCTTAGATATCAAAAAGGTGGGCGAGGCGTAATTAGTTTTTTCTAAAGCCTACTCTAAGACAGGTTGATTCTAACTCTAAGTCAATTGCTTCTTTTAACATTATTGATGTAATGAAAAATCATAATTTTAACATCTCAATGTGGGATGCTCTAAGTATTCCTTGACAAAAAGATTTACTTTCTCATGAACTAGCTAAGATGAAGATTTCTTCAAATACAACCTGAAAATGAAGTTCAGAAGATAGACATGGTCCTTGGAACATTTGAGCAAGACCGTATTAAAGAAGTTAAGTGGATGGTTCAGAAAGTTTTGAATGCTCATGACATTAAGAAACCACCACCATTTTATTTATCATTGATTATTGGTGAGAATCTAGTTCATAATTACATGGTGGACAGTGGTGTAAGTAGCACAATTATGCCAAAAGTAATTGTAGAAAAATTAGGGTTGCAGTATGAGCCTACAGAAAGGAGTGTCTTATAGCTTGATGGAATTGCAACTAATACGGTTGGTATAATAAAAAATTTAGAAGTGACATTACATGCTTGCCCAAATGTTTCTATTCTATAAGATGTTATTTTTGTGGACCTACCTCCATATTTTGCCTTGTGCTTATCTAGAGATTTCACAGCAAAAATAGGAGGTTATCTCTCTTGATTGGTCCTTCTTATTTTTTACTACACATTATGGAACTAAGGTTACTATCAATTCAGAACCATTGGCCAGATTCCATATTGAGCCTCATTCTCCAAATGCAGTAGCTAATTACTCAGCTTTAGAGCAATCTGATTTTGATGATGTAGCTCAGGTTTCAACATTATATGGTGTTTCTAACATGTTTATGGATGAAAAGACAATTTCAGAACATGCGCATGATCCTTTTAAAGAAGTTGAAGAACATATTCCCTTGCATGAAGAAAATACATCACTTCCCTTGTTGTCCAAAATAGATAATTCAAAGAAGGGATTTGGAAGCTTCATTTTAATGGAGCTAAGAACAAAAAGGACAAGGAGCAGGTTTGATGCTCACTTCCCCAACAAGTGAAAGGTATTTCTCAGCTTTGAGTCTCCAATTTTTATGTACTTGCAATGTAGCTAAATATGAAGTATTAATTCATGGCTTGCTTTAGGCCGAAAGAAAGGTATTAGCATGCTATAAATCTTTCTTCGATTCCGAGTTAGTTATTAATCAAGTAAAAACTTCAATGTTTGTAAGAATCCACTAATGAAGTCTTATAGACATAGAGTTTCAAACATAATGGAAGATTTTGATGTGTTAATAGTCGAGTCTATTCCTAGAGATGAAAACAAGCATGCGAGATAAACTTGCAGCAGTTGGTGCAAGTTTTGAAGTGCTTGAACAAATGGAAAACAAAAAAATTCAGCCTCATATTAAGCTAATTGTCAGGCCTTCTATACCTGATAACAAATCAAATTGGCAAGTTTTTGAAAGTGATGATCAAATCGTAGGTTTTTGCAGCAAGAAGCTGAATTTTCTACAGTTAATCAAGATAAGTTACAACATTTATATGGTGATCAGATTGTTCAGTTGAAGACAAATAAACTACCTCGAGGTCTGGTCACATTGGAAGACATCTTCAGCACTGACGATCAATTAAGAAAGGTGAAGACTAAAATGTAAACCCCCTCTGATAATTATGAAGAGATCTTGGTTGATGAAGGGAAAAAGCTATTTCTTAGAAAGGTATGTTCCTTGACTGAAAAATAATAATTTATTAATCTTTTCAAAGAGTTTAAGGATGTTTTCTTAGAAATACCAAGATCTGAAAGGATTCGATCCCAGTCTAGCACAACATACAATCGAGTTACATCCAAATGTTAAGCCTATTAGACAGAAACAGAGGCCTGTAAATCCAAAAATAGAACCTCTGATGAGGAAAGAATTATCTAAATTGATTGAATCAGGTATTATCTTTCCAATTAAGCATTCAAGTTGGGTAGCCAATCTTGTTCTTGTTAGGAAGAAGAACGGTGAAATCAAACTATGTGTAGATTTCAAAGATCTTAAAAAAGCTTCATTAAAAGATCATTATCCACTCCCGAATATGGATCAGATTTTAAGAATAGTCTCAGGTTCATATAGACTATCTCTTCTCAATGGTTACAATGGCTATAATCAAATTTTAGTTTGAGAAGAGGATAGATACAAAACAACTTTTACCACTAAGTGGGGTACCTATGATTATAAAAGAATGTCTTTTGGTCTTTAAAATGCCAAAGTGCATCTTTTCAACGCAATGGACATGGATTTCGAGCATGTTAAATAAATGTATTCTTGTTTATTTGGATGATATTACCATGTTCTCAAAAAATCTAGAAGAACACTTGATGCATTTAAGGTAGACGTTTTAGTTGTGCAGGTAATTTGGAATATCCTTGAACCCACTGAAGTCTATCTTTTCAGTACATCAAGGTAAATTACTTGGTCATATTGTTTCGAATAAGGGTTTAGCAATTGACCCTTTCAGAATCAAAGCTATATCACGCCTATCATTGCCTCATCATAAGAATTCAATACAAAGTTTTTTGGGAAAAATTAACTTCGTTAGAAGATTTTTTCCATATTTTACAAACATTGGTCAAACCACTCACAAACTATGCTAAAAAAGAAAACATTTTCTTGGACCAATGAAGGGAGAGAAGGTTTTAAGCAATCAAAACAATTTATCTCTCGTGCTCCTAATCTTGCAAATCCAAATTTTGATAAAGATTTTACAATGTATGAACTTGCAGAAACCGAAACAATCTCGTTATTTTAACTCAAGTTAATGATGAGAATATTAAGTACCCAATCGATTTCTTTGGTCAAAGTTTGCATGATTACGAAATAAGGTACACATTCCTCAAAAAGAAAGTACTTTTAGTAGTTAGAGGACTAAAGAATTTCAAGTATATGCTTTCGAACAATAAAATCCATGTTCTTATTTCTCATCCAAGTGTGAAAGCATTCTTACTAAATAAGGAGTTAAATGAGAAAAGAGCAGGTTGGATAACAAAGGTTATGGAGTATGATGTTGATATCCGGTTGCTAAGATAGTTTGAGGTAAAGGTCTATGTGAGCATCTAATTGCTGATATGGAAAAACAACAAGCTATGGAACCCGAAGATTCAAAACAACATGCTGAAATTACGTATCAGCAATCAAATATCATGGTCCAACCAGAAAATCAGCAACCTGAACTTGCTCGAGAGATCCAAGAATCAAGGTGGATGACTGATTTGGTTAACTACTTACAGCATGGCACCTATCTGGAAGGTATGGATAAGAATAAAAGAAGATATTTCAGATTACAAGCAATTCCTTATCTTTTCATTGATGGTTTGTTGTTCAAAAGGGATATAAATGGAATCTTGTTGCGATGTGTTGACTATGATAACATTTATACAATATTATCATAATTCCATGAAGGACCTATAGGAGGTTACTTCTCCGCATATACTACTGACTTTAGAAATCATGAAAGCAGTTACTATTGGCCTAGCATATTCAAAGACTATTTTGAATGGATTAGGAAGTGTAAAAATGTGCTCTCTTTGTTGGAAAAGAGCATTTAGCTTTGCTTCCTTTAAAACCTATTTCGGTTGATCGGCGTTTTATGGAGTGGGGTCTCGACTTTATTGCCATAATAAACCCACATTCTTCACAAGCACATAAGTGGATCTTAACTACTACTGATTATTTTACACGATGAAATGAAGCAATAGCCTTGAAAGATGTTAATGAAACTTCGATACTATCCTTTTTGAAGGTATAGTTTCTAGATTTGGTGTTCCAAAGAACTATCATATCGATGATGCTCTAGCATTTCTTAGTGCTAAGATAACATATTGGGTCATCAACCATGGATTTTATCTAATTTCTTCATCTAATTATTAACCACATGATAATGGCTTAGCTAAGAATACTAACAAGAATCGTTAAGAATCATGAGAAGAACACTCAAGGATAATCAAAGAGCTTGGCATCCGATGTTGAATTCACCACTTTGGGATGACAGAGCGACTCTAAGAGATCATTGGTAATTCACCGTACAAACTTGTGTATGGAAAATAAGCAAGAATGTCTATTTCAGATGAGATACCTACATTATATTTGCCACACCAAATGGAGTTGCTTGAGAATGAACCATTAGAGGTTCATTATGTAGAGTTAAAATAATTACAAGAGCTAAGAGATCAAGCTCATTTAAATATGGAAAAGAATCATAAAAAATTAAGAAGAATTTTGACAAGAAAGCCATATTCGAGTCTTCAATGAAGGAGACATTGTGTTAAAATGGGATGCTTGATCGCACGGGCCGGAAGACACTCAAAGTTTGATACACTCTAGATTGGTCCTTAATGATTTCAGCTAGCAAGGAGCATAATGCTTTTCAAATTTGAAGTTGAATGGAGAGGAACTTCTCATTTCTTGAATGGTATGTTTATCAAAAGTTGTTATTGAATATCTTACAGTGATTGTTAGAGTAGGATTTTCCTTCAATAAGTGCAGTTTCTACACATTGCATCATTTTTCAATTCAATAAGTGCATTTGTGCACGTGATCTAGTTTACCAGATCCTTTCCCATTTTAGTTTTGTTTTGGAAAGGTTGGAATTTTTAGAAAAGGAAAATTATTGTTACATGTTTGGACTCCATGCCTAATGGACAAGAGCAAGGCACTGGTATAGAAGCTAGTAGGTAACTTTCCCCACAAGATCACCAGAAATGTTGACAATTTTCACACTTGTGCAAAAATGGGTAACTCAAAACTTTGTTACGATGGATAACATTGGTGAAGTATACCTAAGCTAGGGGAGATCATATCAGATTATGTCGTTACTTCTAATTTATTTAATGATTGCATGAAACCGATACTATGTGTGATGTTACAAAACATAACAGATCACATAGTCTACAATTTCATGACCATCCTTAGCAAAAAGAACACATGCCCCGGACAGCATGACGATTGTGTTGTCTTGATGAGGACATTGAATTGTAGAATAGGTGAAGTGTAAAGTTTTCAGACGGAAAACATAAGTGCAGATTACACAAAATCAAAGTTCATTACTAAATGTTACAAGTTCTATTCAATGTTCTTTCCTTTATGATTAAGACATTCAATTATGTTACTGAGTTGTTTAGTTCATTATACAATCCATACATAAAGTAGAAATGTAGAAAGAGATATACAACTCATTTACAAAATCCAATGTTTTATTCA
Source organism: Taxus wallichiana var. yunnanensis (assembly GCA_018340775.1). Classification (NCBI taxonomy): domain Eukaryota; kingdom Viridiplantae; phylum Streptophyta; class Pinopsida; order Cupressales; family Taxaceae; genus Taxus; species Taxus wallichiana. The sequence goes on from CM031237.1 coordinate 135,990,597, forward strand.
CAAGGAGAGTCAAATGTTTCCCACACAAGCCATGGGATGTAACTGAAAATTAAAATACAACTACTGAAAAGAAAGATACACATGCATGAAAGAGAAAGAAAAGGAGTATGAGTGAACCCATCATTTCCTTGGGGTTTCTATTCTTCATTTAAAGCATTTTCATCTCATGTTTCTCTTTCATCTTCATTACAGAAGCCATTGTACCGAATATAAGAAAAGTTAACCGTCGATTCTGAGCTCGGGGATCAAACCATATTCCTACACTATCCTACTTCATGCATATGAATCTTCTCGCTAAGAAGGAGATGTGTTCTAATTGAAGAAAAACTACAAGCATTCTTTTTCACTCGAGAAGGAAGAAAGTTAAAAAAGAAAGAAGAAAACATGGACATAAGAGAGGACAAAAAGCATAATTGTTTTCTAACCTGTTTTCCTAAGTGTGTAGGTATTGGTTGTAGCTAAAAGAAAAATAGAAAAGTCATAAGTGCATGCAATAAAAGGAAGAATGTAACTCAAGGTTCAATTAACTATTATTAAACAGAAGAGGTTATAGTACAAAAGAGAGAGTGGAAGATAGAAACACTTGTTTTAGTTGTAGTAGAAGAGGGAGAATCAGATGTGAAGAAGCTAAATCTAAATGGAAAGAAGGGATTATAGCTGAAACAGGATGAGAGAGACGATTTCAGGGGAAAATTTTGATAGGGCTTCACCATATAAATGGACATTTACAACTTTTCATCATGTTTTTTTCAATTATTATGTGCTTGAAAGGAACTATGCAAATCAAATAAGTAAAAGCAGTGAGCGTAAAAGCATCACATTATCAAGATAAACAACTAACATATTTTTAGTTCTCAAATTACTATATCGGTTCGTTGAAAATATGTGTTATTTTTCCGTATTCCGGATCAGAAAATATTACTATTTATGGAAAAGGAATTATAAAAATGATTGGACAAAAATTTCCAGGGCTTCGCCATGTAAAATCAAAGTTTCAAATTTTTCAAAGAATACCAGAAATACTACTATCAAGGAAAAGAAGTATCTAAGTAAAAGAAATAAGTTATTATATGTCAACAAAGCATCCGAATAAAGGCTTATCCCTGAAAAAAGTGTTAAAATAGATAAATAATTATTTACAAACTTGCATAAAGCTGCTTACAAGATACAAAACATCTTAAGATTAGTTTTTTTGTTACAAAATCAATTTCAGAATCAAAGAATGCAACTGCACTACTACAAAGTGATGACTAAGGAAGTATGCAACTGTAATATCATGAAATTACTAGCAGAATTCACATTTCAAATGAATAATCCTTATGTGTAACCAATACTACTTGTAAATTACATTCACATATGTCCGCATAACGAGAATAGAATGCATCTCTAGAAAAGAAAATTCTCAAACAATGGTTAAAGTTTTCGAGAAAAAAATTCGAGGCTCATCAAGTTCAAATATGGGTTCACATAATAAGTGGTGTAATAGTTTGAGACAATCATCAAAGAAAACATTTGTTCTAGTTTCAAGGACAAAGAAAATATGGGGAATTTTTTTGATTGGCAGATTTTGATCATAACAATAAGATCAAAGTAAGCTACGAGTGAAACAAACTAACACATACAAAGTGATCGAGTCCAGATTTTGACAAATGGAATTTATGTGAAACATAAAACTATCAAAGAGGGGATGAGACTAAAAATTTACATCTACCAAAAAAGATCCTAGTTCAAACTTCTTCAAGAATGGCGTTTCAACACAACACTAACAAGATTTACACAAATTTGGCTAGGAGAATTAAATTTTTGGGTTGACTTTCGAAGCACTTAACTAGGGTATGAGTAGATTTTTTTCAACATATACCTACAGTCACCATCTTAAGGTCAATAAAGTCAAAGTACTTGAGAAAATACAGACCAAAAAATTTATACCGATGAACTTACAAGTGAAAAATCTAGATCCAGAGATAGCAGATACAAATATGGAATACCCAAAACGTAAATTATCTAGCAAACCCTCCACAGTCATTTCAAATAAGCTAATAGTGATAATCAGGTAAGCTACGGTGATACAAGCTTATCAATATTAAGCAAAACGGAGTATTCATACCATAAGCACATTCAAAAATAGAGATAGAATCTCTAGCATCAAACTCAAGAGCTCAACAAATGTCATCAAGGTTTTAGTGAACAAAGACAATCAATTACAATGACATATTAGAATCTCGAAGTTCGAACAAGTAAAGTATAGATCCTAATTTTAATCACAGACCCATTAAGAGGTTACCGAATCAAAAGAGAAGTAAACACTCACTGGTAAAATCAAAGCTGAGAAGACTCTTGAGATCTCATTGACCTCGAGCTAAAAGAAGCAAACCTGAATGCGTTCAACTCACAAATGACAAAGGTCATCTAAGAGATCACACCAAAGCAAGTAAAAGGAAAGAGGTTTCATTTTTTAAATCGAAGTGATAGTGATAAACTACTAGGAAAAACTCAAAGATAAAAACTTACCATAGTTTGAACACCTTTTGCATAGTCAGCTCACAAAGCTCAACGATGGCAGCCAAGAGAGAAAGTAGCACAACCGAGACCAACAAAGGGACCACAAGAATGTAAACATCACAAAGCTCGGAAGGCTGAAATATATAGAAGGGCCAAGCTCGAAACATGATTAGCAACCAACAACTCGTAGGGACCTAAAACAGAGAGAAATCAAGCTTCATAATGACCATGAAGGCCATATAAAGAGTATCACAGGCTGAGCTCCAAAAGAACAACAATGACGTGAAAAAAATCCGTGGCTTCACCCGCATACCAGAAAACTGAATGAAATGATCGTCAAACCCAAGCTTCCTTTTACCACCTAAGCCCAAGTATGGGTTAAGTTTGAACTCAACCATGGTTCGAGAATCAACGATCACAAATCAAGGACCAAGATCAAATGGCCAAGGATCATGCTCAAAACTCAAGACAAATAACCATGGTTAGTTCCCCACTAACCACAATTAATGCACAGTTAGAAACCCTAACCGTGAGTCCAAGGATCGATGACATCAAGATATAGTTACAAATATCGATGGCCTAGAATCATCACCAACTTTCCAAGTAAACCGCCAGTTTGTAATCAAACTCAACTCAAATCACAAATGCCACTGAAAAAATGCATAAGGGGGCGAGTCATCATGGAGAAGGGGACAGCCCACATGTCCATCAAATAAGTAATCATTTCCAAAGACTTTCAAAGTCTAAACCATAGTGTATGCCTCCAAATACTAAAAAGATGACCAAATTTTGCCAAATGATCACCAAAAGGTGAATTTCAAATTGTACACTACCAAACATGCAACGACCAACACATATATACATATGTGTATTTATCAAAAGGTGGTGGAGAATATAGTATCATGTGCCATGTAAAATGGTTAACCCTTTTAATATGCTAAGCCCACCAAGGTGGTCCCCACACCAAGGAGTTGAGGTGGAGTTGCAAGTTTTATTTATGTGATCACTAGAGAACTGAATGAGTGTAAACATCAGAGACAAAGGTGGTCCAAGTTAGATTGATATTTGGATAAGTTATTTTGCAATGTATTGCAATTGATGTAATTATTTTTCTCACAGGCAGACAATTGATTTTTTGCATGCTTAACAAGAAGACAAAACAGAGAAGAGACAACTTGCATGCCATGGAGAGAGCTTGCCTAGCAAGCAATTTTTTTTTGGCAAAATTAATCATCCAACTTTATTAAAAATAGGATAGTCAACTTCATTGACTCGAGATTTAATCAAAGGCTATTAATGCCTCGGTACTAGTTTGTATTATTTTATCATTTTATTTATTATTAAATAAATGATAAAATTAGGAGGCATGGGTGAGTACATCCTTAGGCTATTTTTAGGAAAGGTGGGAAAATTTATTTTGCTATATATTGTGTGCCTTCGCAAAGCACAAAGGAGATTTTCTCGTTGGAATTTTGGATATAGAGTACCGAAGCAATTTTCGCTAGTTTTTTTCTTCCGTGTGTCAAGTATTTTCTGCCGCCTTCCAATTATTTGCAGTCTTGTGTATGTTTCTATTAGTCATTTGAATGTAAATTCCCTGACCAATCATCTTACCCTGCTGTAAAATTTAGTATTTTCTCCTAAATTTTAATGTGCATGTTAACTTATGATTACTTGTTGTGATTTTCCCTCGCAGTAGAACCAAGTGTTTGTCCTTAAACAATCTATAGAAAATTGTTGGCTCGTGCATTAAGATCCCTCTAATAGCAATCGTGCATATAATCAGTCAAATCCCTTATATAAATTTGGTGTATCACCCCAATCCTCTTATTTTGAGCCATCTTTTACCCTTAATCCTAGAAAATCAATTTAGGATACATCAATAAGGAACCAACATTTTAATCCTAGAGACTCACCTCAAAATAGCTATACCGACACCCAGGACACTGAGATATTTCCACTATATCTACAAAAGAGAGAGATCAATTTTTGCAAGAATAGAAAATTTACAACCATCTCTCTACTGGGTGCACTTTCAGAGATAACAGAAGCTTATGGGACAAGCTAAAATTGTCCCATACCTCTTAAAATTTTCATGCCAACCTTACCTATGGTTAGAGGGTTTTAATCTAGCCTTCATTATGCATTTTTATAAGTCAAGTTTTATGATTTTACTTGTACTTTCTTACATGCTTTCAATTTCAGTCCTTATGAGGTGTGGGTTTGATTTGAGTGTGTAGGTAAAAGCGTCATTTATTCCCTGCTTATTTTTGTGCCTTAGAGATTTAAGTCGACTTATGAGTGTGACTTGAGGATGTGTGGTGTGGCATCCCACATGGATCCACCTCATCCTATTCTCTTTCCTCTTCTATATATTTGAATTCCTTGGCTTGTTTTTGGGTTGTTTTTAATTCACTTTTATCACTTCATTTTTGGCAACTTGCTTTTGGTTTTTTGAGGTCTTGAAAATTGGGAGAAATTATGATATTATTGCATACTTGTTGATTGTTGATCTCTTGGTTTGTGTTGCATAGGAGATCTTGTTGTTTTGAACTTGGAACAAACTCCATCATGGAGAGGTAAGAGTTTAGGTCTTGGAAATACTCTCCTTTTATTTGTATGCATATGTGAATGGTTGAATGTTTGAATGTGTTGTTTTATTTGTTGGTTGGTTGCGTAGATGGCCTAGGGATGGTGTAGGAGAAGACTATGGGGCATTTTGTCGGAGGCATAAGTGTTTTGGGGAGGAATAATTGTGTGGAGGAGTTGGGATTTGGGTTCCACCTTACAAATAAATAGCTTACATTTCTTTACTCGTTATGGGGTGCCATAAGAGGTTAGGGAGGCATAAGGAAATGTGAGGAATAAGGGGTACTTGGGGGAGGCATAAGGGCATGTTAGGGATTTTAAATGATATATATTTTGGTAGTTTGTTCTCAGGTGGTGATACCCATTTCCCCTTTGGGAGGCATAAGCAACATCCCCCATAGTTTCTTGCTCCTTTGGCTTGCATGATGAAGCCTGAGTGTTGTTTGTTGTTTTTTTATGGAATGGAATCATAACTTGTACTTTTGTTTTGGATTGTGTTTTGAATGAGAAATATATCTTTGTGTTGTGGAATCCTATTGTTGCCATGAGTTGAAAAAAACATTTCTTATTACAATATGGTGGGGCTTAGGGACCAATGAAGAGGGATGACTTCGTATTTTCATTTGATATCTTGGTTGGGTGGAGAGCATTTCCTTTCCCACCACATTTGTGATAGAATAGGAGAATGAAGGAAATTCATACATCGATGTTAAGGAACCGAGAAAGAAAAAAGCAGTTTGATAGTCCTTGTTGAGATCATTTCTTAATGTAACCTTTTCCCACTTGAAGTGGATAATGTTGTATATTATATGTGATGGAAAGATAGTCTATATGGGCTATGAAAGTTGTAAATTGAATTGTGAAAGACATATACTGTTTTTAAATTTTTGAAAGAATGTGAAAGAAATCATCTTTTGTATATTGTAATTGAGGAATGAAAGAAGAAATTGTAACGGTGTCTCTTTGAATCAATAAAGGATTGTATTACTTTACTCAAATGGCATTATTAGGTATTGAAATCTGATTATTGAATGTATTTGGAAATTCTGTTGGAAGGATGAAAAAGTCAATGTGTATGGAGAAATGTCATAATACTCTATTTTTAGAAATAAATGTTTTAGAAATCAAAATTGTAATTTGGCATTTGAATTCTTTGCTTGAGTCAACTTAGTATGTTAGATTGGGTTGGAATGAATTCATAGTTTAAAGTTGGCAAATGAAAATAAATCTATTCAAATTTGAGCTTTGTTAGATAACTTTCATACTGGTAATTATTAATCAGAAATTGAACAAAATGACCCTGCAACATCAAAATGAAAAAATGAAATATCAAATTTTATTTGTAAGTCCAAAATGACCCCAAACATACCAAAATACTTATGAAAATTTTATAGAACCTTTCAAATCGGGCAAAGGAAAAATTGTATACTTTTTTGTTGTATAAAATTGAGCTAAATTTGGAATTCAAATCAATCAAGCAAACTCAACCGTGGAATCTATCCTAAAATCTTCCAAGTAAAATCCTACATGACCTGTTTTGGCAAGTGGAAAAAGAATTAACGACAAATTTGAAAAAAATTGATAAGTTAAAAATACCGATTCACTTCCTAAGTGATGAAATACATTTTCTCAAAAGCCGACCTTTTAAATTATATCAAAATAAAATTCCTAAGGATTATGTGAAAAGGGGATGTTGAGAGTTTTCCTTAAAGTCCTCATTTTCAAAAACCGAGTTCCCAATCAAAAGTTATGGCCTTCTAAAGTTTTTACTTCATTTCGGGCTCAAAATAATCTAAGCTGTCAAATTTTAAGTGAATAAAATATTATTGGACGGGCCCACGAGCTAAAAATTTCCTCTCTTTTTTTCCCCAAGAGGTGCAAAGTCATGAAGTTTCCCACCGCTCCGCTAATCCGCAAGACTTCATTTTGTCTAAAAATGATCTAAGTCCAAAAAGTTAATTTGGTAATTTTTCCTTCATGGCCACCCCACCATCCCACAACCAATCATTGATCGACATGTGGCTTCATTGGGCATCGGCGGAGGCTTGGATCGATTTTAACCTTAAGTGCTTTCAAAAATAAATTTGGAAAAATTTGTAAGTTTTCTCCTCAACCACGCCAACTTGCAGGTAATCAGGGGTTACCACGTGGCTTCACGAGGCATCGCGGAGGAGTGGATCTTTTTAAGCCTTAACGCTTTAGAAAACTTTTGGGAAAAATTTCCAAATTATCTCATTGCCCGCCAAACTACAGCTAACGGTTGGCTGACACGTGGCATCTTCTCGTGTCAATGGAGGCGTGGGTTCCTTTTGACCTTTTTGCCCTTCCTTTTGAATAGTCAAATTTTCCAAATGTTACCCGGCCTGATCCGCAGGCAATAAGGAGCTGCCACGTGGCCTCCCTAGGTGTCGCAGAGGTGCGGGTGTAAAATTCACTTTGTCCCAAAAGGGAAAAAGTGCTAAATGCCTTCCTTGCTCTACCGACCCGTGTCTAGGAAAATTTTTCTTCCCCACTCCATCAGTCCACTTTTCTCCTTCAGAAATTTTTCTCTCCTTTGTCCTGTAAGCCCGAGCTCTGGGGAGAATTTTCCTTCCCAAGCCCGCTCTTGGGAAAATTTTCACCCCAAGTTCCGTTGGTCCATAACTTGAAAAATATGAGGAGTTAGGAGGACTTCTTTATATCACCAGAAAGGTTAGGAAATTCGCTATATAATGGGAATGTTTTCAGAAAGTTTTAATTGTGTTAATCATTGGAAAAATCAAAATGAATCTTTAACCAAGTTCTAGGAGTGGGTAAGTAAGAATTTACTCTGATGAGTTTAGATATGTATTCTTTTCCCCACTGTAATTAAACCTTTCTCTTGTCTTAGATCTTGTGGAATTAAATACCTTGGGTATTTAATTGTTTTGGTCCCTTAACCATAAAATTTTAATCCTGTTATATTTAGCTAAAATGTCAATGTAATCAGTGATTAAATTAATCCCTAAGGAGATTTGAGCTAGGTGTGGACTTATTACACTTGTTTCTTTATAATGTGGAATTAGTAATTATTATAATGGGAAAAGTTATCAATTGAATTTAATTGTCCTTGAGACTTTGGTTGTTAACACTTTAAAAAAATATTCCATAATTTTGTAACTAAACCTAGGTTGTTCATGGGTCTCAAGTGGGAGATTTTAGCGGGTGTTACACTTGGTATCAGATCCATGGGTTCAAAGATTGGACCCTTGGGAACACTAGAAAACTTGAGACATGAACTGTAAACCTAGCACACTTTTGAATCTAAGAAAACAAAGTTGTTTGAAAACTGAAAAAGAAATGCGTATGAAGAAATATTACATTACTCTGTTCATTTGAACTACCAAAATTAAAATAATAATAAAATAATAAGTTGTTTGAATTGTTGTACTCGCTCAGTGGCATTTTGTTTGAACCCAGGTAACTAAGAATGTCAAATTAAATTGATTTTTGTGAACTTCTAGTGTAGTGGAAACTTGGTTCCCCTTTGAAAATGTGTTGTTTTACAAGTCCTAAAACTTGATTTAATTGTATGATGTGTTAAGCCCTTTGTTGAGACCCTTCCTTATTGGAGTTGTTGGAATGATAAATTGTATGGTGTGAATCTTGTGGTTGGACAATAGTGGTTGTGTCTTGGGGTGGGAAGAGTTAATTAGAAGTTGTTTAGAGCTTCCTTCCTTCAGTAGTTAGGAAAGTTGGTCTGGTTGTCAGTTTTTCATTTTGTTACCCATATGGGAGAGTGGACATTAAGTTTGGGTGTCGTTTATGACCCAATCTTGCGTATGTGTCCTTGGAACTGACCTTGAGGTAGAGTACCCCTATTGGCAGCCATGAAGGGCTGTGAAGTGAATGTGGTGTTAATGTTTTGTATTTTACATTCGTAAACTAGTGTCATTTTATTAAGGACCAACGGATTATTTTATGATTGGATTGAGAAGCTCACGAGGCTCTTCTTGTTATTTATATTTTTTGAAAATTTTCACAATTTACAATGTGGCTACTTAGCCACTTTCCTTGATTGCCGATATTTCTTGGACTTTATTTTGATTGGAGACTCGGAGCTCGTTATGTTGTGTGCTTAGCCAAACATTACGTGGATTTCTTCTTTTATGATGATGAGATGGTTTTATGCTACTTGTATTCATGGATTTTGTCATATGGGTGTACACCTAGGTGTCTCGAATGTCCTCTTAGGTGCTTAAAGTTATGCCTTGGTTTTAGATGCATGAAACCTTGAGTGTATCTTGGATCTTAGAGTGACCTTTTCATTACTCGACCTTGTTGGGAAGAGATTTCATTGTGTTGTGCGTTCTAGTTGGAAACCTCTTAGCGGTGGTGGTGATTCTCTTACAATCTGGTAAGAGCTTGAACCTCTCATCGGAGTAGAGGTGTTTATTTGTGGGTCAATGAATTATGGTGAGATCGGTTTGATTTTGGCTTGTGGATGTTAGTGGAAAAGTGTTTGTCTGGTAGTGGCTTCTCTTCGATGACATGCTAAGTTTTATCAAGAGTTCCTCATTTCATTATATTAAGACTTAAGGATTGTATGCGTCTTTGTAATTATGGTTATATTTAATACCATTTGAGTATTTTGTATAAATTAAGTGTGTCTGTTTTCCCTCTTGACCTATAAATAAATCTACCCTTTCCTTAAATTTTTTTTAGTTACTATGAATAATACTCTATGACCTATTAATTTTGGATTACGTGGAGACACTTATGGATGCTTTGAGTCTTTTGGACCATGAAATTGGTGATGATAGTGTAATTAGACCTTTTTTTTTTATTAATGGCAAATAGTGTAATTAGACCTTGATAATTTAATCTCGGTGGTATTTTATAATGTGATTATACTTGCACAACTACAACTCTTGGTCATAAAGCCATGTTGAATAGATAGCTTCTTTATCGCTTATATTTGATGCTTTTAGCGAGTATGTGGTGTTCTTATAGTTAAAATATTTCCTTGTAATTTTTCTTTCTTGGTTCTTTGGTATCTATCCCGTGGTAATATGGGTGTAGATTTGAAAACTTTCCTTGTCTTATTAGGTGAGTAAAATGTTTTTTCCAAAACAACGAACATGGTAAAACCCTAGTAGATGAGTAAAAGTAATTACGCTTCCTTAATGGGCCTCCTTGTAACTTATTTTGAGAACTTGTAGAAACCCACTAGAAATGTTTTATGATACTTGTATTTAGTGGAAAAAAATTCTCGAAATATTGTTGTGATCCATGTTGGTTGATTGTTTCTAGTCCTTACAAAAGTAATAATTTGTTTTCTTTGTTGAATGTCCCTTACTTTCCTTAGAATTAAAAATGTGATGTGTTGATTTACCTCTCTCTCCCATAAAAGTAATATTGGGATATGTTTACCCTTCCTTCTCATTAAATTTTTAATTGACAAGTTGACTCACCCAAACATCATAAAACTATAATTGAGGAGATTTGGCCTTGAAGCTTAACAAATAAACTAGAACATAGAAAGAGAAAATGGTTCTTTCTTTAACCTTGGTAGATTAATAGAAGAGAAAAATATATATAGAAGAACAGAAAAGGAAATTTTTGTCCATCTACCTCCCCTAGGAGTAAAATAAATACTTTTTCTCTTTTCTTCCTTTACAGAATGAAGAGATATCATGCCCCCTTAGTGGTCCTTATAACACAAAGTTGTGATGTCATAATAGGAGGAAGTTTAATTAAGAAAACTCGTAAAGGAATGTGCTTAGAAAATGAAACTACAACTTTTGACTTAATTAGTTGAGTTATAAAATAATTAAGATTTATGTGTATTGAGTGCAATGTTTAGTTTAACTGTAATTCTGTCACCTACATGAAATTGTGAAACACCTGGTGGATAACAACATGTTCTAGTTGCTTAGTACTTTCTTATTCATAGATGTATGTGCCTTTCTTGTGGGGGTATTAGGTCATCATACCCTTATCATCCCATATCTCGACAAGTGTGAGTTGTGGTCCTTTTGGATTAAGACTTATCTTTTCTTTAAGAAGGAACTTCCTTACGTTTTGTCTTGTCCTTGGAGACCTAAGTTATTGTAATTTTAAGGAAACATATGTTAAGGATATAAAATAACTTTGGGAAGTCTTATTTTCTTCATATTTTCTTAGGTCACCTTGTTATTGTTGCCCCTTTTCCATTAGGATGGAAAGTGCAAGATGATGTTATTCGCTTTTGATATGATGCACCCTTGGATTGTAGTTGGACCTCGTGTTACTTGTTCTTCTCCCTAGTGACCTTGAGTGGTCCTTGGTGTTTCTTGTGCTCTCTTTATGGTTATTTCGAGCTTGAGTAGGAAATAAGATAAATAAATCCCATTGTGCTATAATATATGGTACTTGTATTGATATGTTAGTTTCTAGGGGATATATATATATATATTATTTTGCTAAATGGTTGACTTCTTTAGATTTTGTTGGTATGGTGTGTTCGATTCTTAAAACAAAAGTGTAAAAATCAGACTATAGGAAAACTTGTGGTCTTGACTTCACTTGTATTACCATGAAAAGTTAATTGTACCCTCTCGAGTTATAGAAGTACTTTCCTTGAATAGTTCCTTGATTTTAAATGTTTTACTGATTTAGGTGTCCTTGTTGATTAACCTCATCCTGTGTGATCCTAAAATTGTGGGACCTTGAGTAGACTTTTTTCTCATGCAAATTTGGTCATAGTTGATTTTTGCTAGCCTTTTCTAGACAACGAACCTTGAAATCATGGCTTAAACTTAGTAGGTACTTTAACTTTTATTATTGTAGTATGTTGTATTCCTTGGGAAACTATGTGGTCATTCTCAAACTCATGGAATTCTCCTTATTATTCCTCTACTTGGTGGTTACTCTTAAGACTCTTTTGAACTCTTCATGTTATATTGTTATGTGTGGTATCTTGGTTGATAGCGTAAATTTACTCTCTAGATTTAAGTGTTTGTAGCCTTGCATGCAGAAAGTTTAGAACTCATCCCTTGTAATCTCCCTTCTTCTTGTTGAATTTCATTGGACCAAACTTAGGTTCTGTAGACCCACACTTGTTTGAAGCAAGCAATCCCATAATGGAGTGATCCTTTTTCTATTGCATTTGTTCCTATCTCTCTTTCCAAAGTGACTTCTGAGGAAGTCAAGTCTAAGGGGAGGGGGTGTAGTGCCCACTTCCGTTCAACACATTTAATGTTGATCATGATATCGCTTGACTATATTATGGACATTATTATAGTTTTGATTTAGTATTGTGTTAGATGTCAGATCATGGATTATTGTTGACTCTGATTCATATATGATGCACGATGATTATTAGAGACATTTTATATAGATGTTGATATACTATTGGACATGGTTATATATATATTTATGGATGTTGTTAGGACATGTGATATTTGGATATATTGAATAGACCGAGAAAATTGAATTTAAAATTGATGATTATATAGTTGTTGATGAAATTGTAAGTGATATTGTTGATTGTCTAGATGTTGTTATGATTCATATATATATTTATGATTTGGAAATTATATTATATTAATTTTGATGTTTGATATGGCCATGAGGCCGAATGGGTATTTGTATTGTGTAGGTTAAAAATATCACAACAAACATGGGGGATTGAAGACCAACCACATTGAAATTCTAGATGAATTCAACCAAGTCACCATGGAAACTTGTATTGTTCGTGTGTGTGTGTTTGATTGTTATAGATTCCCATGGAGGGATCACCTTTAAATATGACTAAGGGTTATGTGTATTTATTTATTTGGTTCCCTTTTACCGATATTTGTATCTGTTTATTAAGTGATGTGTTTACCCCTTTCATTATTTATTAATTGTGGTAAATTAATGGGAGTAAACAAGTTAAAATTAATTAATCGAATTAGGACATAAGAAAGTAATTATTAGAGTTGTTGGCCTAAAATTAAAGTGTTGTAAGAAATGTGTAAGTGATGTGAAAGATATGTGTAAATTAATTTTGGAGTATGAAACACTCCACTTTGCCTTTTGAAATTGGAATTTGTCCTGGCGGATGATTTTTGATGCTTATGGGATAAGTTAAACTTGTCCCATACCTCTTAAATTTGCATGCCAACCTTAACTATGGTTGGAGGGTTTAAATCTAGCCTTCATTATGCATTTTTGTAACTCATGTTGTATGTTTTATCTCACCTTCTTACATGCTTCCAATTTCATTCCTTATGAGGTGTGGGTTTGATTTGAGTGTGTAAGTAAAACTATCATTTATTCACCTACTTATTTATTGTGCCTTCGAGATTGAAGTTGACATATGAGTTGGAGTTGATGATGTGTGATGTGGCATCCCGCATGGATCCACCTCATCCTCTTCTCTTCCTCTTCTATATATTCAAATTCCTGGCTTGTTTTTTGGATTTTTTTTTTTGATTCACTTTTATCACTTCATTTTTGGCGACTTGCTTTGGGTTTTGGAGATCTTGCAAATTGGGAGAAATTGGGAGATGTTGCATACTTGTTGATTGTTGATCCGTTGGTTTGTGTTGCATTAGAGAGCTTGTTGTTTTGAACTTGGAACCAACTCCATCATGGAGAGGTAAGAGCTTAGCTCTTGGAAATACTCTCCTTTTATTTGTATGCATATGTGAATGGTTCAATATTTGAATGTGTTGTTTTATTTGTTGGCTGGTTGGGTAGATGGCCTAGGGATGGTGTAGGAGAAGACTATGGGGCATTTTGTGGGAGGCATAAGTGTTTTGGGAGGTATAAGTGTGGAGGGAGTTGGGATTTGGGTTCCACCTTACAAATAAATAGCTTACATTTCTTTACTCGTTATGGGGTGCCATAAGAGGTTGGGGAGGCATAAGGAAATGTGAGGAATAAGGGGTACTTAGGGGAGGCATAAGGGCATGTCAGGGATTTTAAATGATATATATTTTGGTGGTTTGTTCTCAGGTGGTGATACCTATTTCCCTTTTGGGAGGCATAAGCAACATCCCCCATAGTTTTTTTATCCTTTGGTTTGCATGATGAAGATTAAGTATTATTTGTTGTTTTGTTACGTGGTGGCAAAATGCAGTTTTGTTTTTGACTGCGTTTTGAATTAGAAATTTGTCTTTCGTTGTGGAAGCCTATTGTTCCCATGAGTTGATAAAACCATTTTTATTGTAATATGGTTGAGCTCGGGAACCAATGAAAAAGGATGGATTCTCCCTTTTCATTGGATGTCTTGGTTGGGTGGAGAGCGTTTCCTTTCCCTTGTTCTGTTGTGACCAAATTGGAGAATGATGGAAATTCATACTACTATTCTGGAACTGAGAAAGAAGATAGTTTGACAGTCCTTGTTGAGATCATTTCTTAATGTAACCTTTTCCCACTTGAAGTGGATGATCTTGTATATTATTTGTGATGGAAAGATGGTATGTATGGGCTATGAAAGTTGTAAATTGAATTGTGAAAGAGATATACTCTATTTTTCTACTTTTGAAAGAATGTGAAAGAAATCATATTTTGTATATTGTAATTGAGGAATGAAAGAAGAAATTGTAAAGGTATCTCTTTGAATCAATAAAGGATTGTATTACTTTACTCAAATGGAATTATTGGGTATTGAAATCTGATTGTTGAATGTATTTTGAAATTCTTTTGGAAGGATGAAAAAGTGAATACGTATGGAGAAATGTCATAATACTCTGTTTTTTTTAAATAAATGTTTTAGAAATAAGACCGTAATTTGAAATTTGATTAATTTTCTTGAGTAAACTTAGTATGCTATCTTTGGGTTGGAATGAATTCATAGTTTAAAGTTGGCAAATGAAAATAATTCTATTTGAATTTGAGGTCTGTTAGATAAATTTCATACTGGCAATTATTAATCAGAAATTGAATCGTAATGGCCCTCCAACATCAAATAAACAAAAATAAATATCAAATTTTATTTGTAAGGTCAAAATGACCCCAAACATACCAAAATACTTATGAAAATTTTATAGAACCTTTCAAATCAGGAAAAGGAAAAATTCCAAACTTCTTGCTATATAAAATTGATAAATTTATAATTCAAATCAATCAAGAAAACTCAACCTTGCAATCTATCCTAAAATAGTCCAAGTAAAATTCTCCATCCCTATTTGGCAAGTGAAAAAGAACTAATAACAAATTTGAACAAAATTGATAAGTTAAAAATACCAGTTCACTTCCTAAGTAATGAAAGATGTTTTCTCAAAATTTACCCTTTAAACTTTATCAAAATCAAATTCCTAAGGTTTTGTGAAAAGAGGATGTTGAGAGATTTCAGAAAGTCCTTGTTTTCCAAAATCGAGTTCCCAATCAAAATTTATGGCCTTCTAAATTTTTACTTCATTTCGGGCTCAAAATAATCTAACTATCAAATTTTAAATGAATAAAATATTCTTGGGTGGACCCACAGGCTAAAAATTTACTTTTTTGATTTTTCCCAAAAGGTGCAAAGTCATGAAGTTTCTCGCCGCTCCGCTAATCCGCAAGCCTTCATTTTGTCTAAAAATGATCTAAGTCCAAAAAGTTAATTTGGCAATTTTTCCTCCATAGCCCCACGCCGCCCGCAGCCAATCATTGATCAACATGTGCCTTTGTTGGGCATCATGAGGCTCGGATCGATTTTAACCTTAAGATATTTTGAAAATAAATTTGGAATTTTTTTTTCAACTTTTGCCATAGCCCCACCAGCCCATAGGTAATCAGTGCTACCACATGGCTTCACGAGGCATCGTGCAAAGGAGCAAATCTTTTTAAGCCTTAACGCTTTAGAAAAATTTTGGGAAAAATTTCTAAATTATCCGCTACCGGCCCTCCAAACCGCATAAATGGTTGGTGACATGTCGCATCTTCTCGCATTAGCGGAGGTGCGGGTTCCTTTTGACCTTTTTCCCTTCCTTTTGAATAGTCAAATTTTCCAAATGTTCCCGCTGACCCACAACCAATAAGGAGCTGCCACGTGGCCTCCCTAGGCATCGATAGAGGTGCGGGTGTAAAATTCGCTTTGTCCCAAAAAGGCAAAAGCATTAAATGCCTTCTTCGCTCCATCGGCCGACATCCTGGGAAACATTTTCTTCCCCAGCTCTGCTCTACTTTTCTCCTTCAAGATAATTTTCTCTCTGAAGTCCACAGGCCCGAGTTGGGGAAAATTTTCCTCCCAAGGCCTCGTAGGCCCGTTCTTGGGAAAAATTTCACCCCAAGTTCCACCGGTCAATAACTTGAGAAATATAAGGAGTTAGGAGGACTTCTTTATATCACCGGAAAGGTGAGGAAATTTCTTATCTAATGGGAATGTTTTCAGAAAGTTTTAATTGTGTTAATCATGGGAAAAATCAAATTGAATCTTTAACCGAGTTCTGGGAGTGGGTAAGTAAGAATTTACTCGATTATTTTAAATATGTATTCTTTTCCCCCACTATAGTTAAACCTTTCTCGTGTCTTAGATCTTGTTGACTTAAATACCTTGGGTATTTAATTGTTTTGGTCCGTTAACCGTAAAATTTTAATCGAGGTTATATTTAGCTAAAATTTCAATGTAATGAGTGATTAAATTAATCCCTAAGGATATTTGAGCTAGCGGTGTACTTATTACACTTGTTGCTTTATAATGTGGAATTAGTAATTATTATAATGCAAAAATTTATCAATTGAATTTAATTGTCCTTGAGAATTTGGTTGTTAATTTTTTTTTTTAAAAATTATTCCATAATTTTGTAAGTAAACCTAGGTTGTTCATAGGTCTCAAGTGGGAGATTTTAGTAGGCGTTACAATTTTGTATCACCTAATTTTATTTTTTATTAAGTTAGTGATACTTTCTCTCCCTCAACCTAGATAGAGAATTAGTTTTAGGTGATTTAGCTAACAAACCAGCCCGCTCTAGAGGTTATCCTACACGCAAGTCACCCACCTGCTCATATGATTTACCATTCTACTAAACGAAGTGAGGAGTTAGATTACATTTCCTCGTCAACTATGTACTTCACACATACACGGTATATCTATGCGTGCATCACTAAAAATTACCATGCACAACATGAGACCTCTAACGACACAAGCACTTGGGATGTTCTAAGAATGGAAGAAACACTATCAATATGTCATTATAGATGAAATGATCTTTATTGGTCCAAAATTATTGAAAAAAATTGATATTATTTTTCTAAGAGGCATTACCTTCACATTAGAACATCATTTTTAGAGGTAGATCTATAATTCATGTTAGAGATATTGTGCATCTTTCCCAAAGAAAGGACATACCAATGTATGGAGGAAGTAAAAATGAAAAAAATATGGAAATCATTTGCAATGGTTCACACTCTAGATACCATTTTCCACAAGCAAGGGAGTAGTGTGGAGCACGTCAAGTTCCATAACTTGCTTTCAAATTTTATAATGTGAATTCCATGATTGATTATTCGGAACTTCTTATTCTGATTTCTTTTCTCGGAGAAGATAAGTACATGTTTGAATCTTCAACCCATTTGTTCACGACGAATATCTTGGTCACTTACAAAATTATATTTACCCAGGACATGAGTCATCAGAATGTGTGTGAGAAAAGAAACTTGTGGACACAATGATGATGACCAATTATAGTGTGATGTATTATTCCACATTGGTCAACATGTCATGTTGGTGTGTAACTCATGGGTAAATAAAATATTGGGTAATGGATCCAATGGAAAAGGGATGAACATAATGTATTCTCCTTGAATAAAAGCTCTATATTTACATATCTTTGAGGTAGTAGAGTTTAAGAATTACATTGGCATCTCATGGGATGTGAATCACCAAAATATGAACTTTTGCATACTATTTTTAAGCGGAAATTGAAAAAAATACCTTTGAGTATGTCATGGGATTTAATAATTCACAAGTCACAAGGACTCTCTCTCAATAGAGCAATGATTGAGATAGGTGGTAGGGAGCAAACAAGGGTAGACATTCATGGACATATTAAGAGTTAAATATCTTAATGTATTATGTATATCACCTCCATTATATTTTGAGCATTATTCTAAGATGAAATACAATGTGTATACATCTCTTAGGAAGAGAGAGTAATTTAATTTATTAAAATGTGAACAAAATTAGGTTTTCCATTATTACTCACTAATAATTGATTATTGGTATATATATAATATATTTATATATATAATGTTATTTAGAAAGTTTAATATATTATTGTTCAACTACATGGGGACATTGTAGTTGAGGATTATTAACCCGATTAAATTGTAGGAGAGTAACATCCTTCATATATGTGTTACTTTTATCTTTCATAACCTTTTGATTTAGTGATAACAAGTGTTCTAAGATTTCTTTTCCTTCACTTGTTGATATAATCAAAATACCTCGTAGTGTGGGTATCCCTATGTTGAGGTGAGTCTCGGGATTACAAGGTCGGTTTCTTATTGATTTATCCTAAATCTAATTTTGTGGTGTTTAAGGGTGAAATATTGAGTAAACTAAAATTTAAATGAGGTAATACACCAAAATTGATGAGGTAATTGACTAAGAAACATGCACAATACACTGATAACAAATTAATGAAGCACAATCAAATAGGTTTCAAACTTGATCCTAAGGAAAACACTTTACTATTGAGGGATAAATAACAACAACATTGCAGATTACTTGCACTCTAAGACTATGCAAAATAATCAAATTTACAACAAGATAAGCTAATTAATTAAAGGAATATAATTCATAAGAGTTAATAAAATAATACACACCACTACAAATAATTGGAAAGGAAATAATTGGTTCTCATTCAAGGGAAAATATGGCCAATGGCTTCAACTCTTAATATAAATGTCCTCATATAAAATTCTCTACCATGTGCTTAACCAATGCACATAATACATAGCAAAATTATTCACCCTACCACGCAAAAATAGACTAAGTCAAACTACGGTTGAATGTTATTATTAACCTTCATTGTGAATAAATAAAATGATAAAATAGCATGTTGTTACAATGAGGTAATAATAGCCTTTTAACTCCAAAAATACATCAGAGTCAAAGTGTAGTTGACTCATCTAATTCTGATACAATAAATAAATATGGATGACTAATTTATCTAATATTAGCCCTTTGCTTTATGTGCAAGTCCACCAAGGTGCGTGAAAATATTTAGTCATGCAGCCCATGTTGTGACACCTATGCACTTCACATGTAGATCATAATAACTTTATCTTCTTGCTTTATTTTGACTTGGTCAATCAACCACCTTGCTTAACTTTTCCACCTGTGAGCATGTACAATAAAATATCCTCCTTTCTTGTGCACATGCTAAATTATAAACCGAGCATATTATTGGACATCTTTGAAAGTACGAGGTTTTGGCAAAATTAAGGTATTTTTAACAAGGGTTAAGGTAAGAAAGAATATTGACTTTATTTCATCTAAAAATCATGGACCTCTTTTTCACCTAGGTCATTGGCATATACTTTTATCAAAACACTTGGGAAGATTTTACAAAGATTATGGTTTGAGACATTAATCACGTGGTCAGATTTTATTAATCATGGCATAAAAGAACCTTAGCCTAAGGTCTAAACAATATCATTTGTTTAATGAGTTGGTTTTTAATAATTGACCATGCATAGACCATAGTCAATAACATAATAATAAAGCGGGAACGTTAAGTCCCCCTCCCACAATGAATTAACCCTCGTGATGTTTTCCGGTGGCATTGTTAACTCGGGTTGAGTTAGGGTTTCTCTGGTTTGCTGACACATGTATACTTATAACTCTAGTTGAGTTAGGTTTACTTGGATTGTTCCCACGTCTATACCTTTTGACTCCGGTCGAGTCATTGAACTCTCTGGTTGAGTTAAGCAACCACATAATCGAACAACTAAATAATTTTTGCTCATTTTCATGAGCTCATTCGTTGGCGGATCCCTATAAATTTTTTCATTGGCGGCCATTGAAGTTGTTTTTTCAGCTCATTTTTTGGACTATGAATATTTTGTGCATTCATAGCATGAAGAAAGATGAAAAGTTTCGTCCATTTCTGCTTTACTATGCCATTTTTCAAGGTTGTTCTGCTTTACGTAGGTCTAATCCTTCAAAAAATTTGTGTTCTCTATCATCTTTTGGCACTTTCTAGTTGGATATGGTTTTGGGTAATCGTTATTCTACTCTGCACTTGTTATTCTTTCGAGGTTTTAAATAATATGACCCCAACTAGTGATTTTTTGTTCTATTCTTCAAGTTTCTTTACAAAACTTACACGAATATTCAACGGCTGTAAAATGAAGTTTTTCCTGTATCTACTATTTTTTATAAAAACAAAAGAAATCTCTCAATTGATAATGTGATGGCTCGTTATTTTCTTTTCGTGAGAGATCTGAGTTTATTTTCTTGTGATTACCATCATTAGAAGGTATGTATATCTTTATTCATTTCTAAGTTTGCATGCAAATGTGCTGAAATTTAGTGCTTTGTTCGTGTTTATATGATAAAATAGAGCTCGCTCTCCTTAACCCACAAGATGGGTTTGCATTTACTAACCTAGCCATGAGGTTTTTTTATGTTTGTTCATTTTTAGATGTTGAGTAATGATATACTACTCGATTTTTATATGTTTTCCTTGATGTCCTGAGAGCCTCTATAGATTCGCTTTTTGGTTTGAACTCACCATGTATTTCTCCTAGCCACTAACGATTCCTTGAATCTGAGCTTGGCCGTATGTAGATGGTGGAAGAGTTTAGTTGATATGCCTCCGCTTTAGATCTGGGATAAATACTTGAATCCCTTTGTGGAAACTTTGTTCTTCCAACTTCCATTATCATATGCAACCTCCTTTATTCGGGTCTTAGCATTTATGCTTTGTGTTTAGTGGCATAGCTCATTGAGTTGTCTAATTTTGTTTTCACTTGAATTGATTGTTTTTTGGTTGAGCTTCGAGATAGGCATTTATCACCTGGTACATTTCTTCTCAATTATGGATGCTAATAAGTTGCATCTCTTATCATTCAAAGCTTCTGGAATGTAACTTTCTGTCTAAATTATGTGATCTTATAAATTTTGAAAGTCAACCTTAATACATCTAAAACTACATTCTTGCAGGTTCTTATTCAATATTTATTGTTTAGAATACATGCTTTTATTATGAGAATAATTCTCAGTCCATAGTTTATACATCTTCTGTAACTTTGTTCCTTGCTTTGAATGCCATGAGATTTAGATATGCAATGTTTATAATTAGTTGTAAAATATTTTATCCAAAATCTATAAATTTGCATTCTGTTTATTTTGAAGAAAATATAATCGTGGAACTCACTTTCACATCCGCTGCTTTTAATGTTTTCATGAATGAATTATTACTAATCCATAATCATTGGAACAGGATAAGAAACTACTTGTATTTTCAAGCAAATCATAATCTTTCAGTCATATAGAACCATTCTATTCTTTCATGTGTTGTTCATAACTGACACCAATCTCAATTAGACTTGTTTCTATGCAAGGGAGAGTTGTAATACTCATAGCTTGTGAGATGTATGAATAGTTTCTTCTTGATAAGGTATTTCATACCTGTAGATGTAGTTCTTTACTTGAATAGTCAAGTTTGTTGCAACATATTGTGTTCTCGTGATTGCATTCCTTGATTGTAGTGTAAGTTCATTTTGTAATATCTTTATCGATACTTGGAAAGCTTGAAAACGATGAAAAATTTGAAGGCGGCTGTATTTTGACAGCATGGAAATACTTTACTTCAGAATTTGTATAATTATCACTCCTTCCTGATAATTCTTGAAAGTTGTTGGTCCTTTCACATCTGAAGTTTGTAGCTTACATTCTTTCACAATTGTATCATTTTCACTGATGAGATTGTGTATAATATAGATTTAATACCTTAGTGCCCTAGTGAATACTTGGAAATATTTTGTAAGTTATATGGCTGAAAGTGATCTTACAAATCTACAATCTGGTGGTTGCTCTTAAAAGCTTGCAAATTCTATCGTTCTGTCGAAACTACTAAGTAGTTGTAGATAATCCCTCTTGTGAGATTTGTAAATTTGAAAGCGTGTACTTCTAAAAAGATGCTATTGTTCTATAACTGAAAGTTTTCCTTCCTTGATGAATGAATCTACTTCTAATTTTGATTTGAATGCCTTCATGGATCAGACGTAGCATGATCCCTTCCAATGTTCTTAACTACGTTATGTTGCAACTTGAACGGAAGACTCTTCATAAATATTTCTGGATGTAACTCTTGGCTTAATGAAATAATGCCTTTTTGTAATTTGCATCTGTTAGTTATGTGTTTGTTCTTGACCTTGACTGTAGTTTGATCCTTTCTTGATGAACATGGCAATTTAGATATTTTCTTCTTTAATCAAAGTTTCTTTACTGTATCTACACTTGTATTCTTTATAGAAATTGAACTCCTGAATGATTTTTGTTTCATGTACTGATGCAATCTATACTTTTGAGTACAAATTTTAAATCATGCAAAATATTTTTCTTTCTTCAAATGCTATATGTACCTACACACTTAAGAAAAAAATTTGAAAATAAAAGGCTAGCAGCCTCTCTTGTATACCATAATTATTTTCCTTCTTCCTTTATTTGTCTGTCATAATTAAGAGAACCTTACATGTGCTTCTACAAGATAGTACTTCCTTGATTTTGTATCTAGCTCTTTTGATGTACCTTATGCCTATTTAAAATCAAAAGATTCATTTTCCTAAAACTAATAGCACAAACATACAGATTAAACTCGGAGCTCAATTATTGACAAGATATTTTTTTTTTTTTAACTAGGTAAAGTTACATAGCTCACGGAGGATATTTGCGGAAGATGAAGATAAAGAATATGCAACTAGAGATGATGAAGACCAACAAGAAGACCCAAAGGGAATGATGGGTTTAATCTATATTATGTTTCTTTTAGCATTATGTACATGCATCTCTTACTTCAAGTAAACATAAGCTACATCTCACATGCTTGTGTGGAAAACAATGAATTTCTTCATTAATAAATGACATTAATTTTTATAATTGAGTTGTATATTTCTTTTGCATTCAACTTTATGATATGTGTTGATTTTATAATGAACTAAACAACTCAATCACATAGTTAATAAAACTTAATCATAAGAAATAATAAAATATATGTACCTGTAACTCAATAATGAACTCACCTGCATGCAAACAACACATTTGTTTACTACTCTAGGATGAAATATCTTACATCTGTTGTGATTCCCACATTTTTCAAGGTTATGCTTTAGTTCTTCGTGGCTATTGTATAACTTTGATGAAGACGATCATGGAATCGTAGCATATCCGATGTGTTGCAATCCATAACAACACACGTAGTTGTGTATTGCATACTTTTCAATGTACTACAATGAAAACAATAGGAATATTATATTCCATCCCTTTAGTTAGGTCCATCATATCAACACTTCTCATTCAAACAAAGTTTTCATTTCCATTTTTGCATGAGTGTAAATTTTTCAATAATTACACAAATTTCCTTTTATAAAGTATGACCGTGTTCATATATATTTAAATTTGTTTTGTAAAGAATTAATTCTTTCGAATTTATTCACTTTCAATACACTCGTGGCCATATAAAAATAAAATATAATATGGACTTATGAGGACCATTTTTAAAAATAAATATCAAGATATGTTAACAAGAATATTAGTGTGTACACAAGTAGAAAAGTTAGAAAGGTGCCTCTATTAAGGGTTTTGAAATAAAGTATTGTAGATTACGATGTTCGGGGAAAGAAACACATCACATGTTACTAAATTTTCAACTATTTCACCGCAATTGATCATTTATGGACTTCAAACGCGTCGGTTGTAAGGTATTTCACAAGGTCAAGATTACGTCTTAAGAGAACAATTATGGATCATGTTTCATCAATGCATACAAAATTGTCAATAATAGTTGAAATCACTAGAATTGACAAATGCAGCAAGATCATGGTCATTTAGCGAGATCACGTTCATTTAAATCAAGCTTTAAATTTTCATTTATGAAACATATTTGTGTAAATATGTAAATTTAGACATTTCATATTCAATAGAATTTTCATATTAATTAGAGACTTGAAATTCATATTCGAATGATGCAATACATTCTTCAGATAACATCTTTTAATAGTGATTGAAATTTACAATGAGGATAATACTTGTATTCAAACATAAAGTTCTATGTTTCATTGTCGGTTGCACGTATTGAAAAGATCCAAGAAAATTTACATGAGATAATAAAGTAATAATCTTCTTCAATTACTCTCATCAAAAATGATTAAATATATATAGGAAATGTATTTCCTATAAAATAGTAAACTAGTTTAACAACAATCCTAATTTACGTATTAATGTTTATAACAATAATACATTTAACCAACTTATTAACAACCAAATCACTAATTACTCATTTACGGTGAGAAAGTAGTTCACATAATAATACATTATAAATGTTCACAATAGTTAATTCCTAACATTCACCCCCTTGGTGTGAACATTATTAATCTAAATATTCACCCCCTTAAAGTTAACATGCGCAAAACCCTAATTTGAAGAATTTGAACCACCTCCTCAAAGCAGCCTTTGCTTAGACCAAGTACAATATCCATAGATTATGTATTTACCCTCGTTAGGCGTGTAGTGTCGAGTTGAATTATGCAGAGTACTCCTACCTCCTTGGGTTTTATGTGGCTTTCTCTTCCTCCCCGGCACTCGAATTATGAATCTCAAGATCCATATGTTTGGAACTAGCTAGATAACCATCCCTTAAGTCTACCTCGAAATATTCCCTAGCCCCAAAAGTGAATCTTTGAAAAAATGAATCTTACCCAAAATTCATGAACGAGGTTTATTCTCAGAAACCAAACACACCGCAAATAGGAACACTAAAATTAACATATATCACACAAGTAAAAAAATGCCACCAAACTATCTATGCGGCCCCATCATTTGTGACAAATGAGAGGATGTTGCTTGTTTTCCATCCTCATGTGCCACCATCGTCTAGTGTAAGCTTGCTAACTCGGTCGAATTTGATCATGTAGCTCAATTACACATCGGATGTTTGATTCCATCAAAAATGCATCCACAAGGAATTTTTTTTTAGTTTTTATTTTAATCGAATTTACAAATTTGACAACTTGAGTCTTTTGACTAGATAATAAACAAATATCCTAAAATCATCTATTTGATTAACTTGACACTTGACACCAAAATATATATTAATAAGATGACACAAAACATATATGGAATTTTTAATGAAAGAAAATTACAAATCTCTATACTATTTTCAGTAACACACATACTAGACAAAATAATTATTACAATTTAATAACTAAAAATCTATATGGGACTATGGACAAATTTATTTTATTTTGTAACAAAATTACAAATGCATAACTATGAAGTTAAAAAAAATTGAAATCTTCACAATAAAAGTAGTGAAGATGGAGTAGCTGTGGGTTAATCTTAGTAGTTTGTAGCTTGGACAGTTGTTTGTCCTCATCCATTTGTTATGGGTAGTTTGGACAACCTAGAATTTAGAGAAATAGTTGTTTTTGTCAAACAAATATTGTTAGGATAAGAACAATTGTTATCTAATATTGACTCCTTTTAGGTGACACCTCATAACCAAGGTTGTTATGGTTATTGAGTTGTCTTAATCTCAGCCATTCATTTGTATTAATCTCGGCCGTTGATTTTCAATGAGAGTAGTATATAAGGGGGTCATTGGGGTCATTTGTAACAAGGAAGTTTTAGAGAAACTTGCAGTGTTAGCAAGTAGTCTTGCAGTGTTAGCAAGGGTGCAGTGATAGCGTTGGAGATAGCAGTGGAGGAATATCAGCAGGAGGATTAGGAGATTGTCGGAGCTCTGCCAGTAAGAGGCAAGCAGTATTTGTATCTCTTGATTTGCTGAAGTTTAATATATTTCTCATATGTAGTACTGGTTTTCCCTACGGGGTTTTCAGGAGGACAATTTCGAAAATATTGTGTTCACCTTGTTGGGTATTTTTTATGTGTTTGTATTTGTGAAGTTATAGTTGTGTTATTTTCCAATATTTGTTGATCAAATAATCTTACAAGATAGGAGGTTAATAATCAGTAACTGTAATAGATTTTTCACATGGTATCAGAGCTAAGTTCGGGTAGAAGAGATTTACCCTAGGTGAAAGAAAGTGAGGGTTTATAAAACCCAGTTTAACCTCTTCAAAATTATTATTATTATTTTCTTTTAAGATGGCCTCAGCAGGTTTAAGAGATCAGGACAGATTGGATGGAGCCTCGAATTTTGGTGTCTGGAAAGCCAAAATTTCTCTATTGCTGGAAGAGAATGGTATCAAGGAATATGTGACCACTGTTGTACCTGTACCTACAGATGCAACACAACTCTTAGCATATAAGAAGGAAGATGCCAAGGCGAGGAGGCTGATTCTTGACGGTGTCAAGGATCATATTGTTCCACATATTGCAGAGTTAGATATAGTGAAGACGATGTGGGATGCCATTATGAATCTGTACCAGAATGCTACCACTAATCGGAAGCTGATTCTCAGAGAAAAGTTGAGGAATACCCGGATGAATAAGGGAGAAGATGTCACAAGTTACCTCACCAGACTTAGACTTGTCAAGGATGAATTGGCAGCTATTGGAGACAAACCAAGTGATGACGAGCTAGTGAGAATAGCCCTAAATGGGTTTACTAAGCAGTGGGATGTCTTTGTTCAAGTCATCAATGGATGAGACACCTTACCGAGTTGGGATCGACTATGGAGTGATTTCACTCAGGAGGAGCTTAGACTAAGTCTTGTCAATGGAGCCAACAATAAGAGTCAGAAAAGTGAGGTGGAACAGGAAAATGTTGCCCTAGCGGGTAAAGGGAAAGCAAAGAAGGGGTCTAGTAAAGGATCAAATTCACAAGGTGAAAAGAAGAAGAAAGATTCTTCGAAGATCAAGTGCTATGGCTGTCACGAGTTTGGCCACTATGTCAGCGATTGCCCAGAAAGGAAGAAGAATGAAAAGAAAGGAAAGAAGCAAGTTGCGGCTTCAACAAGTGCAGATGAGCTCTCTAGTAGAATGGAAGATGAGTTTGCACTCATAGCATGTATGGTTAGCTCAACCTCACAGAGTGTTTGGTACATAGATAGTGGGGCGTCATATCATATGACAGGAGTTAGAGAATACTTCTCCAGTTATAAGGAAGAGAGCACCAGAATCCAGATCTCTATGGGGAACATGTCCAAACTCAACTCAGTTGGGAAAGGGACTATTCAGTTTCGAGAGGAGAGTGGTAAGATGATTCCCCTTCATGATGTGTTGCATGTTCCAGGCTTAGGGATGAATTTGATTTCTGTATCTGTCCTTCAGGACAAAGGGTACAATGTACTCTTTAGAGGGGCACATGTGTTGATCAAGCACAAGGATTGGAAATCACCCATAGCTATTGGAGTTAGGAGCGGTCGGCTTTATAGGCTGCAGTTTGATATTCCTAAGGCACTCATGAGCAACAATAATCTTAGAGATCAGGGAGAGCTATGGCATAGAAGGATGGGCCATATCCATCATGGAGCCCTTAAATTACTTCATGAGACAGTGACAGGTGTTCCTGAGGTGAGCACAGAGCACGATGATGTATGTAAGGGATGCGTGTTGGGGAAGTTTGCTAAAGCATCTTTTCCAAGGAGTGACACCAGATCCAAGGGCGTTCTTGATCTAGTACATTCAGATGTATGTGGACCAATGTCGATGAAGTCTCTCAGAGGGTATGAGTACTTTGTTACTTTTATTGATGATTTCTCCAGGAAGACATGGATATACTTCTTGAAGACCAAGGATGAGGTTTTCAGTCGCTTCCAAGAGTTCAAAGCTCTTGTGGAGAATTCGACAGGAAGGAAGATAAAAGTTCTTCGGTCAGACAATGGAGGCGAGTACAAAAGCAATGAGTTCCAGGAGTTCTATACCAGAGAAGGAATCAAGAGAGAGTGGACTGTTCCTTACAATCCGCAACAAAATGGAGTTGCTGAGAGGAAGAATCGGTCTATAACGGAGGCATCAAGGGCTATGTTGCATGACCAGGATTTACCCCGTTATCTGTGGGCAGAGGCATGCAATACAACAGTATACATACAGAATAGAGTTCCACATAAGGTACTAGGGAAGATGACACCAGAGGAAGCATTCACTGGGAAGAAGCCAGATGTCAGTCACTTTAGGATCTTTGGGAGTTTGGCATATTGTCACATTCCTAAGGATACACGTACCAAGTTAGATCAGACTGCGAGAGAGAGGGTACTTTGGGGTGCAGTGAAACCTCTAAGGCATATTGGATATTCATTCGGGGACCGAGGAGGATTATTGTTCGACGTGATGTCAAGTTCATGGAGGACAAGGCATTTAGAAGGTCTAGAGATTTTCGGTAGATGATCGAGTAAGTAGCCAACGAAGCTCAAGGATCACTCAATCGAGTCAAGGCAGCAAAGCTCGAGTACGATTACTAGTCTAAGCATAGACTCTCAGGGGAGGAGAGAGTTTTCAAAGTATGGAGCAATAGGTGCAAGAAGAGATGCATCAAGAAGACATGGAGCTTGATATTTCATCCTCTACGGTTAGCGCAGAAGAACCGTGAGGTTCAAGAGACACAGAAGAATACTCAGGAGTTAGTGGGTACTCCTAGGAGGAGTGATAGACAACGGAAACCACCAGCCAGGTATGATGACTATGTTGCATTAGTTAGTATGTTGGTAGATAGTGAACCTTCTAGCTATCAGGAGGCTGCACAACATCAAGTGTGGCAAGAAGAAATGGTTGAGGAGTATACTTCAATTATGCAGAATGATGTGTGGGAGGTAGTGCCTAGACCAACAGATAGGGCAGTGGTTGGATCATGCGTTGGATCTATAAGATCAAGCACGGTGCAGATGGTAGCATCGAGAAATATAAGGCAAGGTTCGTGGAAAAGGGGTTCTCTCAGAAAGAGGGAATAGACTACGAGGAGACATTTGCTCCAGTTGCCAGGTATACTTCTATATGAGTTGTAATCTCAATTTCAGCACAGATGGGATGGCAGATCCATCAAATGGATGTCAAGACAGCGTTTCTTAATGGTGAGTTGAAAGAGGAGGTATACATAGAACAACCAGAAGGCTTTGTAGCACACAACAAAGAGACCCACGTGTGTAGATTGAAGAGAGCATTGTATGGACTCAAGCAGGCTCCCAGAGCGTGGTATGAGTGCATTGATAGTTACTTGCAGGAAATGGGCTTTGTGAAGAGTGAGGTAGATGCTAATCTCTACTACTTGGTAGTTGGAGGTGAGATTCTCATTCTTGTTCTATATGTAGATGACTTGTTTCTTACAGGTTCACTGGGGCTCATAGAAGAATGCAAGAGGGATCTTGCAGCGGAGTTCGAGATGAAGGATTTGGGACTTATGCACTACTTTCTAGGCATGGAGGTATGGCAGAAAGATGGAGAGATTTTCCTTGGGCAAGGGAAATATTGCATGGAAATCTTGAAAAGGTTCAGGATGGAAGATTGCAAAGCCATGTCTACACCCATGATCATGAATTGGAGGAAGGTAGACACATCCAGGGAGAAGGATGTAGACCCCACCTTATACAGGTAGTTGATTGGTTCTCTCATGTATTTGGTCAATACCAGGCCAGATATAGCTTTTGCAGTTAACTCTCTTAGTCAGTTCATGGTTGAGCCAAAGAGAGTGCATTGGACTGCGGCAAAGCATGTGTTGCGTTATTTGCAAGGTACAATCGAGTATGGAATTAGATATGCTCGAGGTGAAGGAATCAGGTTGATGGGCTATATTGATGCAGATTGGGCAGGTAGTACAATGGACAAGAGGAGCACTTCAGGGTGTTGTTTCAGTCTGGGATCAGGAGTTGTATCTTGGTTCAGCAGGAAGCAAAAGTATGTGGCTCTGAGTTCAGCAGAGTCAGAGTACATAGCAGCTAGCATGGCAACATGTGAAGCTATATGGCTTCGGAAGTTGCTAGTAGCTTTGTTTGGTCAGAAGGTTGAGACTACGGTGATACACTGCGACAATCAGAGTTGCATCAAGTTGACTGAGAATCCGGTGTTTCATGATAGGTCAAAACATATAGACATCAAGTATCACTTCATCAGAGATTGTGTACAGCGTGGGGTTGTTAAGCTACAGTTTGTACCTACAGATCAGCAGGTAGCAGACATTCTGACAAAGGCATTGGGGAAGGCAAAATTTATCTTCTTCAGAGAGATGTTGGGTGTCATGCAGAACAACTTCCTCGCTAAGAGGGAGTGTTAATCTTAGTAGTTAGTAGCTTGGACAGCTGTTTGTCCTCATCCATTTGTTATGGGTAGTTTGGACAACCTAGAATTTAGAGAAATAGTTGTTTTTGTCAAACAAATATTGTTAGGATAAGAACAATTGTTATCTAATATTGACTCCTTTTAGGTGACACCTCATAACCAAGGTTGTTATGGTTATTGAGTTGTCTTAATCTCAGCCGTTCATTTGTATTAATCTTGGCCATTGATTTTCAACGAGAGTAGTATATAAGGGGTCATTGGGGTCATTTGTAACAAGGAAGTTTTAGAGAAACTTGCGGTGTTAGCAAGTAGTCTTGCAATGTTAGCGAGGCGCGAGTGATAGCGTTGGAGATAGCGGTGGAGGAATATCGGCGGGAGGATTAGGAGATTGTCGAAGCTCTGCTAAAAAGCAAGCAAGCGTATTTGTATCTCTTGATTTGTTGAAGTTTAATATATTTCTCATCTGTAGTCTTGGTTTTCCCTACGGGTTTTTCGAGGACAATTGTCGAAAATATTGTGTTCACCTTGTTGGGTATTTTTTATGTGTTTGTATTTGTGAAGTTCTGAGTTGTGTTATTTTCCAATATTTGTTGATCAAATAATCTTACAAGATAGGAGGTTAATAAAAGGGTAGAGGTGCGTGAGGGATTTTGACAAGGGAAGAGGCACATGAGTTGTTTAGACATGGTTGAATCACTTTCCTAGATTAATGTATGGGCTCTTGATTTGTATGGAGGGAATTTTTGACATTCAATATAGTACAACAGAGTGGGAAATAACATCACAGTTTTGCTAGCATATTTGAATGGTGGGAGGGGAATATGCATAACACATCTATATCATGTAATCAAGGATATTCTTGGTCCCACAACCCCATTATTATCAACCAAATCCTTATGCAACATCTTCTGTGCTACTTCGGTAAAATCAGACTGCGATTATCATTCTATTAAAGCCAATGGAGTCATTTTTATTCTTGTTAATTTTTCGAGTTCAGACGCCATGAAATCTACATCTTCAGCTATAAGAAAATAGATGGACAAAAATATAGTGGCTGTAAAAATACAGGTGCATTTAAGAGGGTTTTCTTAAGGAAGCCCCAGCCATCAAAAAATTTGAGGGTCTAAATGAAAACCAAGGCAGAGTCTGTATAAATAAGAAGGCGTTTAAGTGACTGCCATCTGGTGGACTTAATACGGTAGGATGAGAAGGAGCGGCTCAAGATAACTGAATGCATCATGTCTCTGTTTCTACTCAATGCTATTTAGGTGTGTTGTTTTTTCTTTACAAATTTGTTTAATTTTATGTATATTTCACAAGATGATAGATTTTCGGGGTTTTGTAGATATCAGATCTATTGATCATGACGAGAGAAGCTTTGTGGATGTTGTAATACCAAATCAAGCGGACTGTGTAGATTTCCATCATCATCACCGTCAAATATCATTCAACATCTCAGTATTGACATAGCAGGTAATAACAACTTAGATCTCCACATTTCTTCATCTTGGGGTCACATTAAGATTGTTACAATGCTTAAAATCTATATAGCCAAATTTTTTTTTACTATTGTGATCTCTTGGAAAGGATTTTTAACTGTTCCACTAGTGCCCATGTTGTTT
Source organism: Taxus wallichiana var. yunnanensis (assembly GCA_018340775.1). NCBI lineage: Eukaryota > Viridiplantae > Streptophyta > Pinopsida > Cupressales > Taxaceae > Taxus > Taxus wallichiana. Next base: position 136,022,622 of record CM031237.1, read on the forward strand.
CCCTAGGTCTTTGCATTGATTTGAATAGGGTCATCTCTTAGATCGACATATTTTTTGATGTTAATCACCATTTGAAGCTTGGGTTTAAGATAAAAATGAAATCTTAAAATAAAGTAAGAAAATCAGTAGCACCTCCCATGGTTCTACCTCTGCTCAAACTTATAGCATTGACCATCACCTCTCACTATGTTCTCCCGCTATGGATGATTTTGCATAGCATGTTGGATTTGAGCGTCAAATCAAGAAGTTTCAAATACCACTCAACTTTAAGTGTGTGAGGGGATGGTCATATTCAACATCGGTGGTCAGAGGCTCTGCAGTCAGCTCTCGGAAGGAAAACCAAGGTTTTCTTGAGATTTCTTGCTCATTCTTCATTTCATTTCCCATTTACATTCTCTCAACTGCTATGCTTTTAAGCTTTCTTGCACCATATTTTTAAGGTAATCTTAAACCAAACACTTCTCATTTGATTGAATGCTTTTCTGATTTAACTAAAAGTAGGTTTTACTCTAATTTGGTTGCACTTGGGTTCTTTTCCTATGGTTATACATGAATTTGAGTCTTTTATTTATTGATTGTATTCCTATGTCCCTAAAAATGAGGGATTTGGATGGTTTATTTGATTCTGGTTTAGCTTATTTTGGTGGGTATAATGAATGCCAATATGAGTCCCCTGTGCTCCTAGGAGGAGGGGTTAATGCTACATGAGCATGGCTGGGTAGAATAATAAAAGAAGAGCATTGAGAGATAATTGGAAACCTTCTTAGTGCCCTCTCTACCAGATGTTATGTAATTAAAGGAAGAGTAGAAGCAGTAGCAACAGAGTATGTGTTTTTACACATTTCATTCTTGTAATACGTGAATTTTAGTGCCCACTTCCTTTGAAACCTTTTTGACATCGATCATGATATCTTTGTTTATTTTATTATGGACATCATTATGGAATTTATTATGGTATCATGTTAGATGTTAGATCATGGATTATTGTTGACTTGATTCAGTTATGATGCATGATGATTATTAGAGACATTTTGGATATTGATGTTGATATACTATTTGACATGGTTATACTATGGATGTTGTTCAAACATGTGATATTTGGATATTGTGAGTAGACCTAGAAATGGAAATTATTTGATGATGATATAGTTGTTGAGTAAAATTTCAAATGATCTTGTTGGTTGCTTGGATGTTGTTGTGATCCATATATCTAGATGATTTTGGAATTTTATTTATATTATTTTGGATGTTCTGATATGGCCACGAGGCCGAAGGAGGTATTCATGTTTTACAGTTAAAATATCACAACAAACATCGGGGATTGGAGACTAACCACATTGGAATTCTAGATGAATTCAAAAAGGTCACCATGGAAACTAGTATTTGTTTGTGCATGTTTATGTAATTCTTGTTAAAATAACCCACTTGAGACCAAAGAACAACCTAGGATTAGTTATAAAAATTATAGAATAATTTTTTTTTGTTTAGAAGAGTCTACATCAAGGTTACAAGACAACAACTATCACTAACAAGTTCCGGATCAATTCTAATCCTCAAGAGTATAATTTTCTTTCAAACACAATTGTTAGAGGTCATACGGTCCAAAATTTAGGGTTAGAAGGTTGAATTAGGGTCAAATGGTAATTCCTCACCATACCCACTCTTTAACAGATTAAAGATTCAACTTTATTTTTCTCAAAATTAACGCATTCAAAATTTTCTAAATTATTCCCATTAGATAGGAAATTTTTCACTTTTCCATTGATATAAAGAAGTCCTTCTAACTCCTCATATTTCTCAAGTTATGGGTGGGTTGGCCCTGGGTTAAAATTTTCCCCAAGAGCGGGCTTTGTGGGCCCGAGGAAGGAAATTTACCACGGGGCAAGCCTATGGGCCGCAAGCGAGAAATATTTCTAAAGGAGTGGTCAGGTTAGTGGGGCCATGGGGACTTTTGAAAAATTTCCTGTCATGGGGCGAAAAGCCAACTTTTCACCCACGCTCCTCCGAGTGCACAAGGGACACATGGCACCTCCTAAGCCAACATGGGGAAGCTAGGTGGGGATAAAAATGGATAAATTTACCCGTGCCTCCACCGACACCTCGCAATGCCACGTGGCAACTCCTAATTGGCTACATGATGATGGAGATAATTTGGAAAATTTTCCAAAATTTTTTCGTAAGCACTAAGTTAAAAGGGGATCTGCCCCTCCACTGACACCTCGTGGTGCCACATGGAAACTTCTGATTGGATGTGGGACGCAGGGCCGGTGGGGAAAATTTTGAAAATTGTTTTAAATTTTTTTTCGGAAGCACTAAGTTAAAAAGGGATCTGTGCCTCCGCCGACACCTCGTGGTGCCACGTGGTAGCCTCTGGTTAGCTGTAGGGTAGTGGGGAAAATTTGGAAAATTTTCCCAAAATTTTTCTGAAGTGCTAAGGGAAAAATTAGGGCCCGTGGGCCTGCATGGGATATTTTTCCCAAATTTTTTTTTCTTTAACACCAAGTGAAAAAAACTTCAGATGGCCATAACTTTTGATAGAGAGCTTAGTTTTGGGTAATCAAGGATGTTATGGAAATCTCTTGACGTCTTCTTCACAAAGGAATCATCAAAATTTTATTTTAATAAAGTTTGAGGGGTCAATTTAACCAAAACATTCTCGTAGCTTTTACAAAGGCAAACCTGGTAATTTTAACTTATAAAATTTTATTCAATTTATTCTTGTTCCTCTCTCAACATGTAAAATAGGCATGGAGAATTGTTCTTATGTGGATTTAGGATAATTTTTTGAGGTAGATCTATGTGATTGAATTCCAATTCGAAATTTTACAATTTTGACAACAAAACGATCATTGTGAAAGCTTTAAACTTGGTTTTTCTAGGTTTTAAATGATTTTCTTTAAGTATTTTTATCTAATTGGATTTTTAGGGAAAAATACTTCAATTTAATCATTTATTTTGTTATTTCATTTTTTCAAGTTCATCTGTACATTTTGAATTAAATAATTGCAGTTTGATAATAGAAGACAAAGATCAAATTTTTGAAGGGTTTTTTTGCCATTTTCTTCTTCCAAGTATTATAATATGTTTCAATTCTAATCTAATATATTTATTTGATTCAATTAAACTATTCAAAAACTAAAATACATCTCAGATTTCCAATTTACACATATTTCAAAAGACAAAGTATTACACTTCCTTTATACACATTTCTCCTTTCAAATAGAGATTACAACTCACATCTAGATGATTAAATTCAACACAATGATACAATTTTAGAAAGGTTATGTAATCCTTTATTCATTCCAAAAGACAAATTTAAAATTCTTCTTTTATTCTTTCCAATATCATATATTATATACAGGTATGGAATAATACATTTTCTTCTCACGTGTTTCACCTTTCCATTTTCCAAACAAGGATTTCACACGGTGTATTCTAAACACATATTTCCAATGGAATAATATCATATGGAAAATACAAAACCACTTCCATTAATTTAAATGAAACTCTTACAACTTCCTTTCTATTTGATTTCAAAATACAAGATAGCAAATATGTATCATTCTTTCACATTCCAATTTACACTTCCATAACTACTACAACATGTTTCCATTACAATCATATACAAGTTCATCCACTTCAAGTGGGAAAGGTTACAATAAGATTTCATTTCACAAGGGACTCTAAAAGTGTCTTTATCTCAGCTCCGAACAACAACATGTAGATTTTTCTTCCAATACAAACACAACAAGAGTAGGGGAAGGAAACGCTCTCCACCCAACCAAGACATCCAATGAAAAGGAGAAACCATCCTTCTTCATTTTCCCCGAGCCCAAACCAAAATGAAATAAAATATGTGATCCAACTCATTAAAACAATAGGCTTCCACAAACACACAAGCAATATTTTCACAATAAAACAAAGTCCCAAAATAGATTGTAGTTTACAACTACATTAAAACATAAAAAAAATACTAAGGATTTATCAAGCAAGCCAAAGGAGTAAGAAATTATGGGGGATGTTTTTTATGCATCCCAAAAGGGGAAATGGGTATCACCACATGAATTACACATTTCCAAAATATAATATATCACAACCCTATCATTCCTTATGCCTCCCTAAAGTACCCCTTATTCCTCACATTTTCTTATGCCTCCCCAACCTCTTATGGCACCCCATAATGAGTAAATAAATGCAAGCTATTTCTTTATAAGGTGGAACTCAAATCCCAACTCCCTCAACCCTTATATCTCCCTAAAACACACTTGTGCCTCCCACAAAATAAACCCCATAGTCTTCTCCTACACCATTCCTAGGCCATCTTCCCAACAACCCACAACCATGCCAAAATATTCACACATTAACATTTTCATAAACAAACAAAAAGAATCATTTCAAGAGTCAAGATCCTACCTCTCCATGATGGATTTTCTCCAAGTTACAAAATAACAAGCTTTATCCCAATGCAAGCAATCCAAATCAACCAAGCACAAGCATGCAACAACATTCTGAAAACTTCTTCAAAGAAAGAGCTCCAAGAAAACAAAAGAATTCACCCACAAGAATGAAGTCTCCAAGGTGAAGCAACCCAAAAGAAGGCAAGGAATTCAAATTTTATAGAAGAGGGAAGAGAAGATAATGAGGTGGATCCATGTAGGATGCCACATCACACATCCTCAACCCCAACCCCGTAAGTCACCTTCATTCTCTAATGTACACTAAATAGGTGGGTGAATAAAATTACACTTTACTTACACACTTAAATCCAACCCATACCCCAAAGACTAAAATTAAATCATGTAAGAAAAGTGCAATTAAAACCTACAATTTTCCTTCTCAAAAAGCATTACAAAAGTCTAATCTCAACTCTGCAACCATAGGTATGTGGGTAATTAAATTTAAGAGGTATGGGACAAGTTTAACTTGTCCCACAAGCCTCCAAAATCAGCCTCCAAGGACAAATTCAAATTTCCTAGAAGGTGGAGTGTTTCATACTCAAAAGTTAACTTACACATCTCTTACAACACTTTAATTCAAGGCCAACAACTCTATTAATTACTTTCTTATGACATATTTTAATTAATTAATATTAACAACATGCTTACCCACAATATTAATACAACATTTAATAAATAAAGAAAGAAAGGGGCAATGCATCAAAAAATAAACACATGCAACATTAAAAAAAGGTCGAATAAATAAATAAAAATAATCCCTTGGTCACATTTAAAGGTGGTTCCCCCGGACACCTAACAAAACAACCACCACACGAACCAATACAAGTTTCATGGTGACCTTGTTCAATTCATCTAGAATTCCAATATGGTTGGTCTCCAATCCCCGATATTTGTTGTGATATTTTCACTTGAAAAACACAATACCTACTTTGGCCTTGTGGCCATATCGTAACATCAAAATAATATAATTAAAATTCTGAAATTATCTAGATATATGAGTCACAACAACATCCAAGCAACCAACAAGGTCATTTACAATTTTACTCAAAAACTATATCATCATCAAACAATTTCCATTTCTAGGTCTACTCACGATATCTAAATATCACATCTTTGAAAAACATCCATAATATAACCATTTCAAACAAACATATCATCATGAACATATAAAATGTCTCTAATAATCATCATGCATCATAACTAAATAAATTCAACAATAATCCATGATCTACATCTATCATCATACTATAATAAGGTCCATAATTATGTCTATAATATAATCAACAATATCATGATTAGTATCAAAAAGGTGTAAAGGGAAATGGGCACTACGGTTTGTGTGTGTTAGGGATTTCCATGGCGTGGATCACATTTAAATGTGACCAAGGGGTTAGGTGTATTTATTTATTGGTTCCTTTTTCTATGTTTATATGTGTTTATTTTGTGGTTCATTGACCATTTCATTATTCATTAAATGGTGTGTAATATTGTGAGCGATCATGTTTTAAGTTAATTAATTAAAAAATTTCATAAGAAAGTAATTAATAGAGTTCTTGGCCTTGAATAAAAGTGTTGTAAGAGATGTGTAAGTTAACTTTTGAGTGTGAAAAATTCATCTTCTTGGAAATTTGAATTTTCATTGAAGGATGATTTGGAGGCTTGTAGGACAAGTTAAACTTGTTTCATACCTCTTAAATTCATTTACCAACTGTACCTATGGTGGAGGGTTGATTTTAGAATTTTATAATACATTTTTCTAAGTCAAATTGTAAGTTTTAATTACACTTTTCTTACATGGTTTAATTTCAGTCCTTTGGGGTGTGGGTTGGATTTGAGTATGTAAGTAAATGGCTGTCATATTATTCACCCACTTATTTATTATGCATTGGAGAATGAAGTTGACTTTGGGTTTGGGGTTGAGGATGTGGGATGTGGCATCCTACATGGATCCACCTCATCCTCTTCCTTCCTTCCTCTTCTATAAAATTTGAATGCCTTTCCTTTTTTGGGTTGCTTCACTTTGGAGACTTCATTGTTGGGTGAATTTCTTCTTGTTTTGGGAGCTCTTGCTTTTGAAGAAGTGTGAAGATTGTTGTATGCTTGTTGTTTTGTGGATTTTTGGATTGTTTCTTAGAAAAACTATTTTTGGAACTTGGGAAACTCCATCATGGAGAGGTAATAGCTTGGATTTTGAAATGCTCTTCTTTATGAATGTTAATGTTAATGTGTGAATGTTTTGGCATGTTTGTTGTTTGTTGGGTAGATGTCCTAGGACTTGTGTAGAGAAGACTATGGGGTTTATTTTTGTGGGAGGCACAAGTGTGTTTTAGGAGGTATAAGTGTGGAGGGTGTTGGGATTTGGGTTCCACCTTAAAAGAAATAGATTACATTTCTTTACTCGTTATGGGGTGCCATAAGAGGTTTGGGATGCATAAGGAATGAGATAAATAAGGGGTACTTGGGGAGGCATAAGGAATGTCAAGGTTTTGATATACTATATTTTGGTAGTTTAATGTAATTCAGGTGGTGGTACCCCTTTCCCCTTTTGGAAGGCATACAAAACATCTCCCATAGTTTCTTGCTCTTTTGGCTTGCTTTATGAAGCTTCAGTAATGTTTGTCATGCTTTAATGTAGTTGCACACTACATTCTATTTTTAGACAATGTTTTTATTTTGAAAATGATGCTTGTGTGTTTGTGGAAGCCTGTTGTTTCCATGACTTGTATCACATCTTTTATGCATTGTGGTTGGGGCTCATGGGCCAATGAAGAAGGATGGCTTCTCCTTTTCATTGGATGTCTTGGTTGGGTGGAGAGTATTACCTTTCCCCTTCTCTTTTGGTGATCAAATTAGAAGAATGTGAAATCTACTTGTTGCTATTCTCGAGTTGAGAAAAAGATATTTTTATAGTTCCTTGTTAAATGAAACCGTATTTTAACTTTTCCACTTTAATTGGATGAACCTATAAATATTTGTAGTGGAAAATGTTGTATTGATTTTAAAGTTGTATATTGTAATGTGAAATAGATAAACTTTATTTTTAGCATTTGAAGGAATGTGAAAGAATTGTATTTTGTATGAGGAATTTGAGGAATGAAAGAAAAGTTTTAAATTTGTATTTGAAATCAATAAAAGATTGAAGTACCTTCCTCAAATTGCATCATTGTATTGAATTTGATCATCTAAATGTGATTTGTAATCTTTGTTTGAAAGAAAGAAATGCACATGAAGGAAGTGTAATAATATGTCTTTTGAAATATGTAAAATTTTGAAATTAGAGATGTATTTTAGCTTTCAATAGTTGAATTAAATCAAATAAATGTATTATATTAGAATTGGAATGAATTATAGTACTTGGAAGATGAAAATGGTGAATAGATCCTTTAAAATTTGATCTCTATTTTTATATTTTCAAACCTGGGAAATACTTTATCCAAAACCGAATAGTTCAAACCTATAACAATGAAATAAAAATTAAACAATTAAATGAAATAGTATGCCCTAAACACACTCAATTGGACAAAAATACTTAAGGAATTCCTTAGAAAACTTAGCAAAATGAGGGTCAAACCATTTTTGCTATCAAGGTCATATTTTAAAAAATTGGGAGTCAGTAAAACAAACTTACCTTTCAAATCCATCCTAAATCCATCTAAGAACATTTCTCCATGTCTAATTGACATGTTGAAAGTGAAAGAAGGACAATTGATTAAAATTTCATAAGTTAAAATACACTAGCTAGTCTTCTAGAGGCCTCTAGATCATTTTCTCAAAATTTACTCCTTAAGATTTGTCAAAATCAAAATCTAATGATTAATTTGTAAAGTAGACATCGAGAGCTTTCCATAAAGTCCTCATTTTCCCAAAACTGAGCTCTCTATCAAAAGTATGGCCTTCTGAAGTTTTTCTTCGTTTGGTGTAAAAAAATTCTAACTGTAAAAAAAATTGGGAAAATTTTCATAATTTTCCCCACTGGCCCACGGGCCCGCAACCAATCATAGGCTGCCATGTGGCATGTCAAGGCATTGGCAGAGGAGCGGATTCATTTTTAACTTAGTGCTTCAGAATTTTTTTGGGAAAATTTTCCTCACCGCCCCGCAACCAATCAAAGCTCAACACATGTCACCTTGGGCGTCGGTGGAGGCGCGGACAATTTTGATCCCTAACGCTTTTCAGCCAAAAACACATAATGTCTTAAATCACTCCGATGACCCAATTTTCACCGAGGTATTGTAAATCGACACGTGTCCTATTCAGGCTGTGGGCATGTTGGGGTAAATCACACTTTTTCCCCAAAGAAGGAAAATGTGCCAAATTTTCTCCCCGCTCTATTGGCCCGTGCATGGGAAAATTTTCTTCATTGGGCCCACAGGCCCGCTCTTGGGAAATTTTTCCTCCCAAGGTCCACCGGCCTAAACTTGAGAAATATAAGGAGTTGGGAGGAATTCTTTATATAATTGAAAAGGTGAGGAAATTTCTGTCAATGCAAATGTTTTAGGGAAGGTTTGAGAGCATTAATTCTAAGAAAAATCAAGTTGAATCTTTTAAGCCAGTTAGAGAGTGGTGTAGTGTGAAATTACCCTCCTAACCTAATTGAACTTTCTAACCCTAAATTTTGACCTTGTGACCTTTAATAATTGTTAATAAATAAAATAAATAAATAAATAAATAAAAAATAAAAACAAACTAGTAAATTAGTATTGATCTGGAACCTTGTTTGTGACAATTGTTGTCTTGTAACCTAGTTGAAGACACTTTTAAAAAAAAAAAAATTCCATAATTTTCCTATCTAATCCTAGGTTGTTCCTTGGGTCTCAAGTGGGTTGTTTTTACGGGTGTTACATGGATTATGTTTTCTTTCTTCCATTTCTAATATTTCTAACATTTCAGGAACAAAGCTATTGCTGCTAAGAATTTTATTCAAATGGATTGTCTTGTAACCAGGTGAATTTTGATATTAACCATAAATTGAACCCTTGCTTGTGCATTTGTGTAGCCACATAAGGCTCAAATTTATATAGTTTATAAACACAGCTCAAATTTGTATTTCCAGGAGATTTGGCGCAACTTGGCAAAAAATCATCTCTTGACACAGGTTGGACTATATTCTCCTGTATTCAAATTGTTTGTTACCCTAAAATAAAATTCATGTCATTTTCCATTTGTACCAATGGAAACCACTATTTGGAATTTTTAATGCATTTACAATGATAACATAGATATCTAATAATGACATGGAAAACATTGATGAGAATTGTCTACATGCCAAGGGAAATGTATGTTTCAAATAGTGTTGATTTCTTGTTATATATTCATCAAATATGGCACGTCTAGTGTTAATAGGATGTATTAGACTCCAAATTTCACTTGTTTTGAGTACGTATTTCAACACATGATTTAATGGGATTTTCTAAATATGTATTTTCCTTTTCTTTAGAATGGTCCTCCATATGTTATAGTTGGAACCATTGTAGAGTTAATACTAACATTAATGCATGCTCTTTTTCTGGAAAATCTTTCTGTTGGCTCTTGGTGGGTAAGTGAACAATCGTGAAACTCTTCTATTTTGTTAGTAATTTATTTTACATATAAGAATAAATGCTGATTTAATAGTGTCAAAAGGCTGCCAACAATAAAAGTAAAATTGCACTTGTTAGAGGAAGAAAAAGAAGTATCTCTGAGATATAAATTTCAGTGTAGAAACTCAAGAATTGATTCTTATGACATAAGTTTGAAATTTGAACTTTATTGGGTGTCATGTCAATTTCTCTTTTTAGAAAACTATCAAATTCTTCATGTGAGAGAACTCTACAATCAACAAAGTTACAAAAGGATGGTCAAGAAGAATCAATTATCAAACCTAAAAAATAGGGTAAATTGTTTCCATGTATGTAGGGTCTGTGTTATTCTTGTAGGTGCCAGCTATGTGTGCCATAATAATGTATCATACAAACCAAGCTAAGAATCATCCTGTGAAAATCCCTACAAAAAAGGGGAATAATTATATTATTAGGCAATTAATGTCAATATTTTGAAAAAACAAATTTGTCACCTTGTCAGAGCTATTGAAGTATGACCTTTCAACCACATTCACGTATATGGGAAAAACTTGTTGTCCTATCACCCACACAATCATAAATCCAAAAGCACAGAAAGTAGTGAATAAATAAATATTTAGAAAATTTACATACTAAATGTTGGGGATATATAACTAAAATTTTATATAGTTACAATTAATTTGTAGAGTGAGGAGAATATTGGATGAAAAATTGACTTTCCTTATAATATTTGCAAACATGAGTAATGCATAAGCTCATTGAACAAAACCCATAATTTTTATTAGATGGTTGTGGTCTGAAATCAATGTTTATTTGAACAGTTCGTTATAATCCTTTTACGTTACTAAAATATAAACACTAGTTATATCAGGCATTAGAGTAGATACCATCTATTTCTTATCAAATGTAGTGGTTTATTGTCCCTTTCATTCTTGGGTAATAAATTAAATAGAAAATATTTATTTTGTTGTTCTCTAGTTCACTTGGAACCATAACTCCCATAGTGTGGTTTTTGTGTTAGAAACTATGCCATAACTATAACATTTTCTATTTTGGAGATCTAAAGACTGCAGTGTAGGACATTTGATTACCCATCAATCTTCTTCAACTCCTATTCACTGAAGGGTATTTCCTCACATGGCTATTTGTACTTTTATTTAGATCCTCTCGATATATGGTTTGCCCTTTATTTCTCTATTTTATTTGTTTTTAAGCTGTTAGTTTTTAGTTAATTTCCATAGTCTAAATTCATCTTATGGTACTTCACTATTGTGATTTGTAATTGAATTCTACTTGAGTCCCATTGATCTACTATGGTCATTTGTGGACATTAATATTATTTATTTATTTATTTATGATATCTATAAATGGGATATTTTTTTGCATGGATTGTGCATCCATCCTTCCAATGAATAAACTTCGATACATGGTTGGTTACAAACATGAGTTATTTTTGCACCTCAAATGTCTGGTAAACACCTAGTAAGTCGATTGAGCATCTCGCATTTTGAATTTATAGTTTTCACATTGAAGCTAAAAATACAAATGATTATTACAACCTTGACTATTTGTTTGTTATGTTATCTTTGGATTGTCCTAGGCAGACCCTATGAAGAGTAGTTTTCCTTTGGAGGCCATTATGATACTCAGAAAGTCCTTATGTAACAAATGATCCCAGTATGGAGATTTTGAGAATGAAACATTCTATAAGAGTATGCAAGACATTGTGACAAAACCATGAATGGTGAAAGATCATTATGAAAGTGAGTCAACTTGTGCAAGATATTTATTATACAATATTGATTACAGTGGAGGTGAATAAAATTGACCATGATCAAGATTGACTGGCGAGTGAAAGTTTGAATACCCGTTCCTTTTTTCCATTTGTAAACAATATATTCCATTCATAATATTAATTTTTGACTTGTGTCGAAATAACTGCCTCTTCACAAGAAATGGAGAGCGTACATGCATATTTCAAGAAGCTAGAGAGATAGTATACCTTATAGTGTTAAGTAGCTGTAAAATCAATCAACACTATGCACCATGTATAGAGTTATCACTTCATACTATGATAAAGAGATGAATCATGTTTTTCATCGAAATATGGAACCGAGGAGCCAAAATTAGAGAAAATATTCAAGGATACCTCATCTTGTATAATTAGAAGTGCAATGCATGTAACGGATCTCAAAATTGACCCAAGGTAAGTTTTGATTTCTATTCCCTAGTTCAAAATAGTAAAGATATTTGGTATAATACTCCTACATAGGACTTCTAATAACATAAAATTCTCTATTATATTTGAATTGTCTCAATTATTTGGGCTTGGATGAGGATTTCAATGAAAAGTATTTGGTGTGAGTTTTTTTCTTTTTTAAAATTAGTTGTCTATTATAAAAAAATTAAATAGGGAAGAAATTACATGTTTATTAGAGAATTTCTTTTTCTCAATAATTTTATTTGAAAACTAGAAAAAAAGAGTCTAACGGTGACTTCAAAATTGGAGTTGTAACCTAGTATATTCTAGATTTTGACACTTCAGCAAACAGAAAGACATAGAGTACCACACAAAGAAGATGCATGTCAATCGATATACTATAGTAAGTAGAAAGGATGCTACGTTATCTTGTTTAGAAATGTTTTTCCAATAAGTGACATCGCTTGTTGCTTACACATGCCAGTTGAAATGACTTGATTTCATGATTAAGTTTTTCGGAGATGGATCTTATATGTTTTCTTAAGAAAAATATTTACATCAATCTAACAACATGGATTATTATAAATTTTTTGTTAAAAATCTAGAGAATCATCCATATAAGCATATAATGACTCCATAACCTTATAAAACACTTTTTCAAATATAAAAAGCAAAGTCATCTCTTGCTTGAAAAGCCTCGACTCTGATAAGTTTCAACCTTGTATCTTCCCTTCCACATGAATCCATTAGTAGATAACCAAATTTAATGCCATTAAAATTTACAGCTTTCCCTAATGATCAAATTTTTTATGAGGTCCTTCCCAAGGGTGGGGCATTGGATAAATAGTTAAAATCAGCTCAAAAACAAGCCCAATGGGTCTTAGTGGCAAATTTTTTTAGATAAAGTCCTTAGCAATTTCTTTCCCTTGCCACAAATCCTAATGAAGAATTCATATCATCAACTTTGTGATCCCTGGTCATAATTTCCAATCTTTGGTATAGTATTTAGCACTCCAAAGCTAGTGCTTAAAAGTGGATTGATATTTTTGGACAAAGTTAGCGGTGGTAGTGCCTTTGCCAATGCTTCTTAGGATTCATTTCTATATCCCTTACTCCTCACCTCTATCTCTCATTCAAATGTGGAACAAGTTACGACTTATGATTCACTAATTTGTATAAATATTTTGTCACATAATTCTCAAAATCCTTCGACTAATTCAATGCCAATCTCTCTAATGAAGACCCAATCCTAGGAGTTGTACTTTAATAAAAGATCTTTTAGGGATCATCTTACATAGTTCTTGGTATGCATATTTGTGAATTATGTTTATCTTTTGGGATCTATTAAAAATATTTTATTTCATCCATTGCTAAAAATTGTGATCCCATGAGTCCCCCAAACAAAATAGTGCTTTCCTTTCCCACCGTTTTCTATAGAACATAGGAAAGAGACCAAGCTTCCCTCTTCGAAAAATGTCCAAATAGGCCTGTAGCTTGATTGCAAGCATCCCTATAGACCCTTCATATTTTGAATGGAAAAAATCATTAACAACCTTTCAAGCCATCTGCACTCTTTTAAATGGTGTTGAACTTGAAATTTTGAATGACTCGGCATTACCGATTGTCACAAAGTTGGAAGTAGCCCTTTATACCTTAAACGTGTGGAGCAACTTGAATTTAGTGACAAGAAAGGATATACCATGATGCATCAACTCCAATGCCTTTTTCCAGCAGGAACATCCCCTCGTGCTCTCATGTTGATGATTCCTAAACCCCGTTGGTCTCTTCGTTTTGTGGAAATATCCTAAGACATCAAATTAGGAATACCTTCCACTCCACCTTTTATGCCTCAAAGAAAGATTCTGAGCATCTTCTCTAGCATTTTATAGGAAAACTGCAAGGGGAGGAGACAAGATGAATAGTATATGTGTTCTGCCACTAGGATTTTATCAACTAGTTGTAGCCTTCCCAACAAGAAGGAGATCAAGGCTAATTGAAGCTTGATTCATCTTTCTACATCCATTATCCACTTCTTTTGATCAACAACAACAATTTGATTCCCAAAGTGGATAGCCAAACTCTGCAGACAATACCTCTTGGTTTATAAGCGTCCGTATTTGATTTAGCCAAATTGGAGGCTTATCTTGACTAATAAGACAAACCTTAGTTTCCTTCTTACATACTATTGTTCCAACTTCTAGCAATGTTTCTAAGCACACAATAGTTCCCTCTTTGATTGTTTAGTAAATTTAGGCATTGAAGTTGAGTAATTAAGCAAAGTCTACATTAAGTAATTGGCTACTTCCTAGTAAAAGGATCCCTCTATTTGTCATCGCACTTTAGAAGTCTCCAACAAAAAGCCAAGAGAATGCGTTACAATCATATAGAGAAAAGGCGCTAAAGGAAAACCTTGCACTTAGGAATATAAAATTAACATTTGTGTCTAATAACAACACCTTAGCTGTATTCAACTAATGTAGATTGTGAAATACAAATATTATTGCACTCAAGTAAGCTATTTTTGTATCAATAGCATTTGGGCATTAACTACCAATGTAAGTCTTTACATATCCCTCGGGTGTTGTTAAGTCTAAATAGCTAGTTACCAAGATCTAGTATCTTGGTATAATATCAAGGATCAATAAATGATCATAAAATGTGACTAGATTTAGTAGAAAGCTGGTTTAATTTTGTTTAAACCTATGCATTGGTAGTTGGAACTGTCAAAATGCTAGTATAGAGCCGCTCTAGTCATATTTAGGCTATTGATGACTCAGTGCACTGAATTTCCAACTTGATTCTGAGATGCATTTTGACTTTGAATTTGTAATTTGTCCTTAGAATATTATGTTGTCACTAAGAATAGATTTGTAAGTTAGTGGGTAATGTATACCAAAGTGGTTGATATATTTAGATGTTCTATCTAGTAGCTAACATATTGTAATAAACTTATTGTTTATATTGAATGAAATAGATTGTAGTGCCCACTTCCCTTTGAAACCTTTTGATATTGATCACGATCTGCTAGTTATATTATGGACATGATTATGGACTTTATTATAGTATGATGTTAGATGGTAGATCATGGATTATTGCTGACTTTGATACAATTATGATGCATGATGATTATTAGAGACATTTTGGATATTGATGTTTATATATTGTTTGACATGGTTATATCATGGATGTTGTTTAGACATGTGATATTTGGATGTTGTGATTAGATCTAGAAATGAAAACTATTTGATGATGATATAGTTGTTGAGTAAAATTGCAAATGATCTTGTTGGTTGCTTGGATGTTGTTGTGATTCATATATCTAGATGATTTTGGAATTTTATTTATATTATTTTGGATGTTCTGATATGGCCACGAGGCGAAGGAGGTAATTGTGTTTTTCAGGTTTAAAATATCACAACAAACATCGGGGATTGGAGACCAACCACATTGGAATTCTAGATGAATTCGACAAGGTCACCATGGCAACTTGTATTGTTTGTGTGTGGTTGTTTTGTTAGGGATCCCCTAGGGGGATCACCTTTAAATGTGACCAAGGGATTTTATGTATCTTCTTTTATTTGGACCCTTCGTTTATGTTTGCATGTGTTTATTTTGTGGTGCATTGACCCTTTCATTATTTGTTAAATGGTGTGTAAATACTATGAAAAATTGTGAGAATGTAATTAATATGGTTGTTGGTTATGATTTAAAGTGTTGTAAGAATGAGTTAGTAATGTGTAAGTAATAGGTAAGTGATGTGTAAGTTAACTTTTGAGTGTGAAACACTCCACCTTCTTAGAAATTCGAATTTGTCCTTGGAGGCTGATTTTGGAGGCTTGTGGGACAAGTTACACTTGTCCCATACCTCTTAAATTTACCTACCAACCATACCTATGGTTTGGGGATTAAAATTAGACTTTTATAATGCTTTTTGAGAAGAAAAATTGTAAGCTTTAATTGCACTTTTCTTACATGGTTTAATTTCAGTCCTTTGGGGTGTGGGTTGGATTTGAGTATGTAAGTAAGCTATCATATTTTCACCTATTTATTTATTATGCATTGGAGAATGAAGTTGACTTTTGGGCTGAGGTTGAGGATGTGTGATGTGGCATCCTACATGGATCCACCTCATCTTTTTCTCTTCCCTCTTCTATAAAATTCAAATTGCTTGCCTTGTTTTGCATTGCTTCACTTTTGTAGAAAATATTTGGGGAAAATTATTTTGCTGTTTTGGAGTTCTTGCTTTGGAGGAATTTTCTTTGAAGATTGTTGCATGCTTGTGCTAGGCTGATTTGGATTTCTTGCATTGGGATAAAGCTTGTTGTTTTGGAACTTGGAACAACTCCATCATGGAGAGGTAGGAGTTTGGCTCTTGTAATGCTTCTTTTTTGTTTATGTAATTGATATTGTTGTAAATGTTTTGGCATGTTTTTGGGATGTTGGGTAGATGGCCTAGGAATGGTGTAGGAGAAGACTATGGGGTTCATTTTATGGGAGGCACAAGTGTTTTTGGTAGGTATAAGTGTGGAGGGAGTTGGGATTTGGGTTCCACCTTACACAAAAATAGCTAGCATTTATTTACTCATTATAGGGTGCCATAAGAGGTTAGGGAGGCATAAGGAGAGGTGAGGAATAAGGAGTACTTGGGGATGGCATAAGGGCATGTCAGGTCTTTTATATACTATAATTTGGTGATCTAAAATTAGGTGGTGATACACATTTCCCCTTTGGGAGGCATAAGTAACATCCCCCATAGTTTTTTTCTCCTTGGCTTGCTTGATGAAGCCTTAGTATTTTTGTCATGATTTAATGTAGTTGCAAACTACATTCTATTTTGGACTATGTTTTAAATGTGAAAATGTTGCTTGTGTGTTGTGGAAGCCTTTGTTGCCATGAGTTGAAATACATCTCCTATTGCATTGTGGTTGGGGCTCAGGGGCCAATGAAGAAGGATGGATTCTCCTTTTCATTGGATGTCTTGGTTGGGTGGAGAGTGTTTCCTTTCCCTTGCCTTTGTTGTGATCAAATTGAAATAAAGAAAATGGAGGATATTCAAGTTGTTGTTCTTGGAACTGAGAAAGGAGACAGAGTTTGGCAGTCCCTTGTGAAACTTCTTTTGTAAACCTTTTTTCTTTCCCACTTCAAGTGGATGACAATGTAATATATTTGGTAGTGAAGAGTTATCTATTTGGGAAATAAAGTCCCACGTGAATGTGAAAGAGATATATTTTGTATTTTGTATTGTAAAAGGGAATGTAAAGAGGAAGATCCATAGCACAGTAAATATTATTTGATCATTGCAAATGAGCAGTTGTAAAAGAAATCATTCTAATTTGAATAGAAGTTGTTCTAACTTAACCAAATGAAGTTATTATTGTTGGAATGGATTTGGAAATGTTGTGCAACTCTCTATTTGAATGTGGGAAATGTATCTAGAATTATTTCACCCTCTGTGCTTTTGAAGAGTATGTGTTTCAAAAGGAATTGAAACTGCATTCTTATTTTACTTTTGATGAAAGAAGATAAATACGTTAAAGTAGCAAGGAATGAATTCAATTTTTTTTATAAGAAGTGTAAATGAAAATAGGAAACACATGTGAAGGAAATATATTGAAATCTCTGTTTAAAAGGAAGAAATGCATGTGAGGAAAACACAGAGATATATCTTTTGAAATGTGTAAAATTTGAAATCAGAATTGCATTTTGGTTTTGAATAGTTTAATTTGAATCAACTAAATGTATTGAACTAGAATTACAATGTATTCTTATACTTCAAAGTAGAAAATGGGAAATAGACCCTTTAAAATTTGTTCTCTATTTTGTATTTTTCAAACTCGGCAATTATTCAACCCAAACTACATGACCGAACTTACAAATGATTAAAAACAAACAAAACATTAAGCTTGACACAACAAGATCTAAATGAACTCATCTAGACATTAACACTTAAGGAATTTCTTAGAAAACTTAGCAAACTCGGGCTCAAATTCTTTCACTATCGTTTTGCGGTTGAAGTTGTAAATTTTCAAATTGGAACTCAAGCAAACAAACTTACCTTTGAAATCCACTTTAATCCATAAATAATAATTCTCCATCCCTAATTGACTTGTTGAGAGAGAAAGAAGATCAAATTGAGTAAAATTTTATAAGTTAAAATTTGTCAGTCTGCCTTTTTAAATCCTGTAGGCCATTTTTGTGAAATTGACCACTTAAACATTACCAAAATGAAGAATTAATTATTCTTTGTAAATAGGATGTCGAGAGCTTTCCAGAAAGTCCTTGTTTGTTAAAAACTGAGTTCCCAATCAAAATTTATGGCCTTCTAAATTTTTCCTTATTTAGTGTCAAAAAAATAGTTCTACTGTAAAAAAAAAAACAAAATTCAAATTTTCTCCATGGCCTGTCACACCAATAGCCAATCAGGATGCACCACGTGTCATCATGAGGCGTCAATGGAGGTACAGGTGATTTTTATCCTTTTTTCCCTTCTGGGTGTTCAAATTATTTTCTCCCCACCACCCCACTTCCTTGCATTCGTTTAAGAGGCACAACATGTCCCTTGCGGACTTGCGGGTGCATGGGTGCAATCGTGGTATTTCACCCCAAGCGGGAAAATATCCCATATGTCTCGCTCGCTCTGCCGGCCTGCGATTGGGAAGAAATTTTCTCCCCAGCCCTACCAAAATGACTCCTCCTCCATGAAAATTTTCTCCTTGTGTGCCCATGAGACCTGCCCCTAGGAAAAATTTTCTCCCCTAGGCATGCAGACCTGCTCTTGGGAAAATTTCCCTCCCAAGGTCCGTCGGCCCATAATTTGAGAAATATGAGGAGTTAGGAGGACTTCTTTATATCACCAGAAAGGTGAGGAAATTTTCTATCAAATGGAAAAGTTGTTGGGAATTTTTGAGTGCACTAATTATGAGAAAAAATCAAGTTGAATCTTTTAAGCCTGTTAGAGAGTGGTATAGTGAGAAATTACGCTCTTAACCTAATTGATTAATTCAACCCTAAGTTCGGACCTTGTGACCTTTTATAATTGTTGTATTAACAAAACTATAAGCTATTATTAGTGTTTGGCCTTGAAAATTGCTTGTGTCAACTATTGTCTTGTAACCTGGTTGTAGACTCTTTTAAAACAACACAAAAAAGAAAATTATTCCATAATTTTCCCTACCAATATTAGGTTATTCTTGGGTCTCAAGTGGGTTGTTTTAGATGGTGTTACACTTGGTATCAGAGCAGTGGTTCAAAATCTTGGGCCATTGGGCACACTAGAAAACTTGAGACATGAACTTTAAACCTAGCACATGTTTAAATCTAGAAGACAACTTAGTTTAGAAATTGCATATTTTTGTAAACACGGAAACCAAGTGAAACCTAGAATAAAGAACTAACTCTCATCTTGCTATGTGTAAGAGGCATAGACAAGATGAGTGGCCTTTTCACATAGACCTAGGCATACCACCTCCTGAGCACTCTGTAGTAGCTATCCTACCACACATTTGGTAGACTCTTCAGGATGTTAATGCCACTCTACGTGGAGGGACCATAGGGGCACATTCAATCAAAAATGATAGGTGATATCCATTGAGGCTCATGCATCTCCTCGACATAACGAGGAGCATAGAGGAGAGAACTCCCATATGTAGTCAACTAGAGAAGAGTTACCGTAGAGGGGACAAGGAGACCTGGGTTTCGGGGACATAGAGAGAGAGGTCTTAGAGCCCTAAGCTTTGGCCATCACATTATTCTAGTGACACAGGTGGATTTCAGGAAGAGGCTTGTCCGGATGAGCTTGAGTAGATGCTTCAAGCTCTATCCTTGTTCTAGTGACACGAAAGCTTGTGTGCGATCAATCTATTGAGCGATGGAGCTGGTGTGCAGTGGCGGACAAAGGAGAAGATGCTTCATGTTGATTCTGAGATAGTTACCTAGGAGCTCTTTGAGGAGGAATTCACAGAAGATATTTGTCACGGAGGTTCTTATAGCAATGGATGGATGGGTTTCATGACTTTTGGAAGGAATCTCTTATAGTAGAAGAGTATGAGAGTATATTTATGGATCTACTCCAGTATGTTGATTACATGTAGGATGAATAGGTATGGATCCAAAGGTTCATCTAGGGCTTGAATCTAGACATTGGAGGTGTATTATGGATTCATTATACACAGACATTAGCTGAGGTCATTGAGAAGGCTTGTATAGTAGAGGGGACTGGGGGAAAGACCTAGCAGGCTAGAGACCGATTTCGGAGTTGCATACAACAGATGTAGGAAAACAGATTGAAGGGGTCAATACCTCTTCCTTGTGCTAGATAGGGTTCAACACAGTCATCTTTTAGACCACAAAAATTAGTAGTAGCAAAAGTAGGCCCACCCACCTTATGAACCTCCATAAAGGTTTGATAAATAGAGAGGTGCGAGTATGGGGCCTCCTCCTAGCGGTCCCATCAGGACATAAGGTGCCTAGAGAGCTCACTCAGTAGGAGTTCACCAGGAGAGACCTGATCATTCTACATCAAGGTCATAAGGATCCACACCACACACCTATAGGGCAATGACGGGAGTTGCTACACATTGGAGAGGATCGGGTGGTTAGTTTAGGTGTGGTGTTCTTGGACACTTTCGGAGAGATCGCCACAAAACCCTAATAACAAGGGTAAGGAACTGATCTCAGAGCCTACTGTTGGTGATATGGGTCACAGTTATAGGATGTATGTATCGGTCGAGAACTAATAGGAAGAGAATTAGAGTATAGTTATTGAGACTGCAGGTAACATTTGTGTAATTCCTACCTCCATTTTATTTGATTCTTGTTCTTCGATTCTATTATTACACTATCTTTAGTGGAGGGATGTAGGCTAGTGGTAATTAGGTAGGGACATAGTTGGGATGTTGAGATGGATTTTGGAGAAAATATCTATGTAGACTCCTTATTTAAGGAATGTGTGGTGGATTTGGGATCTTTCACCACTACCTCGAGATCTTTATATCACTCCATTGGGCTCTTATGGAGTCATCTTGGGCATGGACTAGCTATCTCACATAGGGTTAGAGTGGATTGTTACCACAAGATCATATCTTTTATAGATGATCTAGTAGAAGAGGTAGTGTTAGTGGAGGTCAAGAGACCCATTTCTTTTCAAACCATCTCGTTATGCGGCTTAAATGGTGTGTGTGATAGGGTTGTCATATGTTTATTATCACAAATAGTGACCGATCAGAAGATGGGTCTAGTGGAACATCACTAGATGACCGTACAATTTTGAGAGATTTTGTAGATATCTTTCCAGGGGAGCTACCGGGGTTACCACCCCCATGTGAGATTGATTTTCATATAGATCTAGTTCTGGGAGCAGAGCCTATCTCATGAGCACCTTATAGGATGACTACCCCTAAACTCTGCGAGCTCAAGTTATAGCTTGAGGGCCTTCTAGAGAAGGGAATAATTCATCCTAGTGTATCCCCTTGGGGGGGTGCACTAGTGATCTTTGTAAAAAGGAGGACAAATCCTTGTGGTTGTGTATTGATTACCTCTAGTTGAATAAGGTAATGATTAAGAATTTTTATCCCCTTACACACATTGTTGATTTGTTTGATCGGATGAAGGAGCCACAATTTTATTTAAGATTTATCTTAAGTGAGGATACCATCAATTGAGGATTTCGAGAGATAGACATTCATAAGATCGGCTTCCGCACGATATATGGCCACTATGAGTTCACAATGGTACCTTTTGGCTTGACTAATGCCCTCGTAGTGTTTATGAGTTTGATGAATGGGGTATTGAACCTTCTTGGATCATTTTGTGCTCATCTTCCTTGATGACATTTTGATTTACTCACGTACACATGAGGAAGCATGAGGACACCTTCTCTAGGTTCTTCAGTGTTTTCAAGAGATGTAGCTTTTTGGGAACCTAGAGAAGTGTGCATCCTTTCATACAGAGGTGCAGTATTTGGGTCATATCATTTCTAGGGAAGGTATCACATTTGATCCTTCCAACATTAGACCTATCATGGATTGGCTAGCACCCACTACTATAACAGAGGTGCACAACTTTATGGAATTGGTAGGTTAATAAATGAGATTTGTTCAAGACTTCTCTCGGATTGCACACCCCATCACTTCCGTTCAGCCAAAAGGGAAGAAGTTTGTTTGGTCGAATAGGTGTGAGTAGGCCTTTAGAACACTAAAGGAATATCTCACTACAACACCTATTCTTACAATACCGGATCCACAGGGTGAGTTTTTCATTTTCATGGATGCTTCTTTGTAGGAATTGGAGGTGTGTTGATGTAGGAGGGAAAAGTAGTGGCTTTTGAGTCTCGTAAACTCAAGGATTATGAGCTTGATTATCCAACTCACGATCTTGAGCTTGCAGTAGTTGTGCACACTTTTGTTCAATGGAGGCACTTTCTACTTGGTTGGAGATTCACACTCAGGATAGATCACTTGAGTCTTCGCCACCTCTTCACACAGCCCAATCTCAATGCTCATTAGTGGTGTTGGATGGAGTTTCTTTGTGAGTATGATATGGAGATAGAGCATGTGAAGGGGAAGGAGAATGTGGTGGAAGATGCTATTAGTAGACAACGACATGTGATTATGGCTACTTTAGTGGGCACAAATTTATGGAGTAGGATTTTTTAGTAGCTTCCTCTTGATAGCTTCTACATTTCAATTCGAGTAGAGATTGAGTCCCAGAGATCCCTTGAGGGGAAGTTTGATGGTTTCTCACTAGAGGTAGGTGGCATTCTTAGGCACACAAGTCAGATTTATGTTCCCAGAGATGGAGGCTTGAGGCAAGACATATTAAAAGAGGCATATCGTGCATCCTATTCAGCCCATGCTTTGGGCTGAAGAATATGCACACTACTTTGAGATAGTTGTATCACTAGAGAGGACTTTGTAGAGATGTGGCTTTGTTTGTGTCACACTATTTAAAGTGCTAAAAGTGAAGGCTGAGCATCAACATCTAGCTAGACTTCTCTTTCCTCATGCTATACTGAAGTGGAAATGGGAAACCATTTCCATGGACTTCATTGTTGGGCTACCGATGTTGAGATATGACCATGATGCCATCATGGTCATGGTTGATAAATTGACGAAAGTGGCTCACTTTTCTTTGTTGAAGACCACTTATATAGCTAGTGTAGTGGCATGGGTATATCTTGATGAGATTGTTAGGTTTCACTAGATTCTGTGGAAGATCATTAGTGAGTGCAATCCTTTGTGCACTTCCCGATTTTGGACTACCATGCAAAGTATGCCTTCAAAATAAAGATCAATTTCAAGATACAACATATCAACCCAAATAGATAGACAACCGAATAGGTGAATCATATTTTAGAGGATAATCTTAGGATGTATGTGATGGATTAGTAGTCTAGATGGGAGGAGTACTGCATTGGTGGAGTTCACCTACAATAATCAGTTTTCAAAGTTCTATAGGGATGGGTCCTTTTTAGGCTTTATATGGCAGAGAGTGTAGGACACCTCTTAGTTGGGATAGGTTAGAGGATATGGTTTCTCTTGGAGAAAACTTGTTGCAAGACATAGAGAAACATGTGGTTTTATCGGACATAGATTACAGGAGGCACATGATAGGCGGATGAAGTATGCGAGATCAGCATAGGACCGACCATATTTCTCATGTGGGCATGAAGGTATTCCTTTGTGTCAGGACACATAAGAGCCCTATCCATTATGGAAAAGGTTCTAAGTTAGCTCCTAGATTCATTGGTCCTTTTAGATTTTTGAGTGTATCTACCCTTTGGCCTACCGTCAAGCATTGCCACCTAGCTTGTCTCGTGTACATCATGTGTTTCATGTTTCATTCTTAGGAGATATGTTACAGATCCTTCTCATGTGTTAGACTGGACATCATTGCAGTACAAGACGGTGGGTAGGTGATGGTGGGGCCATTCACATCATTGATCATAGGACCTGGGCCTTTAAGGAAGAGCGATTGACAAGGTCTATGTGTAGTGGCACAAATATGATGAGGCGTGCTTACATGGGAGAATGCTACATTACTACGAGTTTAGTTTCAATTTTTTTCAGTGACTTTGAGGAGGAAATCAAGTCTAAGGGGGGGATGTAGTGCCCACTTCCTTTGACACCTTTCGATATTAATCATGATATCTTGTTGTTGGTTATATTATGGATATGTTTATGGAATTTATTATAGTATGATGTTAGATGGTAGGTCATGGATTATTGTTGACTTTCATTTAGTTATGATGCATGATGATTATTAGAGACATTTTGGATATTGATGTTTATATCTTGTTTGACATGGCTATATCATGGATATTGTTCGGACATGTGATATTTGGATGTTGTGAGTAGACCTAGAAATAAAAACTATTTGATGATGAAATATTTATTGAGTATAATTGCAAATGATCTTGTTAGTTTCTTCGATGTTGTTGTGATCACATATCTAAATGATTTTGGAATTTTATTTATATTATTTTGGATTTTTTGATATGGCCACAAGGATGAAGGAGGTAATTGTGTTTTACAAGTTTAAAATATCACAACAAACATCCAGGATTGGAGACCAACCACATTAGAATTCTAGATGAATTTGACAAGGTCACCATGGCAACTTGTATTGTTTGTGTTTGGCTGTTTTGTGAGGGATCACCAATGGTGGGATCACTTTCAAATTTACCAAGGGATTTTATGTATCTTCTTTTATTTGGACCCTTCATTTATGTTTGCATGTGTTTATTTTGTGGTGCATTGACCCTTTCATTATTTGTTAAATGGTGTGTAAATACTATGAGAAATCATGTTGTTAAGTTAATTAATTAAAAGATATCATGAGAATGTAATTAATATGGTTTTTGGTTATGATTTAAAGTGTTGTAAGAATGAGTTAGTAATGTGTAAGTAATAGGTAAGTGATGTGTAAGTTAACTTTTGAGTGTGAAACACTCCACCTTCTTGGAAATTCGAATTTGTCCTTGGAGGTAGATTTTGGAGGCTTGTGGGACAAGTTACACTTGTCCCATACCTTTTAAATTTACCTACCAACCACACTTATGGTTTGGGGAATAAAATTATACTTGTATCATACTTTTTAGAAGACAAATTGTAAGCTTTAATTACACTTTTCTTACATGGTTTAAACTTAGTACTTTGGGGTGTGGGTTGCATTTGAGTATTTAAGTAAGATTTCATATTTTCACCTATTTATTTATTATGCATTTTGTGGGAGGAAGAAGTTATTTAGGGAGGTATAAGTGTGGAGGAGTTGGGATTTGGGTTCTATTATCTCTCAAAAGTACACCCTATAAAGAGATGGTTGCATGTTTTCTAATCTTGCAAAATTTGATCTCTCTGTCTTTCGTAGATACAATGGAAACACCTCTCTATGGGTATACATATTTTGAGGTGAGTCTCTCGGTATCAAGGTTGGTTCCTTGTTGATTTATCCTAAATTGATTCGGGCTTTAGAGGTAAAATATGACCTGTAAAATGATTAAAACTAAGGTGATACACCAAATTTGTATCAAGGCTTTGTGAGTATATGCACAATTGATATGTGAAGGATTTTGATGCATGAACAAACAATTATTCTATGCATAATATTAAGGGAAAAATACTTAGAGGTATTGAGGGAGATTATCACAAGTAATATTTCTAAGCTAAACATGCACATTAATATCATGTAGAAACTATGAAATTTTCATAACAGGTAAGATTATTAATCGGGAATTTACATTCACAAGACTAATAGAAACATACACAAAACTGCAAATAATTTGGAAGGTGGAAATTCTTCACACTCGAAGGAAAAAATGATAAAATTTCTTCAAGACTCTATATCTAAAAAAGTCCTCCATATGTTCCTTCATATGCTCTGCAAAGGCACACAATATATAGAAAAAAAAATTACACTCTCTTCCTAAAAATAGCCTAAGGCTTGTACTCACCCATGCATCCTATTTTTATCCTTTATTTATAAATGGATAAAGGAATAAAAATAGAGCATGCAACTACAAATAGGCATTATAGCCATCAATTACAATTGGTCAACTGAAGTTGACTGATCTATTTGAAAGAAGAGCATATCTATTTTTAAGAAAAGTAGGAGTGGATGATTTGCTAAAAATAAGCTTTTCTTTCTCTAGTAAGTTTCTATCCTATGCATGTAAATTTGTCATCTTGTGTGTTTTGTCCTCTTGTGAAGCATGCAGAAACAACTCCCTGTTCGTGATGTAATACTTGCAATATTTCACAAAAAATAAATGAGCTATTTCTAGTAATTAATTTCCCCTGGTTGCCACTCAAGAAGCTCTGTATTTTACTGAAAAACTGGTCATCAATGCAATATCTAAAACTGGTTGAAGTCCTTTTGTAGATCTCTACATTTTACTACCTTGAAAGATAACCATGCTCAAAAAATTGATCCAAAATGACCTTGTAAAAACACCCCTAATGTTTTCTAATAAAACTTGCATATTTGAAGTATTTGGTTTTCCATTTGTTTTTGGTCTGAGCTCTGCATGTGTCCAAATTTTACTTCAGCGGAAAATGGCCTAAAATATGCATTTTCCCCTTTTCCGTAAAGGGCTCAAAACTGAATTCCCGTAGTCCGCTTCTCCGATTTGTCTGTCGCCGACATGGTGGGGCGATGGGAAACTTTATAACTTTACTCTATTTGTCTCTACGGGTCCGCCGATGACTTAACAATTTTTCTTCTAATTCAACCTTTATGGGTCTGCGTGAAAATTTGATTTTTAAACTCCCTTGGCGGACTATCGGGCCTGTGTGAAGCTTTAAGTCTTCTACGGGTTTTCAGGCCTTCGGGTGAGTTTGACATTTTCAATTTTTTTGAAAGAGCATCAAAAGATAAAGTCCTTATGAATCTCCTATTAGAAGGATTGTGGGCTTATGAGGTAACTTGAAAATTTACTTCATTTCATGAAAAGTCTCAAAACTTCAAGAAGACCCGCTACTCCACATTTGCTTTGACTTCTGTTCACTGTTGACTTTTTCCCTACCGGGTGTTGGGATGTGGGAGATTTTTGAAATTTTAACCTTTTTGCAAAAGGTTTTGAACTTAAAGTACCTCCGGCCTTCGCTTTTCCACTTTTTCTGTAATGAAACACATGTCCTCTTTCGGGTCTGTGGGCCTGTGGATGAAATTTTGACAATTTGAAATTTTGAAAATTGACTAAGTTGGTAAACGACCGCCATTCCACTTGGACAAATTTTGCATCAATTTTGGTGATCCATTTGTGAGCGTCGATCTCTGTACTTGTTGATTTTTTATCGTCGATCTCCAAAGTATGATTTTAGGGTTTCTGACATGTATTAAATGTGTTTTTTAAGGGCTCGAACCATGGTTTGCATTGAAAGTGTAGATCAATCCTCAACCTTTGATCTTTGTACTTGTTGAATTCTGATTGTTAATGACTTGACCATGGTTGAGTTATGTTAACTCATCTCTTGAGTGTGCATGGTAAAGGTCAATTTGGCCCTAACTTGATCATTCCATTTGGATTTTCAGTCTTGCAGGTGAAGCCCTAGAAAAATTTATTGGCATCATTGTTGATTTTTGATCTCGGCTCTGTGTTATTCCTCTTGATGGCCATCGTTGTTAGATTTTCAAGCTCTGTCACTTCTACAAAATGGTCTCTAGGTTTGGGCTCGATTCATTTTTGAGCAAGATAGTCCTCTGCCTTCTTCAGAGCTATGTGAGCTTCTGGGTTTTTGAGATCTTTACCTTTTCCTTGGCCGCCATTGGAGCTCTGTCATGATCATTCTATTAGAAACTTTCATGGAAGTTATTGTCTTCCTTAGTTCAGGCCCTCTACAACTTTGAACTGTGAATGCTGAAAAGGGTGAGTTTCTTTATCTTTGAACATGAAAACTATTTCATTTTCACTGAGTTCTCTTTCCTACTCTGATTCTTTGCTACCCATGAATGGGTCTTGTTTATTGGCCGTGATCTGTGCTTTTTGAGTTCCATTTGCTTTGGCCAATTCCATATAACTTTCCAATGTTGTGTTGAAACACCACTTTTAAAGGAGTTTGAACTTTGGATCTTTTCTGGTTAGATGTAGATTCCATTTACACTTTCTCCTTCAAAACTGAGTAGTGGTATATACAAAATACTTTGTATTTGATATTCCAGTATTGATTTTCTTCACCATAGAGTTCTTCTTCCATTCACTTTTGATTTCTCTGACTAGAACTTGCTCATTTTGGAATGAGGAAAACATATGAGTAATTATTCTTTGTCAATGATTCAGAGTTATATGCCTCATAAATGCTTTTCATTCAATCATCTTTGAAGATTTCCACATTGCATCTGATAATATTTGTTGAAGTTTTTGAATCTAGGGTTGACATCTCAAGCTTGATCCATGGCTGAGTTTTCAATAATCTACTCTGTGCTACTTAGATCTACTTATTGACCTCATGTGAGTTTTCTTAAAATGAGTCTCTCTGCTTTCCTAATGTGTATTGATCGGTCTAAGCTTTGCAGGGTTGAATGATGTTGATAAAACTATAACTGAAATGGGTTGCTTGAAAACTCTACATTTTATATCTCTTTCTTCAGTTCACTTTTTGAAATGCCTACTTGTAACCTGTAGTTACATTTATACTCTTTGATTATGAAGTTGAAGATTACTATGATTGAATATTGAACTGAAAATGCCAACTGCAATAGAAATACACTTATGATATTTTGTAATTAAGATGCCTTTGTACCCTGCAAGTGGTTTTATGGAAATTACAAGAAATTCTTCTTTTGTTTTGATACCATTCTTAGGCATAAGCCTTGATTCAGATACTTCATTGAAATACTATAATCTGTTACTTTTACTACATTTCCCTTTATTTTAGCTTGATATGGATACATTGGAAAAGTCGTAAATGTCCATTTTACATGGTGAAGCCTTATCAAAATTTCCTAGAATTCTTCTCTTCCTTGAGTGAAATATGGAAAGTGTACATTATCTGCATGCATCTTCTTTGTTTTGTATTGTAACCTTTTCCTTTTATAGAAGATATCTAAGTTTTGAGTTACATTAACCCTTCTTTCCAACATGTACATGGTCCTTTCCTGATTGTCTACAACTGTACCTACACAATTAAGAAAATAGTTAGAAAATAATTAGGTTCTTGACCTCTCTTATGTCCATGTTTCTTCTTCCTCTTTTCTTTATCTTCTTTATGAGTGAGCTATGTAGTTTGATCTTCAAGTACTCTATATCTCCTATTGTTTAGAGATTCATATGCATGAATTAGGACAAAGTGTAGGAATATGGATTAACTCGAGCTCTTTATTGATGATTCCTTTCTTTTACTTTTCAGGTACCATGCTTTGAATTGTGAAGACAAAGATGGAAAAAGTTAGAAGGGGGACAATCTACACAATGAAGAATATACAAAGGAAATGATGGGTTCACTCATATTCCTTTTCTTTCTATTTCATGCATGTGTACCTCTTTCTTTAGTAGATGTACTTTACTTTTTAGTCACATCCCATGGCTTGTGTGGGAAACATTTGACCTTCCTTGTGAATAAAACATTGAATTTTGAAATTGAGTTGTGTATTTCCTTCTGCATTTCAAGCTTTTAAATGGAGTGTATGATGAACTAAACAACTTAGTCATATAATTGAATGTCTTAAACATGAAGGAAAGAAATTAATGAGAACCTGTAACATTTAGTAATGAACTCTGATTTCTGTAATCTACACTTATGTTTGCTATCCCAAAACTCAACACTTCACCTACTCTATAATTCGGTGTCTTCATCAAGACAACATAGCTGTCCTTTGGGGCCTTTGTGTTTTTTTTTTGAAGGTATCATGAAATTACAGACTATGTGATCTGTTATATTTTGTAACAGCACACATAGTTGCAGATTTCACTTAATCATTAATTAATTCAACAATAACTAATAACATCAAAACTTCCTTAGCTTAGGTATACTTCACCCATGACTTTCATCGTAATGACGAAGTTTCGAGTTTCCCTTTTTTTTACAAGCACCAAAAATTGTGAACATTTCTTGTGATCCTACAGGGAAAGCTACTGCTAGCTTAAAGACTAGTGCCTTGCTCTTGTCCATTGGGCACAAATTCAAAGCATATAACCAAAATCTACCTTTTGAAAGGTCTAACCCTTTCCAAAATGGAACTAAAAATGGGAAAGGATCTGGTAAAATAGATCATGTATATGAATGCACTTATTTAATTGAAAATGATGCAATGTGCATAAACCGCACTTATTGAAGGGAAAATCCTACTCTAACAATCATTGTATGGTTTTCAATAATAGTGTTTGATAAACATGCCATTCACAGAATGGGAAGTTCCTCTCAGTCATCTTCAAAAGATGAAAATCATTATATTCCTTGCAAGATGAAATCATGTAAGGACCACTCTAGATTGTATCAAAATTTGAGTGTCTTCACGCTTTGGCTTTGCATGATCAACATCCAATTTTAACACAATATCTCCTTCATTAAAGACTCTAAATTTGGATTTATTTTCAAAAGTATTTTTCATCTGCTTCTGATTTTTCTCCATATTTAAATGAGCTTGCTCTCTTAACTCTTGTAATTCCATTAACTCTGCATAACGAACCTGCAATGGTTCATTTTCAAGAAGCTCCATTTGGTGTAGAAAATCCAATGTTGGTAACTCAACTGAAATAAGCATTCTTGCTTCCTTTCCATACACAAGTTTGTATGGTGAATTACCAACTGATCTTTTAGGAGTCACTCTATCAACCCAAAGTGTTGAATTCAACATCATATGCCAAGCTCTTTGATTATCTTTAAGTGTTCTTCTAATGATCCTTAACAGATTCTTGTTAGTACTCTCAGCTAAGCCATTACCTTGTGGGTAATAATTAGATGAATAACTTAGATAGATTCCATGGTTGATAGCCCAATCTGTTATCTTTGCACCAAGGAATGCTAAAGCATTATCTGATATGATAGTTGTTGGAACACTAAATATGTAGACTATACCTTCATAAAAGGATAGTATCAAAGTTTCATTAGCATCCTTCAACGCTATTGCTTCAATCCATCATGTAATATAATATATAGAAGTTAAGATCCACTTTTGTCCTTGTGAATAAGGTGGGTTTATCATGCCGATAAAGTCAATATTGCACCGCATAAAAGGCTGATCAACTGAAATAGGACATAAAGGTAGTGAAACTAGACGTTCTTTACCGATAAAGAAAGCACATTTTTTACACTTTATAATCCATTCAAAATAGTCTTTGAATATGCTAGGCCAATAGTAACCAACTTTCATAATTTTTAAGGTTGTGGTACATGCTGAGAAGTGACCTCCTATAGGTCCTTCATGGAATTCTGACAATATTTTCTAAATTTTATCATAGTCAACACACCGCAGCAAGATTCCATTTATATCTCTTTTGAACAACACATTATCAATGAAGATATAAGGTATAACTTGTAATCTTAAATACCTTCACTTATTCATGTCCATACCTTCCGAGATAGGTCCCATGCTACAAGTAGTTAATCAAATCAGCCATCCATCTTGATTCTGAAACTCTTGAACTGACTCAGGTTGCTGATTTTCTGGTTGAACCATAATTTCTGATTGCTGATACGCAATTTCAGCATGATGTTTTGAATCACCTAGTTCTACAACTTGTTGTTTTTCCATATCAACAATTAGATGTTCACACAGACCTTTCCCTCGAACCGTCTTAGCAACCCAAATATAAACATCATACTCCATGACCTTCATTATCTAGTTTGCTCTTTTCTCATTCAACTCCTTATTTAGTAAGAATGCTTTCACACTTGGATTAGAAACAAGAACATGGATTTTATTGTTCGAAAGCATATAATTGAAATTCTTTAGTCCTCTAGCTACTGAAAGTACTTTCTTTTCAAGGAATGTGTACCTTTTTTCATAATCATGCAAGCTCTATCCAAAGAAAGCAATAGGATGTTCAATATTTTCATCATTGAATTAAGTCAAGATAGTTGAGATTGTTTTGTGTTCATGCGAGTGCATACATTATAAAATATTTATCAAAATTTTGATTTGAAAGAGTAGGAGATTGAGAGATAGCTACTTTGATTGATTTAAATAATTCTCTCCCTTCAGTGGTCCAAGAGAAAAAAATCTCTTTCTTTTACATAGCTATCAATGTTTTAACAAATACTGAAAAATATGGAACAAATCTTCTAACAAAGTTGATTTTTCCAAGAAAAATCTGTAATGCCTTATTATGGTGGGGCAATGATAGCTGTGATATTGCTTCAATCTCGAAAGGGTCAATTACTCAACCCTACTTAGAAATAATATGGCCAAGTAGCCTTCCTTGATGTACTGAAAATATAGATTTCAGTGGATTTAAGGATATTCCAAATTGACTGCACAACTAAAAAGTTTGCCTTAAATGTATTAGATGTTCTTCATGATATTTTGAAAATACATTAACATCATCTAAATAAAGAAGGATACATTTATTTAATAAGTGTGAAAAGCCATGTCCATTACAAGTTGAAATGTTGCACCAGAATTTGAAAGACCAAAAGGCATCCTTTTGTAAGCATAAGTACTGAACTTAGTGGTAAAAGTTGTTTTATATCTATCCTCTTCCCAAACTAAAATTTAATTATATCCACTGTAACCATCTAGAAGTGATAGTCTATCTAAACCCGAGACTATTCTCAAAATCTGATCCATATTTGGGAGTGGGTAATGATCTTTTAATGAAGCTTTGTTAAGGTCTCTAAAATCCACACATAATCTGATTTCTCTGTTCTTCTTCCTAACAGGAACAAGATTGGCTACCCAACTTGAATGCTTAACTGGAAAGATAATACCTGATTCAATCAACTTAGATAATTCTTTCCTCATCAGAGGTTCTATTTTAGGATTTACAGGCCTTTATTTCTGTCTAACAAGTTTAGAATTTGGCTACAACTCAATCGTATGTTGTGCTAAACTGGGATCAAATCCTTTCAGGTCTTGATATTTCCAAGTGAAAAAATCCTTAAATTCTTTGCAAAGATCAATAAATGACTATTTTTTAGCTGAGGAACATACCTTTCCAAGAAATAGCTTTTTCCCTTCATCAACCGAGATCTCTTCGTAATTATCAGCGTGGGTTGACATTTTAGTCTTGACCTTTCTTAATTGGTCTTGATCCAAAGGTTCCTTCCAATTTCAAGACCTCGAGGTAATTTATTTGTCTTTAGCTAAACAATCTAATCATCGTATAAATGCTGTAATTTATCCCGATTTATCAGTAAAAATTTAGCTTTTGTTGTAAAAACTTGCAGATTTGATCATCATTTTAAAAACTTACCAATTTTAATCATTATAGGCATTGAGGGCCTGACAATTAGTTTTATATGATGCTGGGTTTTTCTATTTTTAATATGTTTCCAACACTTCGAAAATAGCCCCAACAACTACAAGTTTATTCGCATGCTTGTTTCAGCTCTAGGAATAGACTAAATGTTAATAGCATCAAAATATTCCATTAAGTATGAAACTCTTTGTGTGTAGGACTTCATTAATGGATTATTACAAACATTGAAATTTCTTACTTGATTGATAATAAACTTAGAGTCACCAAAAATACGTAGCATGTTGATACCTCTCTTCTCGCCCAAAGCGGACCATGAATTAAAGCTTTTATTTATACTCGGCTATGTTACAAGTACATGAAAATTGGAGACTCAAAATGAAAAATACCTTTCGCTCATTGGGGAAGTGGGCATTAGACCTTCTCCCGTCCCTTCTTATTTGAGGCTCAAT
Source organism: Taxus wallichiana var. yunnanensis (assembly GCA_018340775.1). Classification (NCBI taxonomy): domain Eukaryota; kingdom Viridiplantae; phylum Streptophyta; class Pinopsida; order Cupressales; family Taxaceae; genus Taxus; species Taxus wallichiana. The sequence continues at coordinate 136,056,638 of CM031237.1, forward strand.
CAAAATGAAGCTTCCAAATCCCTTCTCGCTAAAATTTCTATTTTGGACAATAAGGGAAGTGATGTATTTTCTTCATTCATACAATACACACCAAACAAAATTGTTCTTTAACTTTCTTAAATGGATCATGAGCATTTTCTTCCACTTCCTTTTCATCCATAAATATGTTAGAAACACTATCTAATGCTAAAACCCGAGTTACTTCATCAAAGTCGACTAATCTAAGGTGAATAATTAGACACCGCATTTAGAGAGTGAGGCTCAATATGAAATCTAGCCAATGGCTCTAAATTGATAGTAACTTTACTAAACGATTAGTGAAAATAAGGACCAATCAAGAGAGATAACCTCCTATTTTTGATGTGAAATCTCTAGATAAGCATTTTGAAAAGTATGGAGGTAAATCCACAACAAGTAACATCTTCGCGAGAATAGAAATTTTTTTGGCAAACATGTAACGTCACTTCTAAATTTTTGATTATACCAGCTATATTAGTTACAGTTCTATCAAGTTGTAAGACACTCATTTATATAGGCTCATACCTGCAAACCCAATTTTTCTACAATCATTTTTACATAACTATGTTACTTGCACCATTGTCCACCATGCAATTATGAACTAGATGTTCTCCAATAATCAGTGATAAATAAAATGGTGGTGCTTTCTTGATGTCATGAGCATTCTGAACTTTCTGAACCATCCACTTAACTTCTTTAATGAAGTCTTGTTCAAACATTCCAAGGACCATGTCTTCTTTCAAATTCCTTTTCTATAGTACTTGAAGAAATTTGTAACCTAGCTAGTTCATGAGAGAGTAAATCTTGTTGTCCAGGAATACTTAGAGTGTCCCACATTGAGATGTTAACATTATGCTTTTTCATTACATCAACAATGCTAAAATAAGCAACAGTTTTAGAGATAGATCCAACTATCTTAGACTAGGCCTTAGCAAAACCGATTCTCGCTTCAACCGCCTTTGGATATCCGAGGTATAAAAAGTCTTTCTTGGATTAGGATGTAGATATTATTTATGGCCTTTATCAACCGAAAAACTTGTTTTTTTAGGAATGACAGGGTTGTTAGTTGAATTTGGAACTTTAGATGTTGTATTATCAGTGATAGGTAAGATAGGCCTATTTTGTTATTTTTGACTTTCAGCACTTTCCTTGAGCCTTAGTAGTGACTGCAATGAAATCCTCCTCATTAAAACCGACTAAATTTTGTTCAGTTCTTTCGAACATGAGTTTCTTATTGCCCACCCTCCATTTGAGGCATGAACAATGTTTTAGATTGAGGTTATGTAATAATATTTAGATTCGAAAAGTATTTAGGCAACTTCAGAAATGAATGAGGTTGATTGCAAGGTTGACACCACTCTTCCGTAGCCATCTTAAGCGGGACTAAAGCGTTAGGTGAACTAGGAGCCTTTGGTCAAACCGCCTTTCGGTAAGACTACCTATAATTTTGATTCTGTTGATAAGGATGCCTATTTTGTTGATTCTATTGATTTTTTGATAAGGAGCCTAGTAGATCTGCTAGGTAATGTAATTCTATTCTCATTGAAGTTTTAAATACATCATTTAATGGGGCTACAAACAAAGAGGTTCTATGATTGTAATAGGCTAAGGAATAGGAGATCTGCCTAAAAGGGTTAGAAGGCCTAAAAGTGGAATTTTCCAACTCTGAATAAGACTATTTTCAGCTTGATAGTGATATCGTATTCTCATTTGGGAGTGTCTCTCCCCAATTGACTAAATCATAGTTGAGATATCACTATTTAATGCTCTAAGATAATAAAGGAAAGCATGATTAGCTTAAGGCATGACACTTGCTATAATTCTCTCCTAAGTTCTAGAAAAATGGATATTGAAACTAGACATAAAATCAATGGGAGATCTTTTAATAGTAGACAATTGTTCAATGAGAGACAAATGATCTGAATTATCCTGGAACTATTTCAAAAATTTTTTACCTAAGTTATCCTAAGTTCTTATGCTTCAAATTTATAGGTTTCTAAACCATTGCAAGGCCTTCCCTTTAAAAGATGCAGCTAAAATTGTTAAAGTTACTTCTTCATGAGTGATATTATGGACTGCACATAGGGTGTAACATCTTTGATATGTTCAAAGTAGGTGTAACCTGATTTTTTCCCATGACTTATGGAAAACATTTAATGACAACATTAGGAATGTCATGGCAGACTAGAATTACTAATGAAATGCCATTAGAAAAGGTCGCAAAATTCATTGTTGGTTGAATAACCATTTGAAAAATTAAGATGTTATAGAGAAATTGATATGTGGTGAAGGAATATTAAGATGAGGGTTATCAAAACTAAGTATTTTATAAGATAATGTATTACCAACGCTTCTCCTTCTAGCAGAATTCAAGGGTAAAGAAAAAAACTTAGGAGGAATTCCTCTTACAGATGATCTTGTAGTCACTTTAGGCATGGAACATGCTGCAATACTGGTCTGATATTAGCTTAACAGAGTCACCAAAAGATTTTAAAATCTTTAGAATAAATTGTTGTACAGCTTGCTCCCGAAAGTGACTTTGTAATTGATTTAAATCTGTTGTAGATCTGCAGAGAATTTGTAAATTGCATTAATATCTCATTCGTTGTCCCACCGAAGTGCCAAAACTGTTATCTCTCGAAAGTGTGCCCTGAGAGAGATGGATGTAGGTTTTCTAAGCTTGCAAAATTTGATCTCTCTCTTTCATAGATATAATGGAAACACCTTAGGTCTATGGGTATACCTATTTTGAGGTGAGTCTTTGGTATCAAGCCTGGTTCCTTGTTGATGTATCCTAAATTGATTATGGGGTTTATGGGTAAAATATGACTGTAAAATGATTAAAACTAAGGTGATACACCAAATTTGTATGAGGGATTTGACTGAGTATATGCACAATTGATATGTGAAGGATTTTTGGTGCACGAACCAACAATTCTTCTACAAAATATTAAAGGAAAAAACTTTGAGGTATTGAGGGAGATTATCACAACAATACTGCTAAGCTAAACATGCACATTAATATCATGCAAAAATACTTGAATTTTGCAACAAGGTAAGATGATTAATCAAGGAATTTACATTCACAAGACTAATAGAAACATACACAAGACTGCAAATAATTGGGAAGGTAGAAATTCTTCACACTCAGAAGGAAAACTGGTAAAATTGCTTTAGTACTCCTATATCCAAAAAGTCCTCCAGAAGTTCCCTTCCTATGCTTTCCAAAGGCACACAATATATAAAAAAAAACGTTCACGCTCTTCCTAAAAATAGCCTAAGGCTTGTACTCACCCATACATCCTATTTTTATCCTTTATTTATAAATGGATAAAGGAATAAAAATAGAACATGTAAATACAAATAGGCATTATAGCCATCAATTACAATTGGTCAACTAAAGTTGACTGATCTATTTGAAAGAAGAGCATATCTATTTTTAAGAAAAGCAAGAGTGGATGATTTGCTAAAAATAAGATTTGCTTGCTCAGTAAGTTTCTATCTTGTGCATGTAAATTTTCCATCTCATGTGTTTTGTCCTCTTGTGAAGCATGCCAAAATAACTCCCTATTTATGATGTAATACTTGTAGTATTTCACAAAAAATAAATGAGCTATTTCTGGTAATTAATTTCCCCTAGTTACCATTTGGGAAGCTCGTATTTTCTTGAAAAACTAGTTATCGATGTAATATCTGAAACTGGTAGAAGTCCTTTGTAGATCTCTACATTTTACTACTTTGAAAGATAACCATGCTCGAAAAATCGATCCAAAACAACCTTGTAAAAACACCCCGAACATTTTCTGATAAAACTTACATATCTGAAGTATTTAGTTTGCCATTTATTTTTAGTCTGATCTTTGCACGTGTCCAAATTTTACTTCAGTCAAAACGCAGCCCAAAAATATGAATTTTACCCCTTTTCCATAAAGGCTCAAAATTGAAAAATTTTCCCAGTAATCCACTTCTCCGATTTGTCCTTTGGCGACGTGGTGGGGCCACGGGAAAATTTATAACATTACTCTATTTTTCCTCTATGGGTCCACGGATGAGTTAACAATTTTTCTTCTAATTCAACCTTTACGGGTGTGTTTGAAAAATTTATTTTTAAACTCCCTTGGTGAACTATCGGGCCATGCGAAGCTTTAAGTCTTCTACGGGTTTTCGGGCCTTTAGGTGAGTTTGACATTTTAACTCTTTTGTCAAAGAGATTTAAAAAAAGGTCCTTTTGACCCTCCACTTAGAGGGATTACAAGATTATGGGGTAACTTGAAACTTTACTCCATTTTGTGTAAAGTCTCAAAATACAAAAAGAAGACCCGCTACTCCGCATTTGCTTTGACATCTATTCACTATTGACTTTTTCCCTACGGGATGTCGGGCTTGCAGGAGATTTTTGAAATTTTAACCTTTTTATAAAAGGTTTTGAACTTAAAGTACCTTTGGCCTCCACTTTTCCACTTCTACTGTAATGATGACACATGTCCTCTTTGGGTTTGTGGGCCTACTGGATGAAATTTTGACAATTTGAAATTTTGAAAATTGACTAAGTCGGTAAACGACCGCCATTCCACTTGGATGACTTTTGCATCGATTTTAGTGATCCATTTGTGAGTTTTGACCTCTATACTTGTTGATTTTTGATCGTCGATCTCCAAAGTATAATTTTAGGGTTTCTAACATGTATTAAATGCATTTTTAAGGGCTCAAACCATGGTTTGCATTGAAAGTGTAGATCAATCCTCAACCTTTGATCTTTGTACTTGTTGAATTCTAATCATCGATGACTTGACTGTGGTTGATTTATGTTAACTCATCTCTCGAGTGTGCATGGTAAAGGTCAATTTGGCCCTAACTTAATCATTCCATTTGGATTTTAGTCTTATAGGCAAAGCCCTGGAAAAATTTTATTGGCGTCATTGTTGATTTTTAAGCTCGGCTTTGTGTTGTTCCTCTTGATGGCCATCATTGTTAGATTTTGAGCTCTGTCACTTCTACAAAATGGTCTTTGGGTCTGGGCTCAATTCATTTTTTGAGCAAGATAGTCCTCTACCTTCTTTAGAGCTATGTGAGCTTCTGAGTTTTTGAGATCTTTACCTTTTCCTTGGCCGCCATTGGAGCTCTATCATGATCATTCTGTTAGAAACTTTCATGGAATTTATTTTCTTCCTTAGTTCAGGCCCTCTGTAACTTTGAACTATGAATGCCAAAAGGGTGATTTTATCTTCGAACATGAAAACTATTTCATTTTCACTGAGTTCTCTTTCCTACTCTGATTCTTTTCTACCCATGAATGGGTCTTGTTTATTGGTCATGATTTGTGTTTCTGAGTTCCATTTTCTTTGGCCATTTCCATTTAACTTTATAATGTTGTGTTGAAACACCACGTTTAAAGGAGTTTGAACTTTGGATCTTTTCTAGTTAGATGTAGCTTCCATTTACACTTTCTCCTTCAAAACTGAGCAGTGGTATATACAAAATACTTTGTATTTGATATTCTAGTATTGATTTTCTTCACCATAGAGTTCTTCTTCCATTCACTTTTGATTTCTCTGACTGGAACTTGCTCATTTTGGAATGAGGAAAACATATGAGTAATTCTTCTTTTCAATGATTCAGAGTTATATGCCTCATAAATGCTTTTCATTCAATCATCTTTGAAGATTTCCACATTGCATCCTGATAATATTTGTTGAAGTTTTTAAATCTAGGGTTGACATCTCAAGCTTGATCCATGGCTGAGTTTTCAAAAATCTACTCTATGCTACTTAGATCTACTTATTGACCTCATGTGAGTTTTCTTAAAATGAGTCTCTACTTTCTTCGACTGTAAAATGTATTGGGAAGTCTAAGATTGCAAGAGGTTGAATGATGTTGATAAAACGTAACTGAAATGGGTTGCTTGAAAACTCTACATTTTATATATCCCTTTCTTCAGTTCACTTTTTGAAATGCCTACTTGTAACCTATAGTTGCATTTATACTCTTTGATTCTGAAGTTGAAGATTACTATGATTGAATATTGAACTGAAAATGCCAACTGCAATAGAAATACACTTATGATATTTTGTAATTAAGATGCCTTTGTACCCTGTAAGTGGTTTTCTTGAAATTACAAGCAATTCTTCTTCTATTTTTGATACCATTCTCAGGCATAAGCCTTGATTCAGATACTTCATTGAAATACTGTAATCTGTTACTTTTACTACATTTCCCTTTATTTCAGCTTGATATGGATACTGGAAAAGTCGTAAATGTCCATTTTACATGGTGAAGCCCTGTCAAAATTTTCCCAATTCTCTCTTCCTTGACTGAAATATGGAAAGTGTACATTGTCTGCATGCATCTTCTTTGTTCTATTATTGTAACATTTTCCTTTTATAGAAGATATATGAGTTTTGAGTTACATTAACCCTTCTTTCCAACATGTACATGGTCCTTTTCTACTTGTCTGCAACTTGTACCTACACACTTAAGAAAATAGTTAGAAAATAATTAGGTTCTTGACCTCTCTTATGTCCATGTTTCTTCTTTATCTTTTCTTTCTCTTCTTTCTGAGTGAGCTATGCAGTTTGATCTTCAAGTACTCTATATCTCCTATTGTTTAGAGATTCATATGCATGAATTAGGACAAAGTGTAGGAATATGGATTAACCCTGAGCTCTTTATTGATGATTCCTTTATTTTACTTTTCAGGTACCATGCTTTGAATTGTGAAGACAAAGATGGAAAAATATTGGAAGGGGGAAAATTTGCACAACGAAGAATATACAAAGGAAATGATGGGTTCACTCATATTCCTTTGCTTTCTATTTCATGCATGTGTACCTCTTTCTTCAGTAGATGTACTTTACTTTTTAGTCACATCCCATGGCTTGTGTGGGAAACATTTGACCTTCCTTGTGAATAAAACATTGAATTCTGAAATTGAGTTGTGTATTTCCTTCTACATTTCAAGCTTCTGAATGGAGTGTATGATGAACTAAACAACTCAGTCATATAATTGAATGTCTTAAACATGAAGGAAAGAAATTAATGAGAACATGTAACATTCAGTAATGAACTCTTATTTTTGTAATTTGCACTTATGTTTGCTATCCCAAAACTCAAAACTTCACCTACTCTATAATTCAGTGTCTTCATCAAGACAACAAAATTGTCCTTCGGGGGCCTTTTTTTGTTCTTTTTCAAGGTATCATGAAATTGCAGAGTATGCGATCTTTTACGTTTTTTAATAGCACACATAGTTGCAAGTTTCACTTAATCATTAATTTATTCAATAAGTAACTAATAACATCAGAACTTCCTTAGCTTAGGTATACTTCACCTGGACTTTAATCGTAAGAACGAAGTTTCGAGTTACCCTTTTTGCACAAGTGCGAAAATTGTCAACAATGAGTTCCACCTCACAAAGAAATAACTTGCATTTATTTACTCATTATGGGGTGCCATAATAGGTTGGGAAGGCATAAGGAAAGGTGAGGAATAAGGGGTACTTGGGGAGGCATAAGGGCATGTTAGAGATTTGATATACTATAATTTTTTGGTTTGAAATCAAGTGGTGATACCATTTCCCTTTAGGAGGCATAAGTAGCATGCCCCATAGTTTCTTGCTCCTTGGCTTGCTTGATGAAGCCTTAGTGTTGCTTGTCATGCTTTAATGTATTTGCAAACTACATTTTATTTTGCACTTTATTTTAAATGTGAAAATGTTGCTTGTGCATTGTGGAAGCCTTCGTTGCCATGAGTTGAAATACATCTCCTATTGCATTATGGTTGGGGCTGGGGGAATTAAATAAGGATGGATTCTCCTTTTCATTGGATGTCTTGGTTGGGTAGAGAGCATTTGCCTTTACCTTGCCTTTGTTGTGATCAAATTGAAGTAAAGAAAATGGAAGATATTTAGGTTGTTATTTTGGAACTGAGAAAGGAGATAGAGTTTGGCAGTCCCTTGTGAAACTTCTTTTGTAAATTTTTTTCTTTCCCACTTCAAGTGGATGACAATGTAATATATTTGGTAGTGAAGAGTTATCTTGTTTGGGAAATAAAGTCCCACGTGAATGTGAAAGAGATATATTCTGTATTTTGTATTGTAAAAGGGAATGTAAAGAGAAAGATCCATATCCTTGTAAATTGTATTTGATCATTGCAAAAGAGAAGTTGTAAAATAAATCATTCTAATTTGAATAGAAGTTTTTCTACCTTAACAAATGAAGTTATTATTGTTGGAATTGGCTTTGGAAATGTTGTGCAACTCTCTGTTTGAATGTGGGAAATGTATCAAAATTATTTCACCCTCTGTGCTTTTGAAGAGTACGTGTTTGAAAAGGAATTGAAACTGCATTCTTATTTTACTTTTGATTGAAGGAAGATAAATACGTTAAATTAGTAGGGAATGAATTCAAAAGTTGTTATAAGAAGGGAAAATGAAAATAGGAAACACGTGTGAAGGAAATATATTGAAATCTCTGTTTAAAAGGAAGAAATGCGTGTGAGGAAAACACAAAGATTTGTCTTTTGAAATGTGTAAAATTTGAAATCAGAATTGCATTTTGGTTTTGAATAGTTTGATTTGAATCAAATAAATGTATTGGATTGGAATTGGAACATATTCTTATACTTGGAAGTAGAAAATGGCAAATAGACCCTTTAAAATTTGATCTCTGTTTTGTATTTTTCAAACTGGAAATTATTCAACCCAAAATGCACCGACCGAACCTGCAACAATGAAATAAAAAATGAAACATTAAGCTTGAAATAATAAGATCTAAATGAACTCATCTAGGCATTAACACTTAAGAATTTTTTAGAAAACTCGGGCTTAAACTCTTTCACTATCATTTTGCGGTCAAAGTTGAAAATTTTCAAATTGGAACTCAAGCAAACAAACTTACCTTCCAAATCCACTCTAAATCCATCTAAGAACAATTCCCCATGCCTAATTGACTTGTTGAGAGAGAAAGAAGATCAAATTGAGTAAAATTTTATAAGTCAAAATTTGTCAGTCTACCTTTATAGACGCAGAGTCGTTTTCATGAAATTGACCCCTTAAACATTATCAAAATGAATGATTAATGATTCTTATACAAAGAGGACATCGATAGCTTTCCATGAATTCCTCATTTTCTAAAACCAAGTTCCCAATCAAAATTTATGGCCTTTTGAAGTTTTCCTTCATTTGGCATCAAAAAAATAATTCTACTTTGTCAAAAATAAATAAATAAAAATTCAAATTTTCTCCACAAGTTTATGCCAGCTTGCAGCCAATCGGGATCTCGTAATGTGGCATCATGAGGTGTCGGTATAGGTGAGGGTGATTTTTATCCTTTTTTCCCTTCTAGGAATTGAAATTATTTTCTCCCCCTCACCCTACTTCCCCTCGTTTGTTTAAGAGGCACCACGTGTCCCTTGCAGATTTGTGGGTGCGCAAGTGCAATGGTGGTATTTCACACCAAGCAGGAAAATATCCCATACATCTCCCTCACTCCATCGGCCCACACCTGGGAAGAAATTTCCTCCCCAATCCGACCAACCTGAATCCTCGGGAAATTTTTCTCCCCAACGCCCGTATACCCGTCCCTGGGGAAAATTTTCTCCCCTAGGCCCACAAACCCGCTCTTGGGAAAATTTCGCTCACAAGGTCCGCCGGCCCATAACTTGAGAAATATGAGGAGTTAGGAGGACTTATTTATATCACCTAGAAAGGTGAGGAAAATTTATATCTAATGGGAAATGTTTTGGGAAGTTTTGAGTGTGTTAATTGTGAGAAAAATCAAGTTGAATCTTCTAATCCCGTTAGAGAGTGGTATAGTGAGAAATTACCCTCTTAACTTAATTGATTAATCCAGACCTAAGTTCGGACCTTGTGACCTTTTATAATTGTCGTATTAACAAAACTATAAACTATTATTAGTGTTTGGAATTGAAACTTTCTTCATAAACTATTATCTTGTAACCTTGTTGTAGACTCTTTTAAAACAACACTAAAAAGAAAACTATCCCATAATTTTCCTATTAATCTTAGGTTATTCCCGGGTGTCAAGTGGGTTGTTTTAGCCGGCATTACATAGATGATGTTCTAGTGTATCAAACACATTCTAAGAATTTAAAAATCAGTGCATAAGGGGATCTATTAGAACAATCAATCTAGATGGGCCAACAAGAAGGGATGACATATGAAACATTCAAATATACATTAAAAATTCACTCTCAAACCCTTTAAATATACATTTGTACAATGGACTTGCCGGGAGAAAGATATTAGGCATATGATCTTTCATTTTATAGAAGCAAAATTATAAGGTTCACTTAGCAACTTGAAACAAATATGTTTTATCAACCCAAAATGTAAATTTTCGTAATCGAGGTGAAGAATCTTTCAAATATAGTGCGGAACATAATAGAATTTAGATAAATATATAATTTTACTAGGTGTTGGATTTTTCATTACATTTTTGCATTTCATATTTGGGTCACAACAACACTTATAAACATTTAAGTGATGGTCAACAATGTATTCTCATAAAATTAGATAAGGAAATGCAAAAATCTTACAACCTCGTGGATAATTACTTTGTATATGTTTGTGTATCAAAGTTTCTATATGTAGATATTCATGTTATCATATGGCTTAGATCTTTTGATGAGCTTAGATCTTGTATTCATGATAGAATTTGTACAATTTTTTTTCGTGGCCTTATGTCAGTTGAACATGATTAGAACTCCTTAGAATAAAGAACAACGATTATAGATTAACGAAGGTAATGTGGTGGTTTGTTGTGTAGAAATACAACTTCACCGATACTTTTTCTATCATGTATGTTAGTACTATGTTCATCATATTTCTTTGATTCAATACCAATAATTCTTCTTGTTTTGTTTCACATGCTCAATATATATTCATTACTTGTAAATACATGTGAGAATTGATGACAAACTTTCTGGAGGATATACAAGCCCAAGTGTACACAAATTCTCTTGTCTTCCATATGTATGTACCTTATTCACACGTGATGTTTGGCTATGTTATGGAGCCCCATTTTCTAAACCCCACAACATTTTTCTGCTCATAATGAATGGCGTAGGTTTCATTTTGGAGATGTTTTATTTATCCTTTCGATATTTTCCTAAAAAAACAAGGTATGTTATTATATGTAACTTATGAGATATGGATTTTGAACATTTTAGACACATTTAATGTTTTATTAGATTCTATACTTGGATCTATAAATGTAATTATAATATTGTTGATACTGATTTTAATCTATTCTTGTAGGTGATAACATTGGGGTTGATAATAAAAATCATATTTGATTTTGTAATGTTACTTTCGATTAATATTTTCTTGTTGCACATGTACATATCCAGACAATTATTGGCTGGAGTTTTATGCATGATCCTCTCCATTTTTATGTATGCCTCCCGATGAATTTTTTGGTAGGTATTTAGTCTTATTCTCTTCTTAGTATAGATTGCTATAAAATGTGTACAATGATTCTTTCAAGAAGGTTGATGATTTTGTTTCTTATTTTAGGGACTTATTATTATAACCAAAAGTGTTGAGTATATGCCATTTTTAACATCCTTATTTAACACCCTAAATGCACTTGTTTGGTCTGGATACTCTCTAATCACTAGGGATATGTTTTTAGCAATACACTTCTCTTATTTCTCACTACCATTTTAATCTATAGACTCAATGTTTTTCTATAAGGACTATGAACAAAGAAAAAAGGTTTTTTTGGATGGAAAGTATAGATCACTTGGATATTAATGTGTTATGAATGATAGATGCAAAACATATATTTTATCATAGAGGTATATGAGGACATAATTTATTAGTTTTGTGTCGAGTTTTAATTATTGTCTTTGTTTAAATGTAATTTGTGAATACTTATGACATAATATGAGTTAATTAGATGTTTTTAATATCTTATAATCCAATGCACCTTCGTTGCTTAACAATACTAGATAATTCTATCAAAGTTGAGACAATCAAAGTAAAGAACATGAAGATGACAACTGCTGGTAGAGATATAGGTTGCATGAAGTTGGTGGTGGAGAGAATGTGTTAATATTGTATGTCAAGGGTTAACGACATTTAAACACCCTTTTTAATTTTATCTTATTTGATATTAATAAAATATTTATGGACCCATTTGATGGGCATAAGATTCAAATCAAATTGTTTTTAATTTATAATATTAATTACAGAAACTCGATATCATACATGATATGTAGCCGTTGATTGCACTATATGATATTTGGTTATTATTTATTCTTAAAATTCAGATTTTTCATTTTTATATTCTTATTGTTTTTAAAGAAACAATAAACATTGAAATTATTATTGTCTCTAGAGAGAAAAAAATTTCTCTTTTGTCTCTCAGAGACAATATATGTATCAATCTATATTGTCTCTAAAGAGACAATAGTTAGAGACAATATTAGAGACACCCGCTGAGACAATTATAGAGACAATATGTAACTTTTTATTATCTCTATTAGAGACAACTTGGTAAAGTATTGTCTCTATTATAGTCTCAAAACACCCATCCTTGTAGTAGTGAGAACTTTGGTCGATTCACAATTGATGAAAAATCCTCACATTCATATGTAGGAAGCATATTACACAGAGTCTTGGTCTCCAAATCTATAGATAGTCAAAAACACAAGAAACATATCCAATGTGTGATGAAATCACATATGCCAACACTCTCAAAAAAATATGATCAAATAATCCCTAAGATGCACGATTCATGTTTTTAAGCGGTGGATGAATTTTGCACCCTTGTTCTTCTCCTAATGATTTATGTAGAAAAATATCTAAATGCATTGTATGTTATGAAAAAAGGAACCTTCTCTACTACTTAGATGAAAAGATTCAAGCATATTTACTGGATAATAAACAAATAACCTTCTTCAATTACTTTCATCAAACATGATTACACATATATAGGAAATGTATTTCCTATAAAATAGGAAACTAGCTTAACAACGATTCTTATTTACATATTATTGTTTATAAGCAATAATACGTTTAACCAACTTATTAACAACTAACTCACTAATTACTCATTTATCATGACTAAATAGTTCACATAATAATACATTACTAATGTTCACAACAGATTAATTCCTAACACGTATTTATAACAACAAAGATTTAAAATGTCCATTATTATTACTATCATAGTAATATAATAATTTGTATTTAAATTATTTATTGTTTTACTCAAGATTTGCATTCACCTTGAATAATAACATCAAAAACAATTGTTATACTAATAATGATAATAATTTTAATATATATACATATATATATTATTATTATTATTATTATTATTATTAATGTCAACATCAATTTTTTAAAAATTATTATAATATAAATAATAATTCATTATTTCCAACTTTTTCAACATATTTTAATTATATTATTATTATTATTATTATTATTAACGATAAGGTTTTTCAAAAATAAAATAAAATAAAATATAATATAAAATTAATAATTTAATATTCTCAATATTTTATTAATTTTAATTTTTAATTTTTAATTTCTATGAGTTTTTATTTCTAGTATTTATTAATTTTCATTATTGATTATTATTATTATTTTAATATTAGTTTTTAGTTTTTGTTAATTTTAAGTTTTGATTTTTAAATTATTTTTATTGATTTGATTAGTACTTATTTTTATTTTTAAATTTAATATTTATTATTTTTCTTGGCAAAATAATTTGTTGGGGTTGGAAAATTGGTGGGTTCTCACCAACAATGAACGAGAGTGAGTCCCTTGACTTGAATGAGGAAACTCCATTTATTGGAAACAAGGAAATGAAAACAATCGAAACTAATTTTCAAGGTGGCTTTAACACCGAGGATCATACAAGAATACTTCCATAAACATTTGGAAATTGAGTGTATTTCATACAAGAGTAGAAAATTACTTAATGAGGAGATAGGATAGAAAATTGAGAAATGGATTTATATCAAAAATAGCATAGCAGAGTTTATTGCATTAAAAAAGAAAATTTCACTTGCACTAATTAGAAGAAACTATTTGCATAGAAATAGGAACAATAGACAAGAAACACAAAGTATTATTCTTTCATATTGCCCAATTTACAATGCTCCTAGAAGTACAAGTTGAGATGGAGATAAGAAATTATTAGATAAGTAACTAAATAAATGAAGGTAATGCTTATAGGAAGACAATAAGAGCTAGATAACAAACATTAACAATGCCTTGAAATGAGGGTACAATTCATATTTATAGTTCTATTACTATCATTTCATCCCACCCCACATGAACTTTCATATTTTTCAGTGATTGTTCACCTTCCAAGCTCTACTGTCATAACCTTTATGTTCCTTCGTCACTTGTGATCTTTCATCTTCTCTCTATGATCGTTGACCTTTTGAGTTCCTATCATGACATTTGATGTTCCTTCTTCATCAATGATCCTTCATATTCCTCCATCTTTTGATCACATCATCTCAATGTCACTCAAGATATCCTTGAGTGAAAAATCATTTTCCATGCCCAAAACATTTCCCTTATTCGCGACATCATTTTTATGTTGTCAAAAATATCCCCTATCCATGGAAACATCTTCGTGACATGTGACCTCGTTTTCCATGTCACATGACACCATATATGGATTTTCATGAATCCATTGTGATTTGGACGACATCACGTTCAATTTCTGTCAGGGACTACAATTTCTTATCACCTAGCTCTCGTGTCACGCATCTAGACCTTGTTGTCATGAGTTTCAAGCCATTTAGACACCTAAAATACCTTATTGGGTGACCAAAATAAGTTTCGAGAGAAAAACATTGCTATCTCATGATAGTACGCTTTTTTCAGGTGTCAAAAACTATTTTTCATGCAAAAACAAGTTTCTAATGCGAGTCAATGGATTTTTTTTTCGTGATAACATTTGTTAATTTCACTATAAACATGTTTAATCTATTTTGGGAGAAAGTTTCAACAAAAATAGGTTGTCTAATATATAAATTTGTATGAATAAGGGCCAAAAATCAAATGAAAATATCTATAGGTACTTAAAATGAATTATTCATCATATTTTACCCATATTTAAACTTTTGTTTCACATTTTGCACCAATAAAGTGAGCTATAGAAATATTTTATGATCACCACCTACTAACAAATAATATAGGTCATCAAAATAATGAAATAAATTTTAATCATATCTTTGGTTAGGATATAAAATCTTTACAAGGCTCTAAAACCTTTTGGTAAAGTTATAGCTTTATACCATGACCTTTGTGTCACTCTATCGGACAAGTTCTCACCTCTCAATGTTTCAAAAATATTTCCTTGATGATTCCAACGTGAAGTAAAATATTTTATCTCTCAAATTCCTAGGGTATGAGCTTGTAAATATTCAAAAGGCTCCTGAAACTCTTTGAACAAGGTGACTAGCTTTTTCGAAGCATGCATTTCCCAATACCCTGCTCCCAAAGACCCAATTTCACATAACTTTTTCCTAAAAAATGATTTTCTTCCAAAACCTTCATAAAATACCTCAAATGGTTTCCCATATCTATAGAACACTCTTAGATGCATTTTATATTCTTGATACATCACCAAGACTAGCTCTACAAGTGTAAGATGTCTTAAAATGATACTTTTTAGGCCTCTCGGGAGTAACTCCTTCCGGGTGAATCGTAATGAACTCACAAATTAATTCTCACCAACTTACTTGCACATGAAAAAAACTATAAAAATATATTCAACATGTCCCTCTCATCCATAATGGGGTTTACATACCAAGATATTAGCTAGAGGCGTAGGTTCATATTCCCCGGTTTAGGGATTTTTAAGTGCTGTTGGATCGTCATGGAAAATATTTAAATTTTTATTCTAGACATTTATCATGAAAACAACAGGTTCTATCTTGGGGACTTGTGTTTGATTAAAAATGTGAATATGGGGAAAGTAGGAAACCCAAAATATCAAGACTCTAAGACTACCATTGCCTTATCCATTAGGCTGCATAAGTCACTACAAAAAAAAAAGGGTGGATGGAACAAAAGTTATTTATTGATCACAAAACAATACAAACAAAAAAATGACAAAAAGGGAAACACACAACAAAAAGGAAACACACAAAACTCAATGTTACCTATGTTTCATGTTGGGGATAACCCACTTTCATTAAAGTAATTTATTTTAAAAGTTACCTTTGAATGGGTAACATTGAGTGATTATGTTCCACAAACCCATTGAGAGGTTTGATGAAATAGCCTCCTTTTAATTAACTTCTTATGAAAGACAACTTCTTTCATAAGTGATTTTATATTTTAGATGAGTGATCCTACATGATCCTTTGGATGCTTGGATATTTTGTGACAAATTCTATCCATTTTAGATTACAAATCATCTTCTGTGTTCACCCACATTGCTGATTTGACATTTAGAATCTCATTCTTGTTTAAGGATGGTTTTCGAATGGATCTTTTAAATGCTCTAAGTTCTCCTCTTTCCCATATTCATTCTTATTGGTAAAATTTTCATGAGAAGCATTGAGTTCATATTTTTGTTCTACTTCAATATGGGATGAAGGAGAAAACATAGTCTCATACCTATCTTGTATGTAAATTACGTACCAAGACTTAGATTAGATATTTTGTATCTCCCACAACTTAAAAAATTTCTTGCAAGGATTACCTTTTCCAAGTTGTTGAGAGATCATAACCAAATTTATTTCAAGTATATTTTGTTTTTGAGATCAATGAAATATTTTGTCCAAATTGATCCATCATCCCAAGGTTCATTAACTTCAATGCTTCTTTAATATGGGAAGTGTCTTCGTCAAAGGAATTCAAGACCTTTGTTTCAATATTTTCCCCATATTAAGAATATTTATCTTCAAATTGAAAGGGAAAACTTCATTTTCATTAGAACATTCATCAATCATTATCTTGGGAGGGACATCAGATATTTCACCTTGCTAGAATTCATCATGACCAAATTTTGAATTAGTTGACAAACCAACACTAGATTCATACTTGCCTTGTAATTCCATAGCTCACATTTGGAGTTCAAAGTTCAATCAAGAATCTTTTGTATCTTCTTTAGCTCTAAGGTATCATCACAAGTTGGTATTTCTTATTCAATAATGACATGGTCAATAGAATATTCATCTTCTAATTGGAGTGATAACACCTCCTCAGAATGGATAAACACATTGGATGATTTTTTGGCTTGCGATTAATCAAGAATCACCTTTTCCCCTTCATCTCTCACATCATTTGGTAATTCGAGGATACCCTAGTGCAAATAAATATTTCTCCACTCTCCTTCATACTCAATACTCTATTGAAATGGAATGTTTGGTCCTATCAATATAGGAATTTAATCCTACCTTTTAGTTTTTATAAAGTATTTCCCATGTTCATTGTCTTGATAAATAATATCGGGTCTAGTATCTTCTAATTTGTGCATAGTATACTTTATTTTTCTTGTCAAAAAAACTTTTTAATTTTCCCTTGACTAGAATATTTTATGAATACCCAGTCCATATGGATTTCTTCTCCTAAAATTTTACACAAGTTTCTACTCAATAACATCCTATATGAGGCTGGAATGTTTGTTACCAAGATAGTCAAGAATGCTTTCTTTTAAGGAAAATCAGCTAAAGCAACATGGGTATCCTTTATTTTTCCCACGAGTGGAATTTAATGGTTTCCATAGAAGAAACCATATTTTATCTTGTGGGTGAGACCAATGAAATTAGCTAATTTTCTCGGCATCACATTGTTAAAAGCACCTAATTCTATGGTAGAGTTTTTACTTGGTATCCTCCAACAAGAAGAGAAAGGTAGAATGGTTCAATTTTTTAGTCTTGGATGCACTTAAGGATAGAAAGATGAATGGTAAGTTGGGGTTGGTAATAATGCTTTACATTATTAAATGAAAACATGGGATTTGGGTTATTACCTTTGATAAACTAGACTAGTTTATTGAAGCTGTTCGGAAGGGTTTGCAAATATTAAGACTTGGATATTTAGACCTTATAATTTTTACATGATCTATAATATCAAAAGAGGATGAAGTAGATGTCTCCGAGGTTGTAGAATATTTTGAAGGAAACACTAATTTTGTAGCATAGGTGGAATTTGAAGCTATTTTGAGCTTATTAGGTACTTAAGAAGTTTTTCTACACATGTTTACCATTTTGGAAGTAGCATTAGAAACCTTAGAAGAAGATGCTTTAATAGATGTAGACTTAGGAGACTTACTTGTTTCAGTTGTGATCTTCTTGGATGCCACAAGATCTGGTATTTATTTAGAAGATTCCATAGAAAGCGTAAGTCCAACTCCTCGGCTGAAATTTTTTAGACAAAGTATTTATAGGAGAATCTCCATCCTTCTTCTTGCGAATGGAAATGGAATAACTTTTATTTTTGATCAATAATGAGTGAAAACCACACAAGAGAAACTTGGTGCATCACCTTCTTCACTTTCATCTCCAAAAGTGTACTTTAAATACCCAAGCCCATATTCTTCTTCATCATCATCATCTTATTCGGTAATTTCATATTCATCATCATCATGTGTATCACAGATGCATTGATAAGGGATCATCTAAATAAACTCATCGAGGTAGTGGGATGATCCTTTGTCTATTTGGAAATTTCTTCTTGGGTGCCTCTCTACTCATAGAAACTTGAGAAAACTACTTCTTAAGAGACAAGACATCATTAGCCAATTTCTGAACTAATGAATCTATGGTAGACACATTTTACCTTTTTTATTTTACCTGACATGATCAGATCATCTTCCACTTCAATCGCAATTTTTTGTTCTTCATATAAATCCATTCATTTATTTCTTCTTATCATATATCATTACCTCATGAAATCAGACATTTATGAAATATATTAGCTTAGTATCTTTGTAGGTTATCATCTAAAAATTGAAAGCCAACTAATACAAAATAAATCAAATTTTTATTTAACAAATTTAAATAAAAATTCAAAATTATGATTTTTTTTTGTAATTTTAATAAAGAATCAAAATTTGTGAGTACTATGTAAAAATACAATAAAATTCACTAGCAATTTGACATGAGACGTGATAATAGAGTTTGGCACTTGAGGCCTACATCTTTGGGTCATGTTGAATGGGACCAATCTATTAAAATATTGAAAACAAATCATTAAAAATATTTATACAAGAATATGATCTTCTCACACTAATCTCCTACAAAAATAATACTTGTCTCCTTTTACACATTCTCAAAATTCTCTCCTAGCTCGAGTTATAAGCATTCCAATATTTTACACGCCTCTAAACCATGTGTGAATAAATAAAATAGTCCCCATCTTATAGAGTTCCAACACCACAAGTTCACCAATTGGGAACTTATCTTTTTACACGGCCCACTCAAGTTCTATTATGCTCTAGTGCATTTATTTTACCAAATAGGGAGTTAACTCCCACATTCTTACCACGGTTGGAGTGGAAATTATTTATAACATGGTTTGCCAGTCGGTGTTGGTGTTATATTAGATTTTGAGACATTTAACTTATCTTTTAGTGTGGGTGCTTGGTTGGTTTGCCTTATGTTTGGCACATTGGTTACTTTGTGGGTTGTTTGGTTGGCAACGTTGAGCTATGCATTTGGTTTGTTACCATGTTGAGAGATAATCTTTGGCGTATTGTTGGGAGGAGGATATATATATTGCATGGAATTTTCAAAAATGTAGTGGATATATTAGTCAAAGTGGAAAATGTGGAGAGATAAGGGGTGGTTTGATGGATAGGCCAACTTGGTTGGCCGACTTGGCTATCCAAATGAGCCCTTTATAAATGACTTGAATACAATATCCCACATGTATCAAAAACTACTGAATAAACTAAATATATTCAAAATCCCCTACAATTGTAATATGAGAAGGAGGCCAAGATACCCCTCCATAACCGAGTGTGTCGAACTAGGATGAGGGCCCCCAACTAGTAAAAAGTGGGACCCACTTGTCTGCTACCAAGTGTTCAAGACCAGAGTCCAAAACAAAATTTTACCCTTCATTCAAATTATCCACATGTCACATTTTCATTGGTCTACTTGGTGAGCATGCACATGTTCAACCTCGGCATAGCCCTGAAATTTTCCATTTACCTAAAAAATTTAGCAAGCCATAAATTTTTCATACGTTCTTTGATTTCTAGAAATGAGATATCTATGAAAAGATCTAATTTTACTCCATGTAATGAAACTTACCATAACTTATTTAGATAATATTTTAGATCATAATTTCTCATAGAGGATCCCTTAGATCATGTTAGGCCACTTTAGGAATCTTGTAAGCATCTTATTGAACTTTTCCATGAACTCTCTCATTCGGTCAAAGGGTTTTTTCTTTAGTTGAGACCATTGCACCAAAAGTGCAAGAGAATATTAACAGGTTTGAATCTACTTTCAAGCGTGGTCTTCATGTCATTCCAATTAATTATAGATATAGTTGGAAAGTTGTAGAAACAATCTTTTTATGTATCTTGCAAATATTCTATGAAAGGTCAGACTGATACATATTCATATCCAACTACTAGTACTCTGTAAGAAGTGATGAAGGTTGTGATTTTTTCATTTGGATGTTACTTCCCATCATCATAGAAATCTATAATTTTGTTTCTAAAACCTCTAGGTACATCATGTAGAGGTGGCGTTAGAGCTAGGGGACCTATATTTAACCCTAAATGAATTGGTGCTTGTTAAGACATTGGTGGTTCTTCTTCTTATCCAAGTTCTTTGAGGAATAATTTGATTCTTTCAAGCTCTTCTTCCTTAATTTCCTCTTCTTGTGGAATGTAGTTTAAAGGTTCAAATATAACTCTATCAGATGGGGACTCAAAAGAAAAAGTGGGATCATAGTGTGGGGTGTAATGTTGACATGTTCTTATTGAAATTTGATTGATAGGAAGTCTAAAATCAGCTTGCAAATCTTCTTCAAATTTTGGACCAAACACACCACTAGCTCTTGAAGATCTTGTATACCTTTTTCATCCATCTTGAATGTGTAATTTAAAAAAATTCCTATATGCTCTCATCTATTGGTTCGAACTTGTATCATTCTTTCCAAGGTTTCTACACAATATTCTTTAGAATCCCTAACTCTTGTAGCCTGAAGTAGTGAGTAAAGTTTTCTATTACGCTAAATGGTTTCCCTCAAATCAGATGCAATATATTCTTGTATATGGAATATAATCTCCTTCCTCAAGACCTGTGGGATCACTAGGAATAACCATTAGTGGTAAACATAAGGATCGATGAATTTCAAATTTGATTTTTTTTAAAAAAATTGAATATATAATTTTTTTGGATTTTGTGGGATAAAAATTACATGTAGATGTGATAAATCTTCCCATATTGGGTGTTGGTGCTCAAATTAGTCTTTCCCCATTTTCCATTAAAATCCCTCAATTTGCGGCCTCTGTCACCTTTTTATCTCCCCGTGTTGGTGTTTGAAGACTTTGTCCTCCATTTGGTTGCCATGATTAGTCCCTTCCTTGGTAAAAGATCACTTAAAATTCTAATATTTGTGTTTCTTTTCTCTGTCCCTCTAAAGGCATCTATAAATTGGGTGTAAAACTAAGGTTGTTCCTTTCCTTCCATTTTCTGTAGTTTTGTGTTAGTGTCCCTACCATTTTTTTTCCCAAATAATTGAGGAAGTGTGATTGAATGTAGCTCGGTGGATCATGTGTGAACCCTACAACATTTCAAACATCTATGTTCTTGAAAAAAATTCATCTCGGGCTCAAATGGTGGTTCCCCGTATTTTTACAGTTTGATGGGTGTGATTTTCCTGTCAAAATTATATCTCTGCATCGGTGGGAACATGGCCTTTTTGGTTGGATGTGGCTCGGTGGGGTACTCTAAAACTTTGTGGATCATTTCAACCCAAAATGTGTCCACATGGAGGACCGGAGCTCATTTAAAGACTCACCTTTTCGTTTGGTCTTGGAGTTCCACGGGGACACGTGGACTATTCCGCTTGCTTTTCCCAAAGTTAGAATTTTTTTCATGCGGTTGGTAAATTTAGGTGGGACGTGGACACGTGGTGGCTGGCACTCATTTGATGATCTACCTCAAGGTCCTACATCAACAAATGTGTCGAGGGACAAGTGGAGGCTTCCGATGGCTCTGTTCTATACTTAAATTTTTAAAGAAATCTTGTAAAGGTTGGGACACATGGTGAGCCTAGGCTCATTCAGAGTCTTCCTTTTAGGGACCATATTGAAGTTGTGCCGTAAAGACACATGGAGGTTTCCACCAGGCCTTCCTTTACTTAGATTTTTTGAACAAATTTGTAAAAGGCCTAAGACACGTGGAGGGACCATGCATGTTTGAGGACCAGCCCCTAAGTTTTATTTTGAAGAAGCACTAGGAGGACACTTGGAGGCTTCTGATCACTCTGCCTTTTTGCTTGGAATTTTCAATGACCAACAAAGAATTTCTTGGACCTTGGACACATGGTGCCTTCACTAAACTCTCAAAATTTTTAACAGACTCTACCTGACCGAGACATGTGTTGAGTGACGCTTGTTTGGGGTCTCGATTTTTGGACCATCTCAAAATACACCATTGAGACGTGTGGTGGTTTGAAAATTCAAAATGGGAGGTAGGCCATTGAGGGCAACTTGGATTTTTTGACCCTTATTGTCAAAAATATTAAAGTCATCAAAATGACCCACAAGCCCGATAAAGAATAGTCAAAATTTTAGTTAATCAACAGTGGAGGTGCAGACTCTCAGGGAAAATTTGGAAAATTTCCTTTTTATAAAATAGGTAAAATAGTAGAATTGAGCCACGGTTACTCTGGGACCCACAATGGGACATGTGTCAAGCCCATTTTTTAAATGCGGAGGGGTAGAGAATATTGATAAGTTTTGCATTTTCTCCAAAAGGTTTAAAAGGTAAAAAGGAACCCTCAAGCCCATCTTAACTCAGATCTCCCATGTGGAAAGTCCAAATTGAAAAGGAAAATTGATGGTAACTGTGAGTCTATATTTTATTTTCACCATTTCTGCTCCAAAGCTCCTGGGGATGTGAATTTTTATTATTTTTTATCATTTATTGGTTTCTCCTACATGCCAAATGAAGAGGAAAATTAATTTGATATCCTAATTTGGTGGGGAATATTTGAAAATGTCTTTTACCATTAAGATGTAATCTGAATTTTGGATTTAATGTGATCTTTTTTTCCTTGGCACGCTAGAAACTAGTTGATATCCTTATTTGGTGGGTAAGATCTGAAAACATCTTATACTATTAAGATGTGTTCTGAATATCAAACTCAATCTGATTTTCCAATCTTTCTTTCCTTAGCACGCAAGAAAACTAGATTTGATAGATTGGAGAAGGAAGTAGTTGGGGTGAGAGATGGAGAGTGACTTACCAGATGAAAGAATAGAATGTTGGAAATATTTGGAGAGATTTTCCCTCCGAGGACACGTGAAAACATTTTTGTAACTTTGATTCGGGAAACACCATCAAAATCATAATAGGAAATGGTACTTTGAATGTTTTTGGTTTTGTTGGGAAAACTCTCGAGAGATTAAATGTTATAAATTGCATAAATTTGTCATGCAAATGGTTGGAGTGTTAGAGGTCGAAGCTAATTCTTGAGAGAAGATTTTTACATAGCCCATCTTTCGAGAAATCATCCGAGGAACCTGTTTAGTTATTTTTTCTTAAATTTTATCATGTCAAGGTGGTTGTAAGTGTACATCCATCGAAAATATCTAAGATTGTTGTAGAAACTTTCCCCTTCGATGCATTTAATCATATTTGAGTTAATCTGTGTTTTATTTTGAGAAAAATCATATATGATTCATTTATGAATGCCTGCAAATAGTTTTTCTTGTTCCCATTGCAATCGTACATTGAAATATTTTGATTCACACAAGATCTTGTCGTCGTGATAGTTTGGTGGCATTTACGGTTTCATTTATCGGAAGAGATTTCATTTGATAGTGAAATAAACAAATTTAAAATAACTTTACTCCTAAGCATGATGTTAAGATTTTTTTTTAGCTTTTGAGGGTATCTTAGGCATGGTAAAACAAAGGTCGATAATGTTCAATTAAGTTTTTCAATTTGAGCCTTCATTTTGGATACTTAAAGTTTGTGTGAAAATATGTTGATTGGGCCTCCACTTAAAGCACACCTTCTTGTTAAAGGAACATTTTATCTCTTCAAGCATTTTATTGAACAAGCCTTCCATTTTTGGTAAAAGTTCTCAAATATATGGAGAATCAAAGTCCACTCCGCCTCACCTCCCACCAAAATTCATTTAAAAACAACCAATCCTATCCATTCTACCCTGTTTGTCCCTGTGTGTGTACAAATGCATAATTTCTATTACTAAAATATAGAGGAAATCAGGTTTTTATTTTCTTTAGTAGCCTAAACATTGCTTAGAAATATCTCCATTATCTAGGGTGATAAAACTTGTGAGAGTTAGATTTTTTTGTATTGATAATGTTTTCTTCAAGGTCTTATTAATAAATTTGCAAAGAAGGATATCTCCATCTCCTCCACAAACAACAAGATACAAAAGGTTCCTCTCACCTTGTTGAAAGGAACAACCATAAAGTAGTGAGGATAGATCAAATCCTCTTAAGGGTGCTGCCCATTTTTCCACATCTAAGTGACAAAGAACAAGCTGCATTTCTTCCCGGCTACAAAATGACACACAACATGATCTTCTTGTCTCTAATCTTCCTATCAAAAACGTGATGCTTCTCAGCTTCTGATGGAGAATCAATTTAGGTACCAACACCATTCGGCACCATTTCCATGCACATTGTGATCACAGTTCATATTAAGACCCTCATAAAACATTTCTTATATATTCTAAGTGCTAGTACATTGTTTCAACATCATCCTATGTTCAGGCCTATAAGAAGTGTTCAAAGTTACAAGTTCCATGTGTAATATTTCAAGTTTCTACAGTTATTGCACTAATTTTCATCGATAAATCTAGGTAAAGGAAAGGTTATATCTTTCCATTTCAAGTTTCTAGTGTTTGACAGACATTTGATAGGACATATTTTTTAGTGCATTTGCACAACTAAGGTGGAAATACTTAGTGGCGACTCTATGTTGATCTGATTTCTTGATAGATACTAGTGTCTTAGCTTCTTTCAAGTGGGATTTGTTAATAATATTTTCAAATCTTGAAGAAAGAAGATATTTCTTTGCTAGGGATCCTACTAGGACATTATTTCTTGAGCTATGAAAAATAAAGTTAGAAGGAAGAAGAGCTCAAGAGTTTTAGAGATCAATAGTCAAGAAAAGAAATCTCCGTTGAAGAAAGTGATCAGCCTATCATTGAATATTTCCATTCAAGTTCTTCTGAATCAGGTAGTATATTTGTAGAATTGAATTCTCCATCTTGAGAGGGGCCTTCCTTTGAATTTGAAAAGTTTTCTTCTCATTTTGTCCCTATGTGTTTTCCAAAGTTGATAGGGTTTTCCAAGAAACAAAGCCTTTAGGGGATATCGATTTTGAAATTTATACTACTATGTTTCAAATACCCCTTGTCTCTTATCATTTTGATTCTCCTCTAAGGTCACCTCCTCAAAACAACATGGCCCATCCCCCACCCAGACCTCCATTTATTGTAAATACTTTTGGTCCTATAAATTTTAGAGGGATGGTTGGTTATCCAAATGTAGTTCCCCAAGACGTAAGAAATAGACTACCAAAGTTCCAAGAAAATAATGTTATAACTGATGATCAACACTTAAAGCTTTTCATCAACATGATGGAAGACTTTGAGATTGAATTTGAAGATGTATATATCAAGTTGTTTATCCATACTTTGGAAGAATATGCAAGGGACTCGGTATAAAGATTTGTCGATAATTCCATTGATTCTTCAAGTGAAATGAATATTGCATTTAGATTATAGTATGGTGACAAAATGGACCCTAGGTTTCTTTTGTCGAATTTGATAATATTAAAAAGAATCCTAATGAATAAGTGCATGAACTCAACACTAGATTTAATAAGACATTTAGGAGATTTATTGTGAGTTTAAGGTCATGCGATGAATATTTTCTTATAAAGTATTTAGATGCATTTGATAAGAAAGTTGCTTACTACTTGAGGGACAAAACCCTACCAATGTGAGGCAGGTCTTTACCATGGCTCTAAAAATTAAGAATAATATTAAAGTAATTGAAAAATCTCCCAAGAGGGAATGTGTGAAACTAGTTAACCTGGACAAACATTAAGAAAATAAGGCTACCGATTTGGAGGAAATTGTGAAAAATTTGGCAGGAGTTGTCAAAAAAATCTCATATAAATTATCCCAGGTAGAGAAAGGAATTGGGCAGAGTTGACAAGGCCAACATAAGCCATAACGCCAAGACAAATTTTCCAATCATCCTAGAAATGAGTAGAGATCTGATGCTAGAGGAAAGGGACCCATGGGATCTACAAATAGACATCCCCAAGCTAGGGAAAATAGAATGGTTCCTCATCCTTTGGATCCCGAGTTATTGTTATTAAAAAACATATATAATCGATTAGTTTGATAAATGTTTCATGCCCCATGCTCCATGTGAAGTAGATTAGCAAGTAGAAGAGGAAGATGATGATGATAACACTAATGATGATACATGCATGATAGAATTCTCTATAAGCTCACAAAGAAGGAAAACTTCAACCGAGGTAATAAATGCTAGAATCTGCTACTTATTTTTGGGATTACATTCATAGGGGCCTCTTCTTCCTCCCTCGTATGCTTTAGAAATAGATATTGTACAAGATTTTGAATTGCCCAATAATGGCCTTGAATATTTAAGAGCTTTAATGATAAAGAAGTACGATAGAGGAATCCCATCCGAGGAGGATAGGTAGTTGTTGATGAATGTTTTTTGCTTAAGAAAATGATTATAATACTAGGAGTAGAGTTGTCAAAGGAGCAGGACTCAAGCCAAACCTAAAAATAAATTGCTTACTAGTATTCCTAAAGAGGTTCCTAAGAAAGATACACTCTCCAAAGGCCCTACTATCCCAAACAAGATCCATACTTCTACTCATACCCAAACTATCAAAAATATCACGCCATCGATGAGTTTTTCCATCTCTCTTCCAATATTGCCTTGTGAAGTGTGTTCCATATGATATTGCCCATGTTTTGAGTCAAATCAAAGTTAGTGTTCCAATTGTTGAGTTGCTTAGGATTCTTGAGCACAAGAAGAGGGCATTTGAGTATTTGGGATTGAAAGAAGAGAAGAGTACCCCAAGTAGAAATGTAAACATTGTTGAGACTCCTCCCATCATTGAAGATCTAGAAACACCACAAAGCATTGGAATAACTAGGTGAACCACCTAAGGTTTATTTTGGAACATCCTTGGTATATTCTCAGCTAAATGTAGATGCATTCTTCACCACTCTTATCATTAAGGACATATTGCTACAAAATTGTATGTTTGATTCGGGAGCATCATGCAATGTTATGCCTCTAGAAGTCATGAATGAAATAGATATCAAGTAATAGTATCATATGGGAAGTGCACTAGCATGGATTCTAGAGAGGTACGGTGGTGAGATGTGTGAAAGTTTTGGTGGTACAACTTGTAGCTTATCTGGGTATGAACTTGAAACTTGATGTTGTTATTATTAATTACCCAACCAAGTGGAGTATGTTGTTATCTAGAAAATGGGCTACAAGTGTTGGTGGGAGTGTTCAAATGGATATGTCTTATGCCACCATACCAATTTAGGGAATCCTTATCAAGTTGTATGGAGAAATGAAGATGTTACACCTCATTAAAGATCCCAACAATGGATCTTATGAAGTGTTATACACAAGTGTTGATGTTGATAACATTATTGGATTTTATTATGGGAAAGAGAGCAAAATGGATCAATGTAAGAGTCTTTAACAAGTAGGCTCTCCATGGACTTTGTTGTTTGATGGAGCTTGCTCCAAATTCTGAAATGGTCTTTGGTATAGTTCCACTTTCACCAAGCTTGGTAGAGTTTGTTTTTTCTTTCAAAATTAACTTTGAGTGTACTAATAACATTTTTGAGTATGAAGAATTGTTGTTAGGTTTGAGAATTTCTTGGAAATACTGGTAAAGACATCATTGTTAAGGTAGATTCAGAACTAATTGTCAAACAAATCAAAAAAATTTATGCTACCAAAAATTAGAGAATGAAATAATATAAGCATGCATTCTGGGAATTTATTGAGATGTTTGATTCATTTAATATTGTGTATCATTATAAGAATTTCAATTTTATGGAAGACAAGATTCTAGTATTGGGATATTGGTTTGATAATTGTGTAATGTCCCCATATTGTGAATATGATGTTGAAGTGTTAACAAGGCCATTTGTCCCTGACAACGTTAAACATTGAATTTTTTTATGATGATGCTTAGGTCAAAAGGTTTTGTAGAACAAAGGGGAGTTTTGTAATCACCGTATTGATTGGGAGCCAATAGTGTGTGTAATAGAGGGTAAAGAAAATATCTTTGGCAAAGACATCATCTAACTCGAAAACTAATACCATTCCTAAAGGGTTGCTCTTGAATCAAACTTTGATAATGTTGATCACATTATTAACAGGCATATAGCAGCCTCAAGGGATGTTGAGGAGCATGACCTAGGTATAAAGGAGAAACCAAGGAAGATCTGGTTGGGAAGAAATATGAACAAGGAGGAAAAATAGTCCTATGTCTAATTGTTGAAGAAATATAAGAACTTCTTGGCTTGCTCTTATTTTGAGTTAAAGGCATACAGAGAGGATTTGTTTCAACATGAAATTCCTTTGGAATCTAATGCAAAGACATTCAGGAAGAAAAAGATGCCAATCATTCCACTTCTATATCTTAAAATGCAAGAATAACTAAAGAAACTGAGGGATGGAGGGATCATTCAACCAACAAGGTATTCATCTTGGGTTGCAAACTTAGTGCTAGTTAGAAAAAAGAGTGGTGATATTAGGTGTGCGTAGATTTTAGAAATATGAACAAAGCATCAATGAAGGATAATTATCCTTTACCAAACATGGATAACATGCTGCAATTCTGAGATGCTTTCCACCTTGGACGTTTTTATTTCTATAATAAGGTGGTTGTGAAGGAATCGAAAGAATTAAGACAACCTTTACCACTCCTTAGGGAACTCATGTCTATGTTAGAATGCCCTTTGGTTTGATGAATGCTAGAGAAAATTTTCAAAGAGAAATGGATGTTGCTTTTGCTGGTTACATTAATGATTTTATTGTTGTTTACCAAGATGATGTGACTGTGTTTTCCAGAAAGAGAAGTGATCACTTGTAGCACTTGGAAATAATGCTTTGATAAGATGCAAAGAGTATGGAATTTCACTCAATCAAAAGAAGTACCATTTCAAAGTGCAGAAGGCCAAGTTGCTTGGTCACATTGTATCAAAGTATGGTGTCATGATTGATTTTGAGAGGGTAGAGGCCATCGCAGGTCCCAATTCCATGAACCAAGAAGGGAATTCAGTTCTTCTTTGGGAAAATAAATTTTATCAGAAGATTCATATCAAAAAATTTTGTGTTAACCATTCCAATTACTTACATGCTAAAGAAGGTCCAAGTTATCAAATGGGAAGAGGTTGTCATTTAGGATTTCAATGGGATCAAAGAAGCATTAAAGCATGCCCCTATTTTAGCATCTCCATATTATAAGATGCCTTTTCAAATGTTTTATTTTGCTTCAGAGAACACTATTGCATCTATCTTGTTGCAGAAATATGATGAAGGGGCTGAGAGGCCAATTGCATTTTTCAGTAAGGCATTGCAAGGGGTTGAGTTGAGGTACACCATTATGGAGAAGCAAGCATTTTCCTTGGTAAAAGCAACAAAGTTTTTCAGACCTTACATTTTGAGCTGTAAAGTTGTTGTTTATGTTCCCCACACCATGGTGAAAGATGTCTTATCAGAGATGGAGGTCTTAAGGAAAATATGTAGATGGGTTAACAAGGTGTAGGAGTATGACATGGATATCCAAAACATGAAATTACTAAGAGGTTTGGGCTTAGCTAAAATTATGGATAAGAGCAACTTGCAAACTATTGAGATGAATGAATTAGAAGAAGGAAGGGTGGATGTCCTTGAAAATTTGGTGAATAATAAATAGTACAAAGATATAATTTTTAATCTCATACATCTATACTACCTAGAGTATTTGAGTAAAAATAAGAAAAGAGCTATGTGTGCATGTGTTTGTTTTCAAAATAATGCTATTATGAGTAAAGACTAACACCTAAATAGCCTTAACTTAGCAAGAATTGAACAACAAAATAAACACCATCAAGATAATAATTAAACAAGGGTTAGATGCTAGCATTCATCAATACAAACTTTGAAACTAACAATGTTAAATATCTAAACTCCTCTATTCTCTAACAACAAATAAATAAATGGACCTAAGTAAGCTCCATGGCTATCAAAATAGTTGTCCTTAGTATGCCAAGTAACTTAGGAATGAGGTCCTATCAAAATTGGGCTACAAGACCCCTTTGACACCTCCCATATGACCTAAGCACTTAAAAAGAGTCTTAAATATTCAAGATGATGAACTCTCAAAAGGGCAAGGTGCAAGGTGTTAGTCTCTTTGCTATATGCTTTGCATTTTCTCTCTAAGGAGTTTAGGTGTAAGTAAAAAGGTAGGTGGAGGGCTATTTATATATCCCAAAGGATAAAGAATTCAACACATTCTCATAAATGTGGGATAAAGGTAAAACATGATTAGGAATCGATAAGGTTGTTTTATTAAAGGTAACCTTACTTTAGAAGGGTTTAATACATGTTTAGCAAGTCATGGGAGTTGGGGTATTTTAATTAATCAAAGGTGATTAATTAATAGGTAGGTGTAAGCTTATGAAGCCATTTAGAAGAATATTAGTGTGATTCAAGATATTAAAGGGGATTAAATCAATTAAATATTGATTTATTGGTTAAATGGAAGGAAAGCTAATTAATTAATAATAATTAATTACTCTAGGTAGAAGGGGTGATTTATTAATGGAAGGTTGTTAATTAGGTATTTGTTAGATAGGAAACTTATTTAATTAGCTTAGTGTAATTAATTAATGATGATATGAGAGAAAATGAGGATTTTGACGATATGTTGTTGATTTTGCGAGAAAGGGGATAATTAGTGAAATTTAAGTATTTAAATTACTTGGGTGTAATTATAGGTGTCTACATTTTCCCCTCTTTGGGGTGGCATAAGTGATGCCACTTCAAAGATAGTAGACAGAAGAGATTTTGAAGGGATAGAAGAAAAATTAGTAGGATGGAGAGATGCCCTCGAGTGTCGATGGGGTGATGAAGGAAGCCGATCAACGATCGAAAAAGATGAGAAGTAGGCAGAAGAATGGGGATGATGTAGGATGCCCTAAGGAAAGGGAGAATAAGGGGTGAAAGGGAAGTGGTGTAGAAGAAATATGGATGAGGGGAGAGAAGAGATTAACCTCTAGCGCTTATTTGTTTGGAAAAAATGATGTCATCATATTGCCATAAGAACTACATCATCATTCGTTATGAAAAAATATAAGCATACGACAAAGGTAGAATGACATGAAAAGCCATACTATGAACAATTGTCCATTGCTGAAAGTACCAACTCCATGCAACATACAATAATGCAATGCAATACGAGAAGGAAACAAGCTCATATAATAGGGAAAACAAGTACGAATGCACATATCCAACCCAACAATGGTCAAGATAGTTGTACAAATGTTTTGTTATCAGTGCTGAAGAGATCCACAAGTTCATGATTGACAAAAAAGTTAAAAATGATGCCCCAAGAAAGGATACATGTAAGGGGAAATTAAAATGGACACGGGGTCCATGAAAAGCGTTTGTGCGCAACGAAACAACACCAGGTAACCAAAAGTGCCCAGAGTACAGACGAAGCAAGCAACTAGCTTTTGTGAATGGTTGTGAATCTAGTGATCCACGAGTCATATTAATTGGGAAGATGTGAGACAAACCAATAGGATATGGATAAAATACCATGCATAAGACACAAGTTTCAGCCGTAAGAAGCAAGTTACCATTTTGTAGGGTATTTTAATTTTTAGGACTTTAAAAAAAAATTGCCTTGTTTTTGGATTTTTTTGATATAGTAAATGTTTGTATTGTTTTGTATTTTTGAACAATGATAAACAATAGAAGAAAGGAGAAGAAGAAAAAGAAGGGCTATGGGCAACAAAAAGTGCCCTAGGTGGAAGAAAAGAGAAACAAACGACAAATAATGTCCTTTTTTAGTGGAAAAATTAAGAAAAAATAATTATTTGAAAAATAATTATTTACGAGGGTGTGAAGAAGAATAAAAATTTCCAGGGAGCAATAAAATTGTCTGGGGGAGAAGAAAGGGGTATTAGACAAAAATACTCCAACACGGTGAAAAATAAGAGAGAAAAATAATTATTCCATAATTATTGAATAGAGGAGAAAACGGTGAGCTAAACGGGTGTTCCAATGCTACCCGATCGGTGAAAAACAGGTTAATATACCCCCATGGGGGTAAAAACATCGCAATCAGTTCCTTTTAACCGCTTAGTTTAGAAAACTTACCATGAGGCTCTGAAACTCAGGAGAAATGGTGATCGCATGTGATCGTTTGAGGCATGCTGTAGATTGTAGATGATAGATCTGTAGACAATATCAAATGTTGTTTTCAAGTGTTATTTTGATGTATATGGATGGGATGATATGATGATATTAGTGTGGGGGGATATATTTTTTATTATGTGTAACCCCTCTTGCCCCCATTGATGATATGATATGTGATGATTAGCTTAGCATACATGCATGATGTAAAACTTAGCATTTTTGTTTATATATGATGTATAGATGATGTTAGATGTGATGATAGTGATGGTAATGTGATGTGAATGATAAAAAAATAGAGCACATGCAAGAAAAATAGTCAAATGCTACAAAGAACGCCAGAAATTAATGCAATACACCATGAATCACCATGCCTTATTAACAAGTAACAAAACACAAAAATGCATTAAGAAAGAAATAAAGAATTAACACACTACATGGAGAAACCCAATACAATATGCACAAGCAAGAATGAATCTATTCTAAGAAAGAAAAGATAAACTATGAAAAGTACATCCAAGCAACAAACAACTCAAAAGTAAGCACACAAAACACTATACAAATAAGAAGCAAAGCAAGAAAATAAGACAATGCAAGTAAATGTTTTTGTAAGATATGTTTTCATAAACCGATTTTCTATTGTTTATGTTTTTGTGAAACAATTTTATATTTTTTTGTGTTTTTGAAACAATTTTCTATTGTTTTTTGTTTTCTCAAAACAATGTTCTATTGTTTTTTCTTTTTCCTCGAAACAATTTTCTATTGTTTTTGTGTTTTTTGATTTTGAAAGCTATGTGCGGAGTAACAAAGAAAGCATGGATACCCCTAGCGTTAGGTGGGGAATATACAAGGAAGAAGCCATGCGCTTATGAACAAGGAGAATTTGTTGAGTTTTCCCAACATAAGATGAGAAATAACGAAAGACCATGTCCCTCGTAGACGAATATAAGAAGGAAAAGTCGGATCAAGGTGGACTAGATGGTGTGCACAAGGAAAATCAAAGGTAGAACCAGGTCTCAGGACAAAGACAACTACCCTTCTAATACAGAATGCTTATGAACAATGAATCCTCCTAAGGCTTTCGGAAACGGTTTTCACCCAAGGACTTGTCCAAAGTGCCGTAATTGCATGGTTTTCACTAGTGGATGACCTATTTTCTCTTTTTCTTTTTCTGATTTTTTTTTTGATGTTTTTGTATTTTTTTGTACCATGTTCAATCATAGAACTTATTAAGATGCATGGTGTTCATTGGCTCTCGGATATCATCACCATTGGGGTGAGCCAGTTTATATGCCCGGTGCCATACTTGGCAACTATGACATAGGGTCCTAACCAGTGTGGTTCAAACTTCCCTTTATTTTCTCGCTCTTCTCTGGTGTTGAACTGGTTCTCCTTTATAACTAAATCACCCACCTCAAACTCGACGAGGTATGATTCTCTTGTTGTAGTTATGGGAGATTCTGTGTTGATATACCTTCGGGTGATTAAGAGCGCGAATGCGCCTCTCATCCAGGAGCTCTAACTTAGCCAATCTTTCCACTTGATAATCTTCATCCTTATCCAAATAGTCCTAAAGAGAAATTAATAGGGATCGGAGTTTGATCTCTAAAGGGATGATATATTCTTTCTCGAACACTAAGGAATATGGCATCACACCCGTAGGAGTGTGAATTGATGTTCGGTAGGCCCGAGAGGATGGGTGGATTTATAGGTGCGTTTCGACTAATTTTGCTAACCATCTTCTCCATTATCCCTACCAAAGTCTTGTTTGTTGCCTCAGCTTGTCCATTACCCCGAGGGTAATATGGTGTGGACCATTTCAATCTGATTTAGAACCGTTGGCAAAGACCTTTCATGCTTTTTTTTCTTAAATGACTTCCCATTATCTATGACAATGGTTCAGGGGATACCATATTGGAAAATAATGTGATTCATGATGAATTTAGAAATTTTGCTCTGTGGCATAGGTTAAAGGGACAGACCTCCACACCCATTGTGTAAAGTATTATGTATTTGTGATGATATGTGTATGACCATCATATGAGGTAGAGTAAGCTTCCCTATTAGATCAAGTCCCCACTGGAGAATGGCCATGGGGTAGTGATTGGTTGTAATGGTTGCGATGGAGCATGGATGAAATTTCCATAATTCTAGCAAAGCACACATTTTCTAACATAATTACAATAATCAGCTTCCATGGTGGGCCAATAGTAACCTACTCTTAACATTTTTTTAGCCAAGACCATTCTATTTGTATGTGCTCCACATACTCCTTCGTGTACTTCTTTAATTGCTGGATTGACTCGTCACATCCAGACAACGTAACAATTCTCATTGTAGCCATGACGATAAAGTGTACCTCCTAAAAGGGTGTAATGGGCTATTTGGTGAATCAAGATTTGCTTTTAAAATGAGAGATATTGGGAGTGAAAAAACTGTCCTTAAGATAAGTGAAAATGATTTTGTACCATGGGAATAGGGACCAACAACCTCACAAGCCGGGTAAGATTCCGACACGTCATATACGGGCTGGTGTAGATTTTCTACGAAAAATGGCATATCATTGTTCCCGGCGGAATACGAAGAATAGATCCCACCATTGCCATAACATATTCTGATCTATTTTGTGCTCTTGGGATCTTCTCAAAGGTAATGCACACAAAATACTCCTTCAGAGTTTCCACCAACTTCTTATAAGGTATGAATTTTTCATCCTTAACTTTATACTCATCATTAAGATGTTTGATGATTAGTTGTGAATCACCTACAACCTTAACATGATGAATATTCCACTTGATGGATAGCTTCATCCTTGCAATGAGTCCTTCATATTCTATAATGTTGTTTGTGAAAGGGAAGGCCGGCGGAAATCCTGTGGTATAGGATCACCCAAAGGACTAATAAGGACCACTCATGCACTTGAATAATGAAATGTAAAAGATCCATCAAAATGTATGTGCCATACGACAGATTATTCAATGTAGAGAAAAGATGCATCTAGCAGATCAAGACTCAAAGGTTTTGTGCTTTGCAAAGGTACTTCGCTTATCTGGTCGCAAGTACTTGTCCTTTAATTGATTTTTGATGGACAAATTCTATATCAAACTCACCGAGTAGAATGATCCAATTAGCCATTCTACTGTGAGGGCGGGTTTGGACAACAAATACATGAGTGGTTCGACCTTGGATATGAGCTTGGTCTTAGTATTTAGCAAGTAAGGGTGAAGTTTCGAAAGGTAAAAAAAATGGCCAATCAAGCCTTTTCAATATGAGGATAATTACATTCATCGGCAATGAGGGTGCGATGTAGATAGTACACTACTTTTTCTTTATGGCTAAGGTCATATTGGGTGAGCGAGTGCACCAATAGTGTATTACTTATAGGAAATATAGAGCAAAAGTGAAAGATGAAGTTTCCAATTTACCAAGATCACCCTAAGGTGTAAGATAAGAGCATACACAAACTTTATCCCAACTATATAGAAATGGAAAACTTCAAATCAAAGGACTATTGAAAAATTATTTGTAAAAGGTTCATTCATTTAAACCAAAAGTGAAAGATGAAGTTTCCAATTTACCAAATGTTATAAAATGAAGACTAAAGTTACTTTTGATTCTTAAGATAACCCTAAGGTGCAAGATAAGAGCATACAAAAACTTTATCCTAACTATATAGAAATGGAAAACTTCAAATCAAAGGACCCTTGAAAAATATTTTATAAAATGTTCATTCCCTTAAACCAAAAGTGAAAGATGAAGTTTCTAATTTACCAAATGTTAAAAATGAAGACTAAAGTTACTTTTGATTCTCAAGATCACCCTAAGGTGCAAGAGAAGAGCATACACAAACTTTATCCCAGCTATATAGAAATGGAAAAAACTTCAAATCAAAGGACCATTGAAAAATACTTTGTAAAAGGTTCATTCCTTAAACCAAAAGTGAAAGATGAAGTTTCCAATTTACCAAATGTTATAAAATGAAGACTAAAGTTGCTTTTGATTCTCAAGATCACCCTAAGGTGCAAGAGAAGAGCATACAAAAACTTTATCCCAACTATATAGAAATGGAAAACTTGAATGAAAGGACCATTGAAAAATACTTTGTAAAAGGTTCATTCCCTTAAGTAAAATGAATAATCAAATTTCAAGTTTAATTCCAATGTTAAAAGATAGAGCTCAAAGTTGTTTTTGATTCTCAAGATCACCAAAAGGCGCAAGAGAAGAGCATACACACGCTTTGGTTTAAATTGAGTAAGCATGGAAATACAACATTCATCAAAACATTAGACATGTTAGAAAATGACTAGTTTTAAACTAACAGAAAAACCTACAATTTTTGTAAGTATAAATCATAATTTTGTGTTTTCATTGCATATTTAAATTCAATAAATTTCCAACACAAAAAAATGGAGTCATTTCAAGTTTGGGAGCAAACGTTATGGCCTTCGGAAGATGGGTTACGCATATGCTCTTATGCTCACGGGTATGCACTTGACATGCACTCAAAAAATGTAAAAAAAAACGTCTCTTAATCTATAAAATGGACAAATTTTTCCAACAAAGATTCAATTTTGACAACAACCAATCACATCAGTATATGAATAGAAGACTCAACACTATCAAACATTAACATACATACTTAAAAGTTTAAAATTTTCAAGAAATTGACAAAACTAGCATGTAGAATGATGAAAAAGTAAGCTCTAAAAATGAAAACATGATGAAATCTTGAAATTTTCTCACCAAGATTAAATTTTGACAGCAACCCACAACATTAATATGTAAATAGAAGACTCAGCACTATCAAACACTAACCTACATGCTCAAGAATTTAAAATTTTCAAGAAATTGACAAAACTAGCATGTAGAATGTTAAAAAGTAAGCTCAAAAATGAAAACATGGAAAAATCTTGAAATTTTCTCATCAATTCTAATTTTGACAGCACTTTACCTCCTTTATACCTACAAGGAAGACTCAACACATGCAAACTCAACAAAACAAGTTAAGAAAAATAAGTTAGATCAACATGTGTAAAAGAGGGTTAGTAACCAAAAATGAAACTTAACTACAAAAACTTGAAATTAAATGAAAAAGACAATGGAGTAAGTCCCAGTGGCGTGCCAATGTGTGCATGTGTTTTTTTCAAAATAATGATAATATGAGTAAAGACTAACACCTAACTAGCCTAAACTTAGAAAGAATTGAACAACAAACTAAACACCATCAAGATAAAAATTAAACAAGGGTTAGATGCTAGCATTCATCAATACAAACTTTGAAACTAACAATGTTAAATATCTAAAAACCTCTATTCTCTAACAAAAATAAATGAATGGACCTAAGTAAGCTCCATGGCTATCAAAATAGTTGTCCTTAGTATGCTAAGTAACCTAGGAATGAGGGCCTATCAAAGTTGGGCTACAAGACCCCTTTGACACCTCCCATATGACCTAAGCACTTAAGAAAGAGGCTTAACTCTTCAAGATGATGAACTCTCAAAAGGGAAAGGTGCAAGCTCTTAGTCTCTTTGCTATATGCTTTGCATTTTCTCTCTAAGGAGTTTAGGTGTAAGTAAAAAGGTAGGTGGAGGGATCTTTATATAGCCCAAAGGATAAAGGATTCAACACATTCTCATGAATGTGGGATAAAGGTAAAACATGATTAGGAATGGATAGGGCTTTTTATTAAAGGTAACCTTACTTTAGAAGGGTTTAATACATGTTTATCAAGTCATGGGAGTTGGGGTATTTTAATTAATCAAAGGTGATTAATTAATAGGTGGGTGTAAGCTTATACAAGCCATTTAGAAGAATTTTAGTGCGATTCGGGCTATTAAAGGGGATTAAATCAATTAAACATTGATTTATTGGTTAAATGGAAGGGAAAGCTAATTAATTAATAATAATTAATTAGTCTAGGTAGAAGGGTGATTTATTAACGGAAGTTCATTAATTAGGTATTTTTGGATAGGAAACTTATTTAATTAGCTTAGTGTAATTAATTAATGATGATATGAGGGAAAATGAGTGTTTTTGACGATATGTCATTGTTTTGTGAGAAAGGAGATAATTAGCACAATTTCAAGTATTTAAATTGCTTGGGCGTAATTATAGGTGTCTACAACTTCTTAAGTTGGCTTCCCAGAAATATGTTAGTATTGATTTTGGGTTAGCTTTGAAGAACACTTAGGGAGTTCTCTTAAGGTGCATTACTGAACATGAAGCCCCCAAGATAATTGCTGATCTCCATGGAGGAGTTTATGGGGGAATTTCTTTGGAAGAGTCACATCACACAAGATCTTAAGTGTTGGTTATTGGTGGCCAACACTTTTCAAGGATACACATTTTTTGGTTAGAAGATGTGAGAGTTACCAGCATTTTGGAATACTAAAAGTTTCAAGCTCCCTTCCTTTACATCTGTATTAATTGAAGCCTCGTTCAAGCAATGGAGAATAGATTTCATTGGTCAAATTTCAGACCCTTCAAGTGTTGGTCATAAGTGGATTCTTGTAGCCACTGATTACCTCACTAAGTGGGTGGAGGCAATCCCCACTAAGAGAGAAACACACCAAATTGTCATGGACTTCATGCTGAACCATATCATTTGCAGGTTTGGAGTGCCAGTTAAAATTGTTGTTGATAATGTCATGAGCTTTAGAGCTATACCTTTGGTGGCAATGTGTAAATAATAGGGGATCAATTTGACATATTCCTCCAACTATAACCCCCAAGGCAATGGAAAAGTAATTTCCAGAAATATAAATATATTAAAGATCATTAGGAGAACGTTGGAGATAAACAAAAAGAAATGTCTTTGAGAAGTTGAAGTTTATTGTTTGGGATGATAAAATTATAGTTTAAAGAGATACTAAAAATCCCATTTGAATTGGTGTATGGAACTCAAGCTCTTCCACTCTGCATATGTAATTATCTTCATATTAGTTCATTCAACAACTAGAAGATCAAGAAGTTATTCTATATGATGCTTGCATTAACCAGATTGTTGAACTTGATGAAGAAAGGAGGAATCTCACCAAAGGCATGTGAAGTTTAGAGAAAAATTGAAGAAGTTGTTTTGACAAGATGGTCACTCCAAAAGCTTTTAGCATTGGAGATCTTATTCTTTTATTAGATAGTAGGGTAAGTGCACAAAGTTGGTGGACAATTCCATGGACATAAAAACCTGAAATAAAGGAACCGCAATCATGGTTCTTGAATTCTATGTTTAGTAATTACGAACCTAAAACCGTGATCACGGTTTAGAACCCAAGCGTGGTTATAAACCACGATCACGGAACTTTGAGAAAAATTTAGCAGTCCCGTGACTCCTTATTTTCCTCATTTTTCATTTCAAACCGTGATTTTTCCTAAACGTTTTTCACTCACGCTTTCAATACCACCTCAAAATTTCTCATCAGACTTCTGGATAGTGATAGATTCAACCATGCCACCCGAGGCGAGGAGGTGAGTCCCGATTGTAATCATTTTTTTGCATTTTAGGTTTTTTTTTTGTATTTTATGTTTTTTTGCATTTTCATGGGTTTTTGAAATGTTTGTTTATGTATACAATTTTCTTATTTTATCGGTTGGTGTGCAAGCTCAAAATCATGTAAACTATCAAAAAATTCCTCAAAACCACTAAACATTCCTCAAAACCCTCAGAACATTCCTCAAAACCCTCCTCCAAACATAGATCCACCTCTTGTGGCTCCTTCTGTCCCCACTGATCTAGCAAGAACACAAGATAATATCATTGGAAGAATCCAAGAAAATAAAATTTTCATTGAGAATCTAATTCAAACTATAAGACAAAACCATTCTACAAATCCATCTCGCATGACTTTGCTTGCCAATACATTGCAAACATTGATTGGCGAAGTTGAGTCTACAACCAACCAAATACATAGATGGAACACCTGTAGAAGTGACTGTAGGCGGTGGTATGCGGATAAACTATCCCATGTGGCCATCAAAGACAAAAAAATTGGAAAAGACCTCATTTTTGCATTATTTACCGACCTAGAACCAATGCCCCCTTGAAGTTACTTGCAAACAGTTCCCAATCCATTGGTACCATGATGACAAAATCAAAAAAAAATTTTGGGAACGATGGTGGATGGTTTTTGATTATCGACCATGCAACAACAATGAGGTTCCTCTTTATTTTTTGAAGAAATTATATTGCGAGTTCATGTCAATGAGGTCCCAAATTATTTTGAATTTTCTAAATTTTTTAGTCGAGGAGGTGGTTCTGCACAGAGAAGACTTGGTGCATGCGTAGGTCAGCCTAGGATCCCCCATGCCCCAAAACCCCCACTTGCCTTAATTATCCCTCCTACGGTGAAGGAGGTTGTGGAGATTGATACATTACATGCATTGAGGAGCTCACCGACACTCTCACCCGAAGCCACGGTGACCAGATTGCATCTGGTGATGTTGGTGGAGGTGCTGGGATTCTAGTGCACCACACCACTTTGTGGATCATGTGGTGCCGTATGCACCTTTCAAAGGCTGTGGTGAGACATCATTTGCTAGTTCACAGGATTTCTTTTCTATAGATGAGATGTTGGGGAATGTTTTTGGAACTGGTGCCACTGATATTGGTCTTTCACAAGTAAATTTCAAATAAATTTAAATAATATATATATATATATATATATATCACAATAGTTTAATTCACATGTTTGAGATATAATATATATATATATATTTATTTTAAGTCATTTAAATACATGTAAAAAACTAATTTTTTATTTTATTTTAAATAGCAAGAGCTAGTGAAGGAAACATCCGGTGTCGACATGCTAGCTACTGCTTTGCAGGCATGTTTCAAATGTAAGTTTCAAGTTGTACAAACTTACAAATTTTTAATTTCATTTGATTGCACTAGATTATTATTATAATGTTTCATGTGTATGTTGTACATGTATTAATATTTTTCTCTTTTATACACAGGATCCTGGCGGGTCATCATCTGCTCAAGGAACTAAGGCTACTGGCACGCCTCACATGATTTTTACGTAGGTTAGTAAATCTCTTTACATTTTGTTTCTAATTACTGGAAGTTCACGTGGATTACATTCTTTGGACCTCTGTCATGTAGATTTTAATATTGATTTGTACATGTTTTTTGTATAGCTTATGACTGCTATAGAGACTCCTCCATATATGCAGACTGTGGAGGTTGCTATAGATACTACCATAACATCTGTAGATCCACTAACTGAGGTAAAAAATTTTAAATTTGTTAAATTTTGGAGGTTCATTATTTCTTATTAAACTTAAATCTACAATATCAAATTTTGTAGGTATATGTGAAATATTTAATTTGAAAATTAATTATTTGTATGTAGCTTACCCCTCATGAGTCTATTGTTGTCCCTGCGATGCGTCAACAACAAATTGATAGGGATCATGACATTGCGGTAAGATTTCACATGCATTTTAACTAAATTGTACAAGTTTCTAAATTTTGAATGTATTTTAAAATTTTGGGTGTTAAAAATTGTTGTTTATGAATGTGCAGGTTAGGTTGCAGGCATGCTTAGAGACACCTAGGACCACACGGATGAAATCTGTAGTGGCATCTCCCTCCACTACATCCCCAGGTCATGGATGTGCTACTTCTTCTAGCGGGCGAAGAGAGGGAAGATGTTTCATGAGTAGATTTATAGTCCACCTGGATGTACATATGTGGTCATGAGTAGATTCATAGTCCATTGTATATATATAGCCTTTTGCGACCGCATGTGGTCCCATATGTACATTATGACACGTGCTTAGTTCGAGATGTACACATACATTATGAACTTATACATATATATTTTCAGAGACGTGCATATGGAGCACACTTTGTTTTATTCTTATATATATCCATGTGTGTTGGTTTTCATATTTATGACTTTTTCAGTTCTTCTTTAACAAGCAGTGTAACGTTGGGATGCATATTTCTTAACTTTTGCTTTATGGGTTTAGCATCTAATGGAAAACATTAATATTCATATTCTCATAATAATGCTATGAAAACATTTTTTTCTTTTGTTGAAAGTGAAGCTCCAAGATTTATCTTTTATTTTTCTATATGTTCTTTGTCTTGTTTGTTTACTAATGACTCAAAGAGGATTTCACTATGAGACTTATGTTTGTTTTTCTTACAAGCACTATTTTGATCTGACGATGAGTTAAACAATGAGCTCTATGTATAAGGGTAACTTTTTCTCTTGGTTATTACGTGGGATTGGATTTTGATGAAAAGAGATATGATCGTTGGAGTCAAGGTGTGTACTAATTTCTTGAAGGTGTTTGAGATCTATGTTTGTCGACACCCCTTAACTCATACTTGTGTTTTATATAATATTTTCTTATATGAGCTTGATGGTGATTTATCAAATGGGTAAGGAAATATTTTTGTATAGATATTTTCTATTGTGTCCTACATTTCTTTCTTGTAAAGTGGTTAGCGTATTCTTCATTGAATGCAACTCAAGTGTTGAATCATTTTTTCCTTTGTGGGTGATATAGATAAGTGTATATAGAAAATCAATAAATATAATAAATTAACATGCATTCTTATTATTACAAGTGCTTATGTAATTGTTGCATGAAAACCATAGATAGTTAAATAAAAAGGCTCTAAAATCAAATATCACATGATGACCAAATGCGTATTTCAAAACATAAAACAATATATTTAAATGTGTATATTGAATGTGTGAATGCATAGTAGAAGATGAAAAAATTAGATCATTGTATGTTATGTAAGCTCAATCATTCTACTCTAAACTTGTATGTAATAGTTCAATGTGCATGCATGAAAACACCATGTTTTATGACATTACTACAATATTCTAGTTGAGATCATGGTGAATGGAAGGTTAAATAAGAACATGCTTAGCAATAACTCAATGTGGACTAGAAATAATAGAGCTTGTGGTGATTGGAAGGCTAAATAAGAATATATGCACATCAATAACTCAATGTAGAATTAAGATATGTTTGTAATCCTATTATTGCTTACAAATGTGTTCATTTACATATAAACATAAGCATATTTATTTTATTTTCAGTCATTTCAATGTACAAGGAAGAGGAATTTCTAGTTTATTTTCAACCATTTAAGATCCAGGGTTTATTCAGTTGACATATAAAGTGTATATTTAGCTATTTCGGTGCATATGGAAAGTTTGAATGTGCTTACATTCAGCTGCAAACTATCAACATACCTTATTCATCCAAAATATAAGACATGATCCTATTTGGATTCAAATTATGATATTTTGGATGGATTATTCAATCTTGGAGGGATGGTTAATACTTTGCATTAATTCATAGCATTAATTATACA
This sequence comes from Taxus wallichiana var. yunnanensis, assembly GCA_018340775.1. Taxonomy (NCBI): domain Eukaryota; kingdom Viridiplantae; phylum Streptophyta; class Pinopsida; order Cupressales; family Taxaceae; genus Taxus; species Taxus wallichiana. Next base: position 136,100,654 of record CM031237.1, read on the forward strand.
CTTTGAAAGAAAAATGGCGAGACTAATAGAAATGTGTTGCATGTGCTGGCTTTAATGAGTCTAAGCAAAAAGTTTGAGGCATAGTATTTTTAAATATAAATTTGCTTCTAATTTGAACAAGACAACATAACAAGTTGTACATTTATGTGCATAATGGTGGACTTATGGTATTCCTATTCAAGTAACCTAGAACGTCTCTATTGTAGTAAAGGAGCTCATGAAAGAAAGATAGATCTAATTCAAGTTTTGGTCTTTGTATGAATTAGATTCTTCTCCACTATGACCAACCAAAGGTTCCATGTCTTTGACTTGTGAGAAGAGGGTTTCTAAATATTTTTGACTGAATGGGTATGTTGAATTAAAAGGATTTATATTTAAGTTGGGTTCATCTCATTTAGACATCATTTTTGTGATTTTGGCATCACTCGGACTCGTGGCAACTAGAGAGGCCTCATATAATCTGAAACCTCGGTGTAGGGATCCTCTATAATAGTCTCTCTCAGTTTTCCTTCTCATTTCATTTCTCTCACTATCCTACTATTTTGCAAACGCGTGAAATAGTGTAGTTGGAGCCAATGTAAGGTTGTCAAATTCTATATTTTACAAACGGTGGGTAGTGGCACCGAACTAACTATGTCAGCATGTCTAGGTGGCTAGGTGAACGCTAGAGGATGTGGTATTTTGGTGTGCAAAAGGGTCATTGCTTCCGAGCTACTTCGTTTGGGCGTAGTCCCTTAAGAGCCCTGAGACCAAAATATCGTTCAACTTCGACGGGTGACTACCCGGACTCCGTGGCACCTAGAGAGGCCTCATCTGATCCAACACCTAAGTGTAGGGACATTCTACAACAGCATCTCTCCATTTTTTCCTTCTCATTTTGGTGCTCTCGTTGTCCTAATGTTTGCTTGTAAATGCATGAAATAGTGCAGATTGGAGCCAGTGTAAGGTTGTGAAACACTATATTTTGCAAACGGTGGGTCGGCACCGAATGACTATGCTTGAGGAACATACGAGTGGCTAGGTGAACACTAGAGGAGGAGGTTTTTGGTGTGTGAAAGGGTTGTTGCTTTCGAGCTACTTCGTTCGGGTGTAGTCCCTTAAGAGCCACGAGACAAAAATATCGTTCAACTTCGACGGGTGACTACTCGGACTCGTGGCACATAGAGAGGCCTCATCTAATCAAACACCTTGGTGTATGGACCCTCTAAAATATCCTCTCTCGCCTTTTTTCCTTTGATTTCGGTGCTCGTTGTCCTACTATTGTTTGCAAACGCGTGAAATAGTGTAGTTGGAGCCAGTGTAAGGTTTTCAAACACTATATTTTGCAAACGGTGGGTCGTGGCACCAAAAAAACTATCTTTGCATCGAATGTCCGGTGGCTAGGTGAATGCTATAGGAGGTGGTTTTTGGTGCGCGAAAGGGTCATTTCTTTCGGGCTACTTCGTTCGGGCGTAGTCCCTTAAGAGCCCTGAGACCAAAATATCGTTCAAATTCTACGGGTGACTACTCGGAATCCGTGGCACCTAGAGATGCCTCATCTAATTCAACACCTCGGCATAGAGACCCTCTATAATAGCCTCTCTTAGTTTTTTCCTTCTCATTTTTGTGCTCTCGTTGTCCTACTATTTGCGAACGCGTGAAATAGTGTAGTTGGAGCCAGTGTAAGGTTATCAAACGCTATATTTTACAAACGGTGGGTTGTGGTACCAAACAGACTACGCCAACACATCTGGGTGGCTAGGTGAACACTAGAGGAGGTGGTGTTTTTGTGTGGGAAAGGGTCGTTGCTTCCGGGATACATCGTTCGGGCGTAGTCCCTTAAGACCCCTGAGACAAAAATATCATTCAACTTCGACGAGTGACTACTTAGACTCCGTGGAACCTAAAGAAGCCTCATCTGATCTGAAACCTTGGCATAGAGACCATCTAAAATAGCCTCTCTTAGTTTTTTCCTTCTCATTTTGGTGCTCTCGTTGTCCTAATGTTTGAAAATGCATGAAATAGTGCAGTTGGAGCCAGTATAAGGTTGTCAAATGCTATATTTTACAAACGGTGGGTCATGGCAAAGAACCGACTACTTAGCATGCATTTGGGTGGCTAGGTGAACACAAAAGGAGGTGGTGTTTTGGTGTGTGAAAGGGTCGTTGCTTCCGGGCTACTTCGTTCGAGCATAGTCCCTTAAGAGCCTTGAGACCAAAATATTGTTCAAGTTTGACTGGTGACTACTCGGACTCCATGGCACCTAAAGAGGCCTCATCTAATTAAAAATCGGTGTAGAGACACTATACTGATAGCCTCTCTCAGCTTTTTTCCTTCTCATTTTGGTGCTCTCATTTGTCCTCTTGTTTGCAAACACGTGAAATAGTGTAGTTGGAGCCGGTGTAAGGTTGTCAAACACTATATTTTGCAAACAGTGGGTTGTGGCACCAAACCGAATACACTGCTAGAACATGTCCAGGTGGCTAGGTGAATGCTAGAGGAGGTGGTGTTTTTGTGCGTGAAAAGGGTCGTTCCTTCTGGGCTACATCGTTTGGGCGTAGTCCCTTAAGAGCCCTGCGACCAAAATATAATTCAACTTCGACGGGTGACTACTCGGACTCTGTGGCACCTAGAGAGGCCTCGTCTAATCTGAAACATCGGTATAGGGACCCTCTACAATATATTCTCTTGGTTTTTTCCATCTCATTTGGTGCTCTCGTTGTCCTACTATTTGCAAACACGTGAAAAAGTGCAGTTGGAGCCAGTGTAAGGTTGTCAAATGCTATATTTTGCAAATGGTGTGTCGTGGCACCAAACCAACTATCTTGGCATGCCTTAGTGGCCAAGTGAACACTATAGAGGAGGTGGTGTTTTGGTGCGCAAAAGGGTCATTGCTTCCGGGCTACTTTGTTCGAGCATAGTCCCTTAAGAGCCCTGAGACCAAAATATCGTTCAACTTTGACGGGTGACTACTCAAACTCTGTGGCACCTAGAGAGGCCTCGTTTGATCAAAACCTTGGTGTAGGGACCCTATAAAATAGCCTCTCTCAGTTTTTTCCTTCTCATTTTGGTGCTCTCATTGTCCTATTATTGTTTGCAAACACATGAAATAGTGTAGTTGGAGCCAGTGTAAGGTTGTCAAACGCTATATTTTGCAAACGGTGGGTCATGGCACAAAAATGACTATCTTTTGGCATGCCTAGGTGGCTAGGTGAACACTAGAGGAGGTAGTGTTTTGGTGTGCGAAATATTCGTTGCTTCCGGGCTACTTCGTTCGGGCGTAGTCCCTTAAGAGCCCTGAGACCAAAATATCGTTCAACTTCGACGGGTGACTACTCGGACTCTGTGGCACCTAGAGAGGCCTCGTCTGATCCGACACCTCGGCATAGGGACCCTCTACTATATCCTCTCTTGGTTTTTTTCCTTCTCATTTCGGGTGCTCTCTCATTGTCCTATTGTTTACAAATGTGTGAAATAGTGCGGTTAGAGCAGTGTAAGGTTGTCAAACACTATATTTTCAAACGGTGGGTCGTGGCACCAAACCGACTACACCAGCACATCCAAGTGGCTAGGTGAACAGTAGAGGAGGTGGTGTTTGGTGCGCGAAAGGGTCATTGCTTCCGGGCTACTTCGTTCGGGCATAGTCCCTTAAGAGCTCCCCTGAGACCAAAATATCATTAAACTTCGACGGGTGACTACTCGGACTCTATGGCACCTAGAGAGGCCTCATCTGATCCGACACCTTGGTGTAGGGACCCTCTACAATAGTCTCTCTCGGTTTTTTCCTTCTCATTTTGGTGCTCTCGTTGTCCTACTATTTGTAAATGTGTGAAATAGTGTAGTTGGAGCCAGTGTAAGGTTGTCAAACACTATATTTTGCAAACGGTGGGTCGGCAGCTTGAACGGACTACACCGGCACATCTAGGTGTCAAGGTGAATGCTAGAGGAGGTGGTTTTTGCGTGTGAAAGGGTTGTTGCTTAGGGCTACATCATTCGGCGTAGTCCCTTAAGAGCCATGAGACCAAAATATCGTTCAACTTCGATGGGTGACTACTCGGACTCCATGGCACCTAGAGAGGCCTCATCTAATCCAACACCTCGGTGTAGGGACCCTCTACAATAGTTTCTCTTAGTTTTTTCCTTCTCATTTCGGTGCTCTTGTTGTCCTATTGTTTGCAAATGCATGAAATAGTGCAGTTGAACCCAGTGTAAGGTTGTCAAACGCTATATTTTAAAATGGTGGGTCGTGGCACCGAACCGATTTACGCCATGCATGCACACCGGGTGGCTAGGAGAAATCTATAGGAGGTGGTGTTTTGATGTGAAAAGGGTTTGCTTAGGGCTACATCGTTCGGGCGTAGTCCAGTTAAGAGCCCCCGAGACCAAAATATCGTTCAACTTCGATGGGTGACTACTCGGACTCCGTGGAAATTAGATAGGACTCATCTTTTCTAACACCTTTGTAGGGACCCTCTAAAATAGCTCTCTTAGTTTTTTTTTCTCATTTTGGTGTTCTCTTTGTCCTATTGTTTGCTAAACGCGTCAAATAGTGTAGTTGGAGCCAGTGTAAGGTTGTCAAACGCTATATTTTTCAAACGGTGGGTCGTGGCACCGAACCGACTACACCGGCACGTTTGGGTGGCTAGGTGAATGCTAGAGGAGGTGGTGTTTTGGTGTGTGAAAGGGTCGTTGCTTAAGGGCTACATCATTCGAGCGTAGTCCCTTAAGAGCCCTGAGACCAAAATATCATTCAACTTCGATGGGTCACTACTTGGACTCTATGGCACCTAGAGAGGCCTCAAATAATCCAACACCTTGGGGTATGGACCCTCTACAATAGATTCTCTCAATTTTTTCATTCTCATTTCGGTGCTCTCGTTGTCCTACTATTTGCAAACGCGTGAAATAGTGCAGTTGAAGCCAGTGTAAGGTTGTCAAACGCTATATTTTTTAAACGGTGGGTCGTGGCACCAAACTGACTACACAAGCATGCCCTGGTGGCTAGGTGAATGCTATAGGAGGTTTTTTTTGTCGTGAAAGGGTTGTTGTTGCTTAGGCTACATTGTTTGGGCTTAGTCCCTTAAGAGCCCCGAGACCAAAATATCGTTCACTTTCGACAGGTGACTACTCGAACTCTGTGGCAATTAGAGAGGCCTCATCTTTTCGACACCTTTTGCGTAGGGAACCTCTACAATATCCTTCTCTTAGTTTTTGTTCTCATTTTGGTGTTGTCGTTGTCCTACTTTTTGCAAATGCGTGAAATAGTGCAGTTGGAGCCAGTGTAAGGTTGTCAAATGCTATATTTTGTAAATGGTGGGTTGTGGCACCAAACCGACTGCACCGGAATGTTTGGGTGGCTAGGTGAATGCTAGAGGAGGTGATTTTTTGGTGCATGAAAGGGTTTTGCTTCCGAGCTACTTTGTTTGGGCATAGTCCCTTAAGAGCCTTGAGACCAAAATATCATTCAACTTTGACGGGTGACTACTCGGACTTCATGGCACCTAGAGAGGCCTCGTCTAATCGACACCTTGGTGTAGGGACCCTCTACAATAGCCTCTCTCAGTTTTTCCTTCTTCTCATTTGGTGCTCTCGCTGCCCTATTGTTTGCAAATGTGTGAAATAGTGCATTGGAGCCGGTGATTTGTTGTCAAACACGATATTTTTCAAACGGTGGGTCGTGGCACCGAACCAACTTACACCGACACATCCAGGTTGCGAGGTGAATGGTAGAGGAGGTGTTGTTTTTACGTGCGAAAGGGTCGTTTTTTCAGGCTACTTCGTTCGGGCATAGTCCCTTAAGAGCTCCCTAAGACCAAAATATCGTTCAACTTCAATGGGTGACTACTCGACTCCATGGAAACTAGAGAGGCCTCATCTAATCCAAAACCTTGGCGTAGAGACCCTCTAAAATAGCCTTTATCTATTTTTTCCTTCTCATTTTGGTGCACATGCGTAGGTATGGTCTTGTAAACACTTGGGGAGGAGTCGTTTTCAAAATTTACAACATTTTCAAAATTCACAACTTTTTCAAAATTTACAACTTTTTCAAAATTTACAACTTTTCCAAAATTTATAACATTTTCAAAATTTACAACTTTTTCAAAATTTACAATTTTTTCAAAATTTACAACATTTTAAAAATTTTCAACTTTTTCAAACAATGAAAGCTTCTCTTAGCTTCGAGAATTTAAAATTCTCTACTAACAGTGCCAACCACATGAAGGTGGAAGCTTTTCTGGCACCACTAACCTAAACATAAAAGTGTTAGTCAAAGAAATTTAAGTTTCAAATCAAAACCATATACTAGATCTATATATGTACAAAATACACAAATTTAAAATAAAATATATTCAAACTTAAATCTAGATCTTTAAACTAAAAAAATTATATATATATTGAAAAGAAATTATATATACCAGACATTCAAGCATTGTAAATTCATTCCAATGAACCATCAGGATCGGATCTACTCTGAATAGCAGACAAGATTGCTTCATGATCTGACTCTCGAACCTTCCAAAGAACCTTGTTATTAGGCCTTCCTCGATATCTATACAGCTGAATATTTGTCACTAGAACTAGATGTGAATATAAGATTATTTTTCTGTGTCTCAAAGTCTTCAAACACCCAAACAGAGGAGTTTTTAATGGATACCATCGAAGCCAAGTTCCAGTAACTACCACTGACCATGTAGGATACTCAATATCTTCACCATATATAATAGGAGAAGTCAACTTCTTTCTTTCCTCGATGCAACGACATAAGAACTAGTTTGTTCCTTCTTCATTGTCTTTTATCGCAATTACTGCAAACACATGTCCTACAAAAAAATAACCAAGGAATTAAATAACTCAAATTTAAATTACATATTAAAATTTCAATGGACATAGTTCTCAATACAAAAATTAAATAAATAACCACAAATACCTTTTCGCACCAAAATCAAAATTTCATCAAAGTCCTTGGATGTTGTAACTTCATCTGGAGAAACAAGTCGTAATGCTTGTGGACATTGATAACTAAGAAGCGGAGTTAGAGGCCTACAAATCCATCCCTCCACCCATTCTTGTGAATCACACTCAGCAATGAAAAATTTGATACAAGATGCACAAAAACATGTCAACTTTCTTGTCCATACGGCCCATGAAGTAGCGTCTGAGCTACAAAATGAGTGCATATCACTGGACCCAGTGAGTGTCATATAATCCTCGTAGTTAGCAATATGTTGTTCCTCTATCAACCAAAAATATCTATGAACTATGGAATTTTCTTGAGAACCTCGGGCCATGTTGTCAGTACACCATTCCACTATGCTCTTTGCATCTTTTAATTTAGCACCATCTTTGTACTTCAACTCTTCTCTTGCAAGAGCTCTTTTCACACATGCCCTTGCACCATCATGCTCTCCTTTTCCATATCTAGCCTCAGTGAAACTCCAAATATGTTGCACACCCATCTTGACGTGCATTCTGCTCATCAATAAAACATTCGTGCATTCTTAAACTGAGACGTGCAATTATCTGACCATATATAATGTTGTTTGAAGTGGATGTCCCTATCAGACAAGTTTCCATAAAATAACTGGAAACACCCTTGCACAAATTCAATAGAATGAGTATGATCATCACTGATATAAAAGTGGTACTCTCTTAAAAAAATTGATCATTCTCTATACTATTAGGAGAATGTAGAAATGCTATATGCACAAAAATGGCAACTTGTACTGAGTTGTAATATTGTGATTGAACCTCCATTTGTGGTTGCAATGTGTAATTCTCTACAAAATCGACCACTGAAACAATAGTACCAATAGGAAATGTGTCTTTTCATAGCTTGAATTGTTCATCCAACCATCGAGCTCTATGTGTATGCCTCGCATACTCATAAACAATTTCATCCTTAAATTTTCTCATAAATTGAAAAATGGGCATTTGTTTTATAACTAGCTCACACCGTTTCGACTCTTTTCCATCTTTCAACTAGTATGCAACTGATTTATATTTATCAAACTCAACTAAATTATGTCCTATTGTACCTTCAATTTTCTCATGGATGCAACTTTCCAATTTAGGTAATCCGCTGCATGTACTACAACTTCCATCTAAACAATCCTAACTATAAAAAAATTGTCCAACTTCTTTTCACAAAATATAGTAGGAATGAAATCCCTAGAAGATATTGGTGGAACTTGAACACCACATTCTGATAACATAGTTTAGAAATAAAATTAGAATGAATACGTAAAAATTTAGCATAATGCATCACAAATTCAACATGTTGCCTACAACAACAAGTGGTGTGAGCATGGTTTATTTTCACATAGAATGGTTTCAACATTTCAAAAAAATGTTGACTAATTTTAATTTCAGATTCTCTTGTTCAAACTTACGAAAAATTGAGTTTGAGTCATATATAAAAATTCTTTGGATGTGGTTCACGATTAGTAGAACCAACTCTTTTTTATAACATCTCTTGTATTAGGTAAAACTCTAGTGTTATCATGCAAAATTTAATAAAAACTTCTCTTATAGCATCATAATTATTTTTGTCCTTACGCGGTGCTCTAGCGAGAAAATGCCCAAAAATGACATTATTGAGTGATTGAAGGTTATTACATCTTTCAATTGCTTTCATTAGAGTTTTTGATTAACTTGCAACATTTGACTTGTTTTGCGTAATCAAACGTTGTTTTTTTATTGATTCACTTACAACACTAGTAACAAGTACATGACGCACAATATTACTATCTCCTAGTGCATCTCTTGACACCAACAAATGTGATATGCATCATGAAGGTTTTCAACAATTGTAGAGGTTTGACCACATATATTAGATGTTGTCAATCCTAAGGTGTTTAATGTAGGTCTCATTTTACTCAATTTTATCAAACTAACCAACAATCTGACATCTTTGAGAATCATTTAAAATTCCAAAATGATTATCCAAAATTTAGTTGGCTTTTCTTATGATTTGTCATTCAAAAAGTTTGTAGACATTGGTTTCAAAATGTTTTCATCAATTTAAAAAAAAATTAGGTTTCTTACGTAAAATCCTAGGAGGTGTTTTTGTCAAATTTTGCTTGTCTACAGTTTCAACATGAATTTCCTTATTCACATTTTCATTGTCTCCTTCAATTTCAACATTTGCTACATCATGAGTATTTAATTCTTCTTCAACATTGACAGTAAAAAATTCTTCATCACGAGTATTTAATTCAACTTCAACATTCACAGTAGAAACATTACCTAGTTCTTCATTCCTTATAATAGTTGGGATTAAAGATGAACCTCTTCTAGATTCACAAAGTTTCGCATTCGCTCAACATTTTAAATTTTGTTGGCCTCTAATTCGTTTTTGTTTTTTTACTTAATGACTTCCTTTTTGACTTCATTTTTGTCTCCCATTATGTTTTGCTTCCGGTGATAAGAAAAATGTGTAGAAAAAGATAGAATTTTACAATAATTCATTCGGTAAGGTCGAGAGTAAAAATCACATGGTAATTTATACATTGGGATGTGTGTGTAAATATGATTTATGCGCTTTATAAAGCACGCTTTTAGTTTTTAAAAACCATGATCGTGCTTTTAAACCATGATCGCGGATCTATCTGTCGAACCTAAGCCTTGGAAAATCTCTATTTTTCCCCAACCAAAGCTATGGAAGGTCATTATGAAGTGTAAAAGGTCAAAAACCTTAAATTTTCTCTTCCAAAACTTGAACCATACTAAAAACTAAAAACATTTCATTAAAATGGTGCCATCGTGTAGGGAGACTCTTAGGTTCATAGAAATATTGTTTTTAAAGTGAATAGAATAAGATAAATATCATTTTATAATTTTTTACTAACAATAGGTCTTTAAGACATTTTTTCTCGTGAATGTTCATGTCTACGTTTAAGATCAGTAACTTTTGTTTCACTTATCAAAATATGATAAAACTTATACCATCCCAAGCGTGGAAAAATTCTATACACGTTAAAAAAAATATATTTGATTTTGTTATTTTTTATATAGTTATGGCGGGTAAAGAAAGTGCTCCGTTTTCTAAATATTTTCAAACCACTTTCATGGAAAAAATCATTAAAAAAATATTGCTAAAAAAATACAAAATAAAATCCATCCCAAGATAGATAACTACATCTAATGTTTCACCAAAGGAAAAAAAAAAAACAAGATTTGCTCATCCAAAATGCGGCAAACGGACTACAATCTTATAATTTAAAAAAAAAAAAAAAAACTAAGTCATATAATTTTAAGTGTTTAATATAGCTAAACTTGTCCGCTTTTTTAAAAAAAAATAGTATTTTAGAAACTAGATTCGAATGCTACGATTCATATTCTATATTTTTTCTAATTTAGAGCGTGTGTATAGCTAATAATCCCTACAAGTTGAGATTTCACTGTTTTTTGCAATATGACGTCCACGGATGACCCTATATTTGTCCATCTACTTCCTGCACTTACCCAAAGTAGGCATGAAGATAAGGGAAAGAATGGTAAATTTGATTCATTATGGATGGGCCCTTAGTCCATTGACATTTGGATTAGTGAACATACCTTCTTCTTGAAAGACTTGGATGGGGAATTGCTTGAATTTCCTATTAATGATAGGCACTTGAAACATTTCTTAGATTGATTCCCCAAAATAAAGGTGAGCATAATTTTTATAGTGTATAGTTTGTTGGTTTCTTTCTATCTTTTGTGTTTTTGCTCATTCTGGTCCTTGGTGACCTAGTTTTGTTGGTTTCTCAGTTCGATTTTAGAAGATGATTTTTCTTTTCTACTCTACAAGATGACTCCTTTGCCCAATGGATTTTTTTTGGCACATGGTCTTTTATTTGGTTCTTGTGGAACTCGCATGGAGTACCCATCCCTGAGTCGGAGCCGATGTAGGTGCTCAAATAAGTCTCGCTACTGTTTTCCATTAAAATCCCGTAGTTTGTGGCCTCTGTCATATTTTTTTTTTTACTCGTGTCGGTGCTTGAAGACTTTTCTTCCATTTGGTGGCCATGATTAGTCCCTTCCTTGGTAAAAGATTACTTAAAATTCCAAAGTTTTTGTTTCATTTATCTATCCCTCTAAAGGCATCTGTAAATTGGGTGTAAAACATGGGCTATTGCTTTCTTTTTGTTTTCCATGATTGTGTTTTATTTTCCCTGCAATTTTTTTGTCCCAAAAATCTGAGGAAACGTGATTAAATGTAGCTTAGAGGATCATGTGTGAACCTTACAACATTTCCAAATTCTTTTCCTTGAAGAAAATTTCATCTTCGAGCTCAAACGGTGGTTCCCCTGCATTTTTACGGTTTAACGGGTGTGTTTTTCCCGTCAAAATTAAATCTCTGCATTAGTGGAAACATGGCCCTTTTTGGTTGGATGTGGATCGGCGGGGAACTCTAAAACTTTGTGGATTGTTTAAACCAAAACCTTGTCCAAATGGAGGAGCGGCGCTCGTTTGAAGACTCACCTTTTGGTTTGGCCTTGGAGTTACACCTGGGGACACATGGAGGATTCCGCTTCTTTTCCCAGACTTAGAGAAATTATTCATGTTATTGGTACAATTTTAGCGGGCCATGGACATGTGGTGGGTTGGATCTCATTTGAAGATCTACCTCGTGTCCCACATAAACAAATGCAATAGAGGGACAGTGGAGGCCTCCACCGACTCCACTCTATACTTAAACTTTTAAAGAAATCTTCTAAATCTTGGAACACGTGGTGAGCCAACGCTCATTCGTAGTCTTCACTTTTGGAGACCATCTTCATGTTATACCATAAAGAAACATGGCGTTTTGAATAGACCTTCCTTTACTTAGATTTTTTTAGAAACTTCCTAAAAGGCCTAAGACACATGGAGGGATCGCATGTTTGGGGACCAGCCCCTGAGTTTTATTTTGAAGAAGTGCCAGGAGGACACTTGGAGGCTTCCGCTCACTCTACCTTTTTCTTAGACTTTTCAATGACCAAAGAAGACTTCAGACCTTGGACACATGGTGCCTTCTGCTGAACTCTCAAAGTTTTTAACATACTCAGCTGTCGAAATGAGACACGTGTTGATCCCACACTTGTTTGGGGTCTCTAATTTTGGGACCATCTCAAAATGTGCCATTGAGACGCGTGGTGGTTTGAAAAGTCAAAAGGTGGGGAGGTGGGCCATCGGAGGCAACTTGGATTTTTGCCCTTATTGTCAAAAATATTAAAGTCATCAAAATGACCCACAAGCCCGACAAAGAATAGTAAAAACTTGCTTCTTTCAAAAGTGAGAGTGCAGACTGCGGGGAAAATTTGGAAAAATTTCCTTTTCCTAAATATAAGTAAAATAGCATAATTGAGTCGTGGTTCCTCTGGGACCCACATTAGGACACGTGTCAATCCTATTTTTCAAAGGCAAAGGGGGAGAAAATTGAGAAATTTTGCATTTTCTCCAAAAGGTGTAAAAGGTAAAAAGGAACCCCTGTGCGTGTCTTAACTTAGATCTCCCACTTGGATGATCCAAATTCAAAAGGCAAATCGATGGTAAATGTGTGTGTTTGTATATGATCTACCACTTCTACTCCAAAGCTCCTGGGGATGTGAAATTTTATGGTTTTTTTATCATTTCTTGGTGTCTCATACACACCAAATGAAGAGGAAAATTAATTTGATATCTGGTTTGGTGGGGAAGATTTGAAAATGTCTTTTACCATTAAGATATAATCTGACTGTCAGATTTAATCTGATCTTTCTTTCCTTGGCACGCAAGAAACTAGTTGAGATATTTATTTGGTGGGTAAGATCATAAAACATATTGTACCATTAACATGTGATCTGACTATCATACTTGATCTGATTTTCGAATCTTTCTTTCCTTGGCATATAAGAAAACTAGATTTGATAGATTCGAGGAGAAATTAATTGGCGCGCCAAAGATGAAGAGTGATTTACTAGATGAAAGAATTGAGTGCTAGAAATATTTAGATAGGTTTTCTCTTTGAGCACCCGATAACCTTTTTGTAAATCTAGTTCGGGAATCCATCAAAATCATAATGGAAAATGGTGCTTTGAATGTTTTTACTTTTGTGGGGAAAACTCTGTCATAGATTAAATGTTATAAATTTCATAAATTTTTCATGCAAATGGTTTTGAGTGTTAGAGGTTCGGGGGCTAATTCCTAAGAGAAAATTTTCATAGAGCCCATCTTTTTGAGAAATCATCTCGGGATCATGTTTATTTCTTTTGTTAAATTTGATCATGCCATTGTGGTTACAAGTGTACAACCATTGACAAGATCTCGAGATTTCTCTAGAAAATTTCCCCTCATGATGCATTTAATCATATTTGAGTTAATATATTTGATTTTGAGAAAAATTGTGTCTCCGCTTCATTTTGAATGCCTACAAATAGTTTTTCTTATTCCCATTACAATCTTACACTGAAATCTTTTGAATCACACAATATCTTATCCTCGGGATAGTTTGGTGGCATTTACGTTTCATTTATCGAAGAGATTTCATTTGATACTGAAATAAACAAATCTAAAATCACTTTACTCCTAGCGTGACGATAAGATTGTTTGTTAGCCTTTGAGGGTATCTTAGGTGTGGTAAAACAAATGTCTATAATGTTCAATTAAGTTTGTCAATTTGAGCCTTGATTTTGGATTCTTAAATTTTGTGTGAAAATGTGATGATCTAGGCCTCCACTAAAAGCACACCTTCTAGCTAAAGGAACATTTTAGCTATTAGAAGCATTGGGTTGATCAAGCCTTCCATTTTTGTGAAATTTCTCATATATACGGAAAATCAAAGTTCACTCCACCTCACCTCCCACCAAAATTCATTTAGAAACAACCAATCCTACACATACTATCCTTGTTTGTCTTATGTGTGTACAAATTCATAATTTCTATTACTAAAACATGTAGAGGAAATTAGGTTTTCATTTTCTTTAGTAGCCCGAACCTTTCTTAGAAAATATCTCCATTATCTAGGTGATAACTCATGAGAGTTAGATTTTTTTTGTATTGATCATGTTTTATTCAAGGTCTTCTTAATAACTTTGCAAAGAATGATATCTCCATCTCCTCCACAAAAACCAAGTTAAAAAAGTGTCCTCTCATCCCGGTTGAAATTAAAAACCATAAAGTCATGAGGATAGATCAATTCCTCTTAAGGGTTTGACCCATTTCTCCACATCTGATTGACAAAGAGCAAGCTGCATTTATTCCCACCTACAAAATGACACACAATATGATTTTTTATCTCTAAGCTTCATATCAGAATGGTGATGTTGCTCATCTTCCGAGGAGAATCAATTTGGGTACCAACATTGGGCACCAAAAAATGTTTACAACATAATTTTTGAGTGGGAAAATTAGTGGGTTATCACCAACAAAGTGAATAGGAATGAGTCCCTTTTCTTGAATGGGGAAGCTTCATTTATTGAAACTAAGGAAATGAAAATGGTCTAAAATAATTTTTAGTGTGGCACGAAGATGGGGATCAAAAAGAATAATTCCATAAACCTATGTAGATTACTTGTATTCAATACAAGATAAGAATAATAGTTAGTTAGGGAGATAAGAGAGAAAATTGAGAAACTTATTTCAATCAATAAATAGCATAAGAAATTTGTTGCATAAAACCTTAACATTTCATTAACATTAATAAGAAAAAACATTTTCTAAGAAAGAGAAACATTAAACAAGAAACACAAAATATTATAACATCATGTTACATAATTTACAATGCTCTTGGAGTATAATTTGAAATGGAGATAGTATAGTAGTAGATAAGGAACAAAAGAAATGACGACACTTTCTTCTAGAAATACAATAAGAGATAATAGCTAACCATTAACCATCCATTGAAATGAGGGTGTCATTCATATTTATAGTTCTATGACAATCCTTTCATGCCCCAACATAAACTTTCACATTCAGCCATGAGTGTTCACGTTCTAAGAAACTATCATAACCTTTGATGTTACTTTGTCATTGGGATCTTTCATCTTCCACCACGAATGTTGACCTTTCAAGTTTTTTTCATGACCTTTGATGTTCCTTCATCACTTGTGACCTATCAACTTCCTCCTTCTTCTAATCAATTCATCTCCTCATTTCTTAATATATCCTTGACATGTGACATCATTTTACGTGCCCCAAAAATGTCTTTGATGCATAGAATCTTTTTTTACATTTCCAAAAATATAGTGTATGCATGTTAGCATCTTCTCAAAATGTGACATTAAACTAGGTCACAAAACTTTTACCAAGTTTCTTGTTCCTAATCAAATTAATGTGATAGCTAATAAATAAACTAGGAACATTAGAAATAATGGAGAGTTTTGGTTATCTCGATGCATGATGCGATAGAGGCACAAGATGGATGATGGATTCATGATGTATATTTGATGAAACCTTCAAATAAGACCATTAAAAGAAAACTTATTAGATAGGATATGTAGGGGGTTCCTAGAAAGTGGTTTACAATAAGGATTAAGTTCCTTATTAGATGTCAAACCCCATTTGTTTAAATAAATCAAATTAAAAAATATAATAGCAAAATTATGAAGAAAAAGAAGTATGAATCAATCTAAGAAAATGACATAAATTGATCTAAAGCTAATTAGATTGCAATAACTATAAAATAAATTTTACCTAGTCTAGGTCAACAATGAGAGAAACTATGAAGAGGAGTGTTGATGGTGACCTCGTGATAGAACATCTAGATCGTAAGTATAATATACATACATGGAAGGTCTTAGTGTTAACTTGAAGATGATAGGAGACATTATATGTTGTTAGTAGTTTCAGGATGAAACCAAGGGCTAAAAACTCAAGAAAATGACTAGAAACGGTAGTATAATTGTTTTGATTGACAACTTGGGCTTGATTCATTGGTGACTAGGTTTAATCGCGTCGAATGTAGAAAATTTAGATAGATATAAGGATGGATGGATGAAAAAGACAACATGTGAATGAATAAGTTGAGAAAAGAGGTTCTTGGAGAAAGTACAAGACAATTGTAGCTAATTTCAACCTACAAAATGTTAGACATAAAGAAAATAGAGACAATGTGATAAATATAAATCAAACAAACAAAATGATGATAAAAATCTCATGCAGGATGATCGTGAGTGATGCATGCATGATGAAAGGATGTCTAGAAGGTTTGTAAATGTCTAATGAAATTTCATGTGCGAGGAAGGATGATTAGCTTAC
This sequence comes from Taxus wallichiana var. yunnanensis, assembly GCA_018340775.1. Taxonomy (NCBI): domain Eukaryota; kingdom Viridiplantae; phylum Streptophyta; class Pinopsida; order Cupressales; family Taxaceae; genus Taxus; species Taxus wallichiana. The sequence continues at coordinate 136,116,833 of CM031237.1, forward strand.
TAGGAAGCATGATAATTTCATTCTTCGATTCGAATAATAAAAAGAAAGGATTAAGTTTTATAGGTTCGATAGTGGTTTGGCTTGGTCGCAGCTAACTACGTAGAAAGTTTCCCAAACAAGATAGATTTATGTTTTTTGATTGGGATTTTCTTTCTTATGCAAGTGGAAGGATGTTGTAAATCATGTAGGTAGGAAAGGGATGAGATATGGGTAGTTAGGGTATAAAAATAGATAGGATAAAAGAGAGAAAGGCAAGCGGATTTATGTGTAGAATAAAATCATCCTAATTAGAAGGGTTGTTAGGCCATGTGAGCTACTTATTTATTGATTAATTAATTAATATGCGTAATTATTTAATGTGACTTGGATGGGAATTTAAAGGTGTTAGGATAACTAAGTGGGCATTTAAATAAAAGGAGATGAATTAAAATAGTTATTTGCACGTAGGAGAACAACAAGTATAGATACCAATTTAGGTGTCTACATTTTTGCCCCTTTTTGTTGAGTAGTTTGAGGTAGCAAGCCATGAGAAAAAAATGATGAGACTTGGACGAGAGATAAAAAATAATTTATGATGAAGTATCCCTTAAATGGGATTTCGATTATGTCTAGGAAATCGATGACGCATTTTAAGAAAAGTAAGATGAAAAAGGGTGGGTGGGTGAAGAAATACGGGTAAAATCATAACAAAGACAAGATGTCCCAAGAAAAAGGATTGAAAAATAATAAAAACTATGGCAGTGAATCCAATATCACATCAAGTAGAGGAAAATTGCGGTCTCAATAGATACTGAGATGAAAACATTCAACATACCATGAGTGGGCAAAAACATTGTAGTATGGATGCAATCTAGGATAACCAATGGGTCATAGGAAATACATCAAATTAAGCACAATTATATGTGATTTTATTTCCAAATCCTTTGTAGATGAGGAATCAAGTGAAAAATATGTGTCAGTATGGGACAAGGATAAAAGTATGTAGTCCTAAGCGGAGCATAAATATGACCTAGAAGGAAAAATGAAAAATCAAGTGGTGAAATAATATGCCCTAAAGGGGAAATTATGGTGTCAAAGGAAAAAATAAAAATAAAAAATAACCCAAGAGGGGAAAAGGTATGGCCGGATAGGAAAAAAAGAGATATGTATGCCCTAAGAGAGGGAACTGTATGGCTATAGGGTGGAATTTGTGCATGGATTGGATAGGATTGTGAGGTAAAATGACCAAAGGAAAAGTAAGTATGGCCACAAAAGTGGACTTCAAAATGAGAAGGAGAGTCATCAGAATATGGAAACAAAATTTCCTAAAGGGAGAATATGGTTGGCAAAAAAGGTGGACTTTGAAAAAAGTATGCCCGGAAGAGGGATAGGTATGGGTTTTAAGGATGGAATTTTGAAAGTATGTATACTTGAAGGGGGTAAAATGAGGAATATGGCAACAAATGTGGACTTTATTATTATTCTTGGAGGGGATATGGATATGGTAGTAGGACTTTGAAAGTATTAAAAATTTCTAGATGGGGAATAATTATGGCCACAACGATGGAATTTTTATTTGGAATAGAAGAGAATTCCACAAATGGAAAAAAGTATGTCGACTAAGGTGGACTTGTGAAGAATTCCCAAAGGAATGGATGTAAGGATGAGGATGAGATCCCAAATTAAATGTCACAAAGGAAAGTCAATGGTGAAAAAGGACAATCAATGAAAATCTAAGGGGTTCGACGAAGACCAAGTTTCGGGGCTATATAAGCCCAAGGTTTGGTAGACAAAGCTCATTTTAACTCACAAACCTCATTAAAGAGAGAGAGTAGAGAAATAAAAGAGATGAGTGAGAAATGGAAGTCACTAGAGCTGTGAAGAAATTCCAGAGTGTGAAGAGTATGGTGAGTAACTAAGCTCATGCTGGTTTTTAATTTAAGTTTATGTTTTATTTAGTTTTAACAGCTTTTTTCCAAAAACTAGATGACGCCAAGGGAAGTTGGTGGCGACCCAAGTGAGTTAACATCAACCAGGCTATAAGACATGTTTTATCTGTCCCAAAACATGTCAACCGGCTTGGGATGACATCAAATAGGGTTAGGTTAAATTTTTTGGATTAAATTGGACTTTAGATGAAATTTAATACATTTTAAATAGATTTTTGATTGGGGATTAATGTATGTATGTTTTTATTATGATTTTAGGATAGAGATACCATATACTTGAGAGATTTAATTCCTACTCTATTTGAGAAGATTAGAGATGTGATAGATTATTACTAGGATCGTCTATCTACGGTAGGATTGGGTAGATTTAGGAACTACCGAGAGGATCCCAGGATGTAGGATTGATCATGGCTTTGTTTGACATATGGGATACGATGACATGTATTGTTTTGTTCAAGACATGGGAGATGACTATCACCCTGGAGGATGTGTATCAGATTCTCAAGCTTCGGATACTGAGAGGAGAAGATAGTACCCATGACACGTGACAAAAAAATTACTATCTTGATACAAGTATTTGAAGCCAATGCACCACACATCATATTTTCTTTAGGGGATTTTTCATGTGAGATTAAATATAAGGTTGAAGTGATATGCTATATTTTTACCTATTTTGTTATGATGATAGTGTCGTGTTATGATTTTTTGGACTCAAGAGGAGCTTGCATTTTATTCAAACCCGATTGGTATGGTAGAAGATATTATAGAGCACAAGATGCAGTGTTTTCATTTGGGAATTCCTTTTTTGCTCAGTTTTAACATCATCTATCTATGTACGGGACATTGTCGAGGTCACGCTTGGATGTAGGATATTTTCTTCACTACTGGGATTACGAGGACATTACATTGATTAGGCCATTATGGCTTCCATGGGTCATAGGAGACGATATTTAGTTAGCGAGGATTTTTTGAGATGGAGGGCCAATCATGCCTTTAGTTACATGAGTGAGCGAAGGGTGGAATGTTATGTGGATCAGCTTTTAGAGTTGGATTTCGATCAGATCATGTGCATGCCATACTGAGTATTCCATGCATGGGTTGGTATATATTTTGAGTTGGAATGGATGAGGAGGACAAGGAGAATGCAAGGGAGATTTTTGGAGTTGATCAAGGTTAAGTTTGATCATGTATGATGAAATTTTGGATTTGTAATGTGATAGTTCCTTAATGTCGATATCATATAATAGGAGGAGTTGAAGAGACCTATTGATTCCTACTATAGTAAGACACATTAGAGGAGGAGGATATGCCATGGTATGATGATGATGATGTAGGAGTCGAGTGAAATAATCCAATTTGAATACTACGGGATGGGAAGCTTGGGTTGTTTAGGATGGAGGAGAGGAGGAGGTAGAGGAGATGGAGATTGATGTTGAGGCATCTCCTAGAGGAAGTGGAGATGACAATATGGAGAGTCAGCCAGAGGTAACATGGCTACATGATGAGTTAGACTAGATGAGGGTGAAGAGAGACTAGACTTGTGTAGAGCAAGACACAACTCTACAACAATGGGATGTAGTGATGAAGAAGTGAGACCAGTTATTTAGTATAGAAACCACTATCATAGGAAGATGGAGGCCTGGGGCACATTTTGAGATTTTTATAATATTTTTGTGACAAATTCAGTGATTGGTGTGTAGACAATACCACAAGGATCTGGCTAGGTTATACCTCTCGACATGATCTTCATGGATAGGTACAAAGCACTAGCTGCAAAGGTTATATATAATGAGGGGATCATGTTTGAGAAGATTTCAAATACCCTATGCTATTAGGAGCATCAACATAGGATAGAGGTAGGAGGAGTGGAGCCCTCTGAGTGAGTATGACAAGTGTGGCCAAGCCGCAACTAGAGGGAGGAGGAAAAAGGGTAGTCGAGATGAGCATGGATCGATTACTATAATTTCCCTTGAAGGAGAGTATTTGAGATTTTTAGATATACACTTTAAATATTTTTATAGAATATCTACTTTGAGATAGGGTCCCTAGAGGCTATCTATGATGTATTTATACACCTTTTGATATATATATATATATATATATATATTATATCATTTTTTTCATGAATTATCTCATTATGCATTTATTTATGTGATGTGATGTGATGTGATGAATTTATAGATGATGTTATGAAGATTTCTATAGAATATATGTTACGATGATGTGATAAGATGCACATTTGTTTTATATTTGATGATGATGGTGAAATAAATGTATGATTAGATGGTTAATTTGGATGTGTATCTCGTATGGATAAATTTATTCTATAAATATGTTCTGCATTTGAATTCAAATGTGTATGGTAAACTTGATGTGAATGGAGAAGCAATTATAAAATCAATGTGATTGATGTTGAATATAAGTAAGAGTAAATGTGTTTAGGATAAATGGATAAGCTATAGGTGATTGAGATAAGAACAATTATGTTTTGTAACAAAACAAAGTAGGGATACAAGATAGACTTGATAGGATAAAAAATAGAACATAATGCAATAGTCATGACGTATAGATATGAACGACTCTACATCATATCAAGGAACATGTGAGGAAAATATTCCTCCAACCACATTGGAGGTAAACAAGAGAGGATCTAGGTAGTGCAAGGTACATGTGACCATAATAGGGGTTAGAAAATAACCAACGATAGTTAGTCACTTCAAATATCATAAAGGAATATGGATGATATTATCTCATAAACCTAATGTAAACATGAAAAAGGGTTTACGATGTAACTTGTATGTAGTGGGAAGAGGTTTATCCTTAAGTGGTGTTCCCTAAAACTATGCCCCAACTTTGGGAAGGGGAAAGAGAAAAATGATCAATGCGGGAAGTCTACTAGAAGAAAAATGATTAATGTAGGAAGCTTTCATAAGATGCTTTGATAAAATTGATTGTTGATCAATGGAGGAAGCCTTGATGCCATAAAAATGACTAGTCATCCTTTCAGGGTATAGTCTACTTTATACATAATATATATGGAAGAAATAAAATATGATATCCGTCCTTGGAGTGATAGGTCTATTCTTTACTTTCCTTTTTTTTGACATTGAATTTGCATGCTTTTGCTTTTTTTTTTTACATGAACAACTATCCTTTAAAGGATTAGTCTATTTTTAATAACTTTGATTTTAATAATAGATTCCATGAATTTTTAATTTTACATGAGGGAAGTTGGAAATAGTGAGGTAAACCACCTAGGAGGGGATAATGAATGTATAAGAAGAAAATTTGGACCATTTGCATGGTTCCAATAGGTAAACAAGAGGGTGATCGATGTAATGATTGCATATTTCTCACCAAAAATGGGGGAAACCTATCCATAAGGAATACGCTATGGTAAGAGTTGTGGTTCCCCTATTAAAGGTCACATCTAGGAAGTGACAAAAGACCACATAATTCCAAATCATTCCAATGAGAGATGAAAGAGGCCAAGATGGAGGAATGATGTAAGGATATGACTAAGAGCACACTAGTAAATATGGTAATAGTATAATGGTTTCAAGTGTAATATGATAAGTGGTTCTACTTCTATTTACAATCAAGAGAGGCTAGAAGATATGCTCCCTGAGACCATAATGTATGGTCCAATCTAGTTAAGGGAAAACTTTTTGCATTGGATCCTTTGTAGAGTAGTGAATTTATGATAAAATTACAAGGATTCCAATGCTAACTTCACATTAGGATAGCATGAAATATAGGACATGATGAATAAGAGAAAATAAAGCTATGCATAGTCCTTTGAGGAATCAAAAAAACACGCGTCTAAGATGAATAGATGGTCCCCTTAAGGAAAGACAAATATGACAACAATGGTGGATTTAGAAAAAAATGATTGATAAGATAAACCAATAATAGATGAGATGAATTAAATAAATATTATGAAATATGTAGCATAATGAAGGATTTTAAATAAATCCATGGTGCTCGAAAAAGGGAGGAACAAATATGGCCACAAAAATTTTCATATAAGGATAACTGAATTATACGATTGGATGATCCGAGTTATATGCGATAAGAAAATGTCAAATATCAAGAGTAACTAGTCCATGCGAATAGACATATCCTAGAAATAATTCCCATAAGCACAATAGGATAAATTGATGAAGATATGAGAAAGGATGCTAAAATACCAATAACAAGGGGAATATGTTCCACCATCAATGAATGAATAATATGCAAATAATAATAGATCATAGCGGTTTCTAACAAGAATAAATGTATCGATGACCGAGGAGGAACCCTCATTAATGAAAGTGATAGGAGATGATGTGGATGGCTTAGGAGACCTCGAAGGCTAAATGTATAGAGATGCGGTAAAAGGAGCTTGATGGGCCATGGATGAAGTAGTAGATGGAGAAGGAATCTTGTCAAGGAGGTCCTCTCGCTCAATGATATCATGGATAATAGTATGAAGGGCCTTACAATTCTCATTTTAATGATCGGAGTATGATGATAGTTACAAATATTGTGAGCATTAAATCACAATGGATTTGGATGGTTTGGATCATAGTATTTGATGGGAGGAAGAGTGATAGTAGAAGTATGAAGTAGATGTTGGAGGACATCGGCATATGATTCGATGTATGGAACATAATGGGTCATGTGAAATGATGTGGATGTAGAGGATGAAGGTTAATTTTCGGAGGTCTAGGTGGTCAAGAAGAAGACACCTTTGGTTGATGGTTTAGGCTTGGACATATTGGTACGTGAAGGAATTCTTGATGAAGGATATTTTCCTAAGAGATAATAAGACTTTTAGGAAATTTTTTGGTTGATTAATTCTGATGGAGGAGGTGGTCCTATGATAGAAGGATGTCGCCCTAGAATCGATAACATAGATTTTGTATTGATTGGAGGAATTTCCATCCTCTTGTGAGGCCATTAAAGTTACCTTTGAGGAAAGGTACTAAGGGATTTGGATTTAGATGGTGAGGAAACACCCTTGAGAGGAATGAAAATTATCTCTAACGAATGGTCCGATGGATGGTGTGGTGGTTGATGGAGGAAGTAATTTCTACATCATGGACTCTATGGAAGGTGAAGATGTCGGGATGTATGATTATATGGGAGAGACAAGATAGTTGGTTATGGTGACAACAAGTTTAAGTTCCCTCCAATATTGTTCAAATGATGAAGGTTGTGTAGAATAAAAGGGATCTAATGGATATGTGGTCATGATGGTTGATGTGTTAGGTATAGGTAAAATCCTACAAATAGGAACCGAAAAGTATGAGTTCTACAAATGGTAAAATGGGAAAATGTTGAACATATTTGAATGGGGGAATAGGATCTACAAGAGTGGAGGTAGTATATGTGGGCATGGAATCAATAACAAGAGTAGGTGTGGATATAAAAATATAAATGGGTGTTTGGATGATTTGATAGATGAGGTTTATGTGAGAGAGAGGTGATGTAAAATTTGGATGGGTGGATGTAGAAATAAGGGATTGTGTGGAAGAAGTAGGAATGCCTTTTGTGTTTTGTCTCGGGTGTTTTAAGAGGAATTGTGGATGAAGATATGTATTGATAAGATGTTATGGGGATGTAGATGTGAGAGTAGTAAATGTTGAGGAATTATAAGTAAAATATTGGGATGAAATGGATGATGTGGTAACAGGAAAGAAAATATGAGATAAATATGTAAAGGTATAAAAGGGTGGACTTGCCGATGTATAAGATATAAGGGTAGTGATGGGTTTTCTTGGAAGATATGTGGTCAGTGGTTTGGGTATGATAGGTTGGATAAATAAAAGTGGGGACACTCAAGGAAAATGTGGATGTGGTTAGAGTGGGACTCAATGTAGATGAAAGAGAAGTTGTGGAGGTTAAGGAGGTAGGTAAGGTGATTGTGGGAATAGTGGATGTGAGGATAGCCCTTGAAGGGGTGGTAGGCACAATATATAAGATAGGGGTAGATGATGAGGGAGGTGAAATAGATGCGGGGAAGATGTCTAGTGTATAATGTTCCTTAAAAGAGATTGAATTGATATGGTGTAGAATCGAAGACAAATTGTCTTCAGTGGATTAGGAAAGGGTCATTTAAAGATAGTAGGTGGTTAAGATTAGATTGGTTGGGGAGATATATGATGTGAAGAAGCACAACCATGATAAGATGGTGGGGATTTGATGGGCAGATCTGATTTATGAATGACAATAATGTCAATAGGCTAGATAGGAATGGTGATTTCATACGAGACAACAATGATAGAAGATGGCGGTGATGTAACAAGATCTATAGGTGAACATGATTGAGAAGAAGAGGATATACAATGAAGGTAGTCATAGATAGGGCTAGAAGAAGGCATAGAAGAAACCAATGGTTGGGATGTGGTCACGAGTGGATTGTTGAGGATTGTTCAAGGAAAATTTTGGTTCCATTGTTAAATATAAAAATCAAGAAAACAATTTATTTTATGTTTTTATTAGAAAATTATGGAAGAGAAAAAGGTGATGGATAACGAATGACCTAGGAGAAGGTAAACATTATTCAGTTTTGGGTAAGTTATGGCTAGGAAAGTCTGAGGTGGCTTCCTATTGGGTGATGAAATCCCAATCAATCTACCAGGAAAGGAAGTGTTTTGATGTGTTAATGTATTTGTTTGGTTTGGTTATGTGTGATAAAATGTGTGATACAAAAGGTTAAACACTTATTTAAACTAATTAATCATGAAGGATGGATAAAAGAAAGGTTATTTTTAAACCAACATGATGTGTGATCTTTTTTGAGGAAACATACATGGAATAAAAAGTATGGTGCAGAAGGGAGGAAATAGGAAAAAACAAGGAATAATTGGATAGTGCTTTTCCTTTTTATTTGCACTCTTGAGTGATGAGTGATCCAAGAAGATGAACCCAACACAAAAAGTAATAAAGGAAAGCTCATCATGCTGCAAGTGTTAGTATAACACAAGAAAAATAGATAGAAATGAAAGGTATCACATAAAGGGTGGTCCCACCATTCATGCTAGGAATGTTTACCAAGTTTCTTATTCCTAATAAAATTAATGCACTAGCTACTAAAGAAACTAACAATCTAAAAAATGATGGAGGGATTAAGTTACCTCCTATGCATAACATGATATGCATATAATATGGATGATGGATTCCTACCACAAATATAATGAAACATGAAAATAAGATGACTAAATGAAAAAAGATTATACAGGATATGTGGGAGTTGATCGACAAAGTGAACTTGAGAAGCATTAAATTTCTTGGTGGATGTGATCCTCGTTTATTTAGATAAAGCGAAGTAAAAGATGTAAGGAAAGAATGTGGAAACAAAATTATTACTGAATATGAGAAAATCACACAAATCGATCTAAAGCTTATTAGATTACAATAGCTGTAAATTAATTATTACTTAGTGCTGGGTAAAGCGGTGACCGAAATTGTGCAAAAGTAGGTTGACATTGACCTGCGAAAGTAGATCTAGAATGTCAATATAATATGCTGACTGGGAGGGTGAGTGTTCACTGGAAGATGATAGGAGTCTGTGTATGTTGAAGTAGTTTTCAAGAAGGATCTATTAGCAAAAACTCTAGAAAAAAACTAGAAATGGAAGTAGAAGACTTTTGATTGACAAGCTGGTCTGCGTGGACTTTGTATAGGTTGAATCAAAGTAAAATCTAGTTAAGTTACATAGAGTCGAATATGGATGGATGAAAAAGGATAATTGGAAATGAATAAGATGAGAAAGGAGATTACTAGGGAAGGTCTGAGGCAACGTATGTACATGATTGAACCTACAAAATTTTAGACTTGCAAAAAAAAATCAAGATAACCTAATAAATATAAAGCAATGAAAGACATTGATGGTAAAAATATTATGAAGGATGATCATGTGTGATGAAAACATGTTGAAAGGATTTCTAGAAGGTCTAGAAATGTCTCTAAAATGCTTAGGCACAAGGAAGGATTCTCACTTTGGAAGGAATATCAATAATTACATACATTTGATTAGAAGAATAGAAAGAAAGGATTTAGTTTTATAGGGTTAACGATGAATGAGTTGGGTTTCCTCGAATGTGGCGAAGTATTCCTCAATGAGCTATATTTTTGTGTTTTGATTAGGAGTTTTATTTCGAAGGAGTAGAAGGATGGTTTAAACCATTTAGGTGAGCACAGGATGAGATATGGGTAGTTAGGGCCTAAAAATAGATAGGATAAAAACTAGAAGAATTAGGGGATTTATGTGTAAGATAAAATCATCTTAATTAGAAGCTTTCTTAGGTCATGTGAGTTACTAATCAATTGATTAACTAATTAATGGTACCTAGATGAGCATTTAAAGGTGATAGGATAATTAATTGGGCATTTAAATAAAATGGGATGAATTAAAATATGTATGCACATGCCGGTGAACAAGGGGTATAGATATCAATTTAGGTGTATACATAAAAATATTCTTAATGCATGACCTCATTTTACATGTCACATGACAATATTTCTTGGTTGCACAATTGTATTGTGTTATCATGTAACATAAAATTGACATTCCCTATGACGTGACTATATTTTGTAGTCTCATACATCTTTGTATCCCATGTCTACACCTTGCTATCACACATCTCAAGACTTCTTGACTCCTAAAAGTCATTTTTCGGGTGATAAACATAATTGTAAAGAGACAACTTACTTTTGAATGAGACTAGGCCTATGGTCAGCGTTAACAACTTGTTGTCATGTGACAAAACGTTGTTGATGCGTGTCAACTAGTTTGTTGTCATGCGGAAATAGTTGCACATTTCACTCGCAAACTTATTTAAACCATTTTGAGAGAAACTTTAAATCAAAATAGGTCATCAAATAACTTAATATTTATGGAAAAGGGTAAATTAATCCAATGAGAATATCTATAAGTCCTAGAGATGAATTCTTTATCATATTTTTACTATTTCCTCAAGGTGTACGTTGATAGATTTAGTGATAGAAAGAGTTTATGATCACGATTGAATAATATATCATATGGGTCATCAAAATAATTAAATATATTTTCATTTGATATCTAGTTAGGCTATCGAGATATTCACTAGGCTTCTGAAACCTTTTGGGAAAGTTATAACTTCTATTAGGACCTTTATGTCGCACAATCGAGATAAGTTTTCATCTCTCAATGTTTCATAAATATTTCCTTTATGATTCCAATGTGTAGTAATATATTTTATCTCTCCAATGCTTGGTGTATGAGATTTTTAATATTCACAAGGATCCTAAAACTCTTTGACCAACGTGACTAGCTTTTTCAAAACATGCATTTCCTAATACATGTCTCCCAAAGACCCAGATTTTACATAATTTGATCCTAAACACTAATTTTATTTTAGGATATCCCAATACCACCTTGTAGGTTTTCTACAGTGTAAGAAATGTGAAAATAATTGTTTTTAGGCCTCGGGAGAAACTCCTTTTAGGTGAATCATAATGAACTTGCTAATTGTTTCTTTCTAACTTACCTACACATGAAACACACTTTAAAATACAATTACCATGTCTATCACATCCATGAAATGGTTTATATAGTTAGATATTGGTCGGAGGGCATGTTTACATTACCTCATTCAGGGGATTTTTAAGTGTGGGCTTGATCGTCAACCAAAATTTTTATTTTTTTATAGTATAAATTTAACATGACAACAATTTTGTATTCTATTTTTATATTGAGTTTTAGATTAATTTTTAATTTTAATATTAATTTAAATAAAATTTTATTTTTTATCAAGTTTTAATTTTTTTGTACATCTAAATAAATTATAGCGAGGATCCCCGAGGTGAGCATTCCCTACTATATTTTATAGTCCCTTAAAAATCTATTTAAGATGTACATACCCACCAATGTGTCATTCCTTTGAATAAAAGAGTCATACGTCTGCTTCACCAACACTGCTACACTCTCTTGGAAAACATTCCCACCCACTTTATCTTATCTCTTGAACCCTCTCTTGGCGTAAGGTGAAGAAAAATAATCTCAAAATCTCCACCTCTTCTCCTTCTCCGACCAAGTACATCCTTCGTAGTAGTGACAAGGGGAAGGAATTCGGTATTTTTGAGAGTGTTTTATCCAGTTGTCAAACTTCTCATTAACCTGTTGATGTAAAATCACAACACCCCCGAATGGCCTTAGGTGCAGTGGGGCATTTGGTGTGATCTGTATAACATTTGACCATATCTCAAGTTGTGGGATTTGCAGACTTGAGATGGCCCTCAAGAGAAATTCGAATTTTTATTCCTAAACTATCTACCATAAGCTACTCTATTCTAGGAAAACCAATCTAATCCTAATCTAACCTTCCAAGGAGATAGGAGAGAGATAAATGTAAGACAAAGCATACACTAAAGCAATGATACACTAGAAAAGGAAATAGGTGACATACTGTTGAGAGAGGATGAAACAGGGAAAATGGAGATGAGGAGGTGCGACAACGGTGAAACAGACCCAGATCCTAATCCACCATAAAAATCCATGAAACACAACATCCTCGCATCGAAAATATGAAATACATGCACAAAAAGACATCTAAAAGGGAGAGGCACAAAGAAATAATAAAATAGGAGAGAGGGTTGAAAAACACCACAAAAACATGAGTTTAATGCTCTAGAAGGTGCTCAAAGGCATAAAATCCACTTTCCGAGGCATAGGAGAAGGCTTATAGCTCAAATGGAGTTGGGAAACAAATTCTATATAGTTTCCCCACCCCTAGAATGTCTCTCCAATCAAATGAGAAGTGTTTACAATATATAAAATGATTAAAACCAGGAGAGAAAGAAGGAAAAAGTGGATTCTACTTTGAAATCTCAACCAACAACAATCAATGCCCACTAATAATCTACCTACAATATATCAATTCTAGTCCCCATGTCTGTGTGGTGTGTTGGAGAAGGAACTCTAGTGGATCAAATCAAATATGGGTAGTTAAAGCAATCGATTCTGTATTAATGGCTTGAAAGATGTTTTCCTATTTTTCACCCACCTAACCTTGCCAAAATTAAAATTTCAGGCTTTCATGGTGTAGAGGATGTTGATACCTTTCAAAAAGTCTTCTCTTGCTCAAATCTGAGCTTCCAGTCAAAAGATATGGCCGTCTAAAGATTCTGCATCGAGACTATGCAAAATGGCAAAAATGTAATCTTTGCAAAGTAGATCCATGGGCCCAAAAATACAAACTGCACTTTTTTAAAAAGATGCAAAAATAAAAAAACCTCTTGCAATGTAAAGGCCGAAATTCACTTTTTCCCAAAATCCTCTGCGGGCCCAAAATTGAAATTGCACCATTTGCAAAAGTTGCAAAATTTCCAAAGTTTCCTCGATGACCCGCCTTCCCACTTTGGCTTGAAACATGGCCACGTGTCCCTTTGCGGGCCTTGGGAATTATTTTCTTGATTTGGTGCAAAGATCTTCCATGGGCTCGTGGGATTGCAAGCTGTAACTTGTTCCTTTTGTGAAAAGTGCAAAAGGAAAAAATATCTCTGCCGCCGCACCGGTCCATAATCTTCCCCTTTGGCAAAAAGTCTTCCCACATCCACTAGTCCACTTTTGGAAAAAAATCCTTCCAAGTCCCACGATCCCAATTTTACTTGAAACATGGCCACTTGTAGAGCTAGCACACATTTTGGACATACTTTTCGATTCACCTCCTTGAAAGAGTGTCGAAGAGACACGCGGCTCCTTTGCGGCCTCGCTCAATTTTTTTGTGTTTTAGCTAAGTCCATTTTATTTGGAAAGGCCATATGTCCGACTCGGGACACGTGAAGGCTCGGTGCATGTTTGGGATCTACCTTCAAATTTTATTTTTGAAGTTGCGATGTGCTAACACATGGCTCCTTATATTGGCATGCCTGTTTAGATTTTTAACAACCGATTCTACCTTTTCGAGCTCTGGAAACATGGAAGGTGAGTGCTTGTTTGAATCTTTTCTTTAGGTCACACTTTTGAATTTACGTCGATGAGACATGTGGAGAATTCTGCAAGTTTGTTATACTTAGTCGATTAAACACCCGAATCTATCCCTTTTTCAAACACAGGACACATGGAGGTCCCCTGCACACATATGGGAACTTGGTTCAGATTTTACCTTTGAAGTTCCACCGAGTTGACATCGGCTCCTTCCGCTGGTCTGGACTATTCAATGTCGAGACTTTGTCTTGTTTTTTCTTGTGACCACATGGCGAGCTGTGCTTGTTTGAGAGCGCCCTTGGGCTTGACCTTTGGAATTGCATCGTCCAGCTACGTGGCACCCTCTATGGGTCTATGACTTTTCAATGGCTGATGAGACCCCCTTTAGACTTGGGACATGTGGAAGATTCACACTCATTTAGGGACTTTCACCTAGGTCTCACTTCTAAAGTTATCTTGCTTTGAGGCACGTGGAGGCTTCCATGAAACCCTCTTACACTTAGTCGATTAAACAACTTGCTCTGCCCCCTTTTTGACTTCGACTACGTGGCGAGCCTTTGCTCATTTGGGAACCCTCTTTATATTTCACTTCTAAAGTTTCACCGAGTTGACACGTGGTGGCTTCTTCTAGTCTTATTACACTTAGTTGATTTGGGGCCTCTAGAGAACACCACCTCATCGGAGTTCTAACTATGTGGAATATTTCATTTACCTTGTTTCTTGGCTCTAAGTCAACTCGTATGTGATGGGGTCCAAAACTTTGAGCCCTTTGACTTATGTCTTCTCTTGTGATCCTCTGGTTTCTTTGATGTTATTGGCCCCCTTTGTCGACTCTGCTCCTCCATAGTAGATCCTTACTACCCGTCGATTTAGGATCGGTTGTCAAATTTTAAATGTGGGATCACATGACTGAACCGAACCTTAAATTTTTTCCTATGTAGGGTTGTGTTTGATCAATTTTCCAGGGGAAAAATTGAGATAACAGTTTGGCGACTCATGGGAAAATCACTTTCCGCTAGATGAAGAGATTAGTAGCCTTATTGAATCCATTGGGCATGGATTCATGGATGATAGCTAGATATTGATCTTCTCCTTGAAACGTGAGCCTTGCTACTTGCACTTGATGACGTTGAGCTTGCCCCATATTCCACACTCTCAATTTCCATAAGAAAACCTTGATTTATGAGAGTAGAGAATTGTAATGACCTAGGGCTTTCACTGCTCTAGAAATGGATTTGTCTCGAAAACTGATTTTAGTTTCGTATATTTAGATTCTTTTGAAATTAGCAACTAATACAGAAACTATGGATCTCCCTTATGGAGATCTTGAAGGGCCTCGCGAATTGACCTCCATAGAAATACGAACAAAACTTATATACAAAGATAAATTCATACATGCCTCAAATGAGACATACAGAGTGTGTAAAATTACTTCTCTTGAAAAAAAAAAACCTAAACTACCCTAAACAAACTAGAGGAAAAAGGGAACTCAAACAAATCCTAGAACTAGCAAGGAGAAGTAGCTTCCATTTCTCAAAAAGCAGAAGACATGCAAATGATTTGACACTGAATATGGCTGTTTATATGAGTGAAAAACTGACTATAAGTCGATCCTCCACCCATATCATCAAGGTATCAACATCAATCAAAAATACCTCCTCAAGTTAATTGGAATTAGAATCTTGGAGGTGTTGATGGTGACACTTGGTGCTTTGATACTCAACCTCATGCCATGAAGTGAGCATGACTAGTTGTGGCTTCTCCCTTGGCTCTAATGAAGCCAAGTACCTAATTGGGCACGGTCTAATCTGATAGATGTGCCCATGGTTCTGAATTTAAAATCCATGGAAGGAGTCTTCCTACGGACCTTCTTGGGTGGATGGTGTGGGAGAAATGGAATTCTCATGCTCTTTTCCTTCCTCCTCCTTAGAATAACATTGAAGATAATGATCCTTTAACCTTGGTTCCATAGGGCCATTTTGAGATGCGAGTTGATGTCCTTTGATGTTCTCCTCCGTGGAAGTGGACTCATGTTCTTGAAAGGTGGATGATAGACAACAAAATAATGTGATCTCCTCGGGCTCCTCTCCATCAAATCAATTCTCCAAGTCGAGACAAATAATTTACCTCCTCGTTATCTTGTTGCATGTGCTCGACCTCCTCTATGGTGTCCTTCAAATCTACAAATTTCTCACCATGGTTCTGTCATCCTCAAACATGAAGTTTGAAAGCTCAAAATTTTATTCAAAATTATAGCTTGAAGGGGATGAAGTGGGAGGAAGAAATCTAGGTTCTTCTATGGCTTGCTATGCACTTGCTACCTCTTAAACCATATGGTTCTCCTCTAGAACTGTGCCTTTTAGAGCTAACTATTTTTTCTCTAGAATAGGCACTCATATGATCTCCTCTTCCTAGTCAGATTCACATGATTCATGCCATTCTTCAACTATCCTATAGTTGTTCAACATGATGACGTTGGCTAGGAAGACACATTGGTAGGGAGTTTTCATTTATGGTATAGCTAGGTAGAGGGGAATTGAATCCGAAAGGGAAAAGGGAAGAAGAATTGAGGTGAGATGGAAGGCTAGGGGATGGAGAAGGGAATTCAGCACTAGGGGCAGCAAATGGGAAGCTAGACTCATGACACTGCTGCAATGATAATGATCGAGAAAGAGGAAAAGAAAAACTATGAGACGACAAACTCAATCATTGAAAATGTTTTATTCTATAAAACTCATAAGCTTCAATATCCTCAATCCATTATGGGAGTTGGGGAAACATTTGGACCATGAAGTGAAGCTTCACTTGCAGGCTATAATGTCTTGGCATAGGGCCGACCCATGGAAAAGGTGCCCTATAGCCAATTCTGAATGCTTTCATCTGAGTTGTGGCCCTTTATTATACCATGCATGCCTCCAAAGCTGGATCTTCTCTTGTGAATCAGAATTCTCCATGTAGTTGATTTCATTGCATGCATATCCCTCTTGGCAGGTTCCATAGCCGAACTGATCCTGGTACTACTCATAGGGGTAGCCATAGTGATTATGAATCTGATCATAATGCTGATCTGGAGGAGTCATGAAATACATTGGAGGACTACGAGTGTTGTTGTTACAAGTTTGGATTCAAATATGGGAATGAATTCATGATCGTAAAACTTCATGGAATGGAAGGAAATGAAATATGTGAAAATAAGAATGTGTGGAAATGGATGGAAGGAAATTCTTGAACTCAAAGAATTGTTTGTTGACCAAATGGAGTCACCGGATGTGCTTTGTATGTGGCTTAAAAGGCTGAATCTCTCCAAGAAAACATCAACTTGATGAAATGAAGTGGTAAGGTGCTTTATATCTCTCCCACATGGTGTGTCAAAACTATTGAGTGTGGTCACACGGTGGCTTTAGATTTGTTGTTTCATAGTGAGACACCTCTAAAATATGGAACTCTAAATTCTTTGATGTTCCATAGGGCATGCCAAAACTACTTATCCAAAATCACAGCACCCTCAAATGGCCTTGGAGTGCGAATGGGGCATTTGGTGTGATTTTCATAACATGGACCATCTCTCAAGTTGTGGAACTTGCAAACTTGAGATGTCCCTCCAGAGAAAGCGATTCTTCTTGCTAAACTACCTACTCCAAGCTACTCAAATGCAATAAAAACCTATTTAATCCTAATCTAATCTTCCAAGGATACAACGAGAGAGAAAATGCAAGAGATCCTACACTAAAGTTCCGATACACCAAAAAGGAAAGAAATGAGATAGTCTACTAAGGGAGGATGAAATAGGGGAAAAGGGAGATGAGGGAGGTCAGACAGAAGTGACATAGACCCAGATCCTAATCCACCATCAAAACTCCATGAAACACAACATCTTGCACCTGTAAATGTGAAATACATGCACAAAAAATAGATTTGAAAGGGAGAGGCATAGAGAAACAATAAAACACGAGAGAGGGTTGAAGAACACCACAAAAACATGAGTTTATTTATCTAAAAGGTATAAAGACCATTAAAATTCAGCTCGAGGCATAAAATATGTTTTCCATGTGTAGGAGAAGGCTTACAGCTCAAATGAAGTTTAGAAACAAGTTTCTGAGTTTCCCCACACCTAGAATGTCTCACCCCTCAAATGAGAAGTGTTTACAATATATAAAACAATGAAAACCAGAGAGAAAGAAGGAAAAAATAGATTCTACTATGAAATCTCAGCCACCAACCATCAATGCCCCTCACGAAAATCCACCTAAAATTTTTCAATTACGGTTCCCCATGTCCTGTTTGGTGTGTTTAAGAAAGAAGCATAGCGAGATCAAATCAAATCAGGTAGTTGAAGCAATCAGATTCCATATTAATGGCTTGAAGGATGTTTTCCTATTTTTCACCCACCATTCATTTCCAAAATTAAATTTCAGGATTCCATTGCATAGAGGATATTGAGACCTTTCAAAAAAGTTTTCTCTCGCTCAAATCGGAGCTTCCTGTCAAAAGATATGACCATATTAAGATTCTATATTGAGAATGTGTAAAATGGTGAAAACGTAATCTTTGCAAAGCATATTCGTGGGCCTAAAAATACAAACCATGATTTTTGTGAAAAGATGCAAAAATAAAAATCCTCCAATAGCGTCACAATGCCTGAAATTCACTTTTTCCCAAAAGCCTCTGCAGGCCCAAAATTGAAATTGCGCCATTTGCAAAAGTTGTAAATTTTTAAAGTTTCCCGATGACCTGCCTCCCCCTTTGGCCTAAATCAATGCCATGTGTCCCTTTGTGGGCCTTGGGCCTTTTTTATTCATTTGACTCATAGATCCTCCATGATATTGTGGACCCGTAACTGTAAATTCTGCTTTTACGAAAAGTGCAAAATGCCAAAATATCTACCGCCACCCCGCCGGTCATGCAATCTTCCCCTTTCGCGAAGAGTCTTCCCGATTCCGTCAGTCCACTTTTGGTAAAAAATCCTTCCAAGACCCACCTTCCCACTTTTACCTAAAACATGGCAATATGTAGAGATGGTGCATGTTTGGGACCTGCTTTTGGATTCACCCCCTTACAAGAGCACTGAAGACACACGTGGCTCCTTCTGCTACCTCGCTCTCTTTCTTTTGTTTTATGGCTAAGTCCCTTTTGTTTGCTAGGGCCATATGTTTGACCCAAGATGCATGGAGGCTCAACACACATTTTTGACCTACCTCCAAATTTTACTTTTGAAGTTACACCATTTGACACATGCCTCCTTCCATTGACCTACCTCTATTTAGAATTTTCAATGGCCATTTCTACCTTTTTGAGCTCTGGACACATGGAGGGCCTGTACTTGTTTGAGTCTCTGCTTTGGGCCATTCCTTTGAATTTACACCGATGAGACACATGGAGAATTCTATGGCTTCTTTATATTTAGTTGATTAAATGGCTGAATCTATCCCTTTCTCTAACACGGGACACATGGAGGGTCTGCGCACATTTGGGAACTGCTCTAGATTTTCCTTTGAAGCTACGTCGAGTTGACACCGACTCCTTCATCTGGTCCTAGGCTCTTCAACGCTTGGCTTTGTCTTCTTTTTACTTTGACCATGTGGTGAGCTTGTGCTTGTTTGGAGACTACCCCTTGGGCTTGACCTTTGGAGTTGCGTCATTGAGGCACGTGGCACCTTCCATGGGTCTAAAACTTTTCAATGGCCGATGAGACCCCCATTTAGACATGGGACATGTGGAAGCTTCATGCTCATTTAGCATTTGTCCATTCGGTTTCAGTTTTGAAGTTGTGCCGATGAGGCACATGGAGGTTTCACGACCATCTTACACTTAGTCGATTAAATAGTCATCTGCCCCCTTTTGGATTTTGGCTACGTTGCGAGCTTTGTGCTCATTTGGGAACCCACTCTGTATTTCACTTGTAAAGTTACACCGAGTTGAAACGTGGTGGATTCCACTTTGGTCGTTTTATAATTAGTTGATTTTGGGCCTCAAGTGAACACTACCTCATCAGGTTTTGATTACGTGGAGGCTTCGCTGACCCTTCCTCTGGCTCTAAGTCAACTTGTATGTGACAAAGTACAAAAATTTGAGCCCTTTTGAATTTAGTGTTCTCTGTGCGGGGTCATGTTTGGTCAATTTTTCCGGAGGTAGAATTGAGATAATGGAACCCATTATCCCCTCTTGAATGAAGGCAAAAATTATGAAGTATGACGAATGGATCGGGGATATTAAAAATGATTTTGCTTAATTATAAAAGGAAGGTTTGTTATCTATCAAAAGTGCACCCTAGTTGACAAATGACAACAAGGGTTCTAAGCTTTCTTTGAATCTCTCACTTTCATAGATACAATGGAAACACCTCAGTCTATGGGTATACCTATTATTGAGGTGATTCTCTGGTATCAAGGTCGGTTCCTTTTTGATGTATCTTAAAAGAAATATTGGGGTTTGGAGGGTAAAAAGATGACTGTAATAGAAATTTAAATGGGTGATACACCAAATGTTTTGAGGGATTTGACTGAGTATATGCACAATAAAATTGAGAGTGAATTTTAGATGCATGAACTAGTGGTTTGTAGTAGAATACTAAGGCAAAAAAAATTATGTATTGAGGTAATAAATCACAACAACACAATAAGATAAACATGCACGCTAATACTATACAAAAATTACCAGATTTTCAGCAATGTAAGATGATTAATCGGGAATTGGCATTCACAAGAATAAATAAAGAGATACACACCACTAAAAATAATTGGAAAGGAAAAAATATTTTCTCATTCAAGTGGAAAACTTGAAGAAAATTGCACATAATATATATAAATATTATTTACCCAACCCATCCTAAGAATAGGCTAAAATTTGTACTCACCCACGCATGCTAATTTTACCACTTTATCATGAATAAATAAAGGGAATAAAAATAGACATGCTAATTACAATGAGGCATTAATATCCTTGGTTACAAAAATAAATTCCAGTCAAGTGTAATTTATTGAAAAAAATTGGTGAATACTTTTGCTAAAATTAAATACTTACTTATTTGTGTAAGTATTCTCCAATGTGCAAGAAATATTTGTCTTCTTCTGTTTTATGTGATACCTATAACTTGATCCACTTGCAATGATAAGTTTTGGCACCTTTACAATTCAGCCCCCTTTAATGCACATGTAAAAATTAATCTTCCTATATGGGAAAAAAATTCCTTTTTCTTTGATAAAACGATAAGGTAATTAGCATGTCAAATGGGTCTTCTTGATCTCTAGTGTATACATTTGTGCACATAATCAACTTTTGTCTTGATGAACTTGATAAGATGGTCATTTGTATCTTCTAGTTCACGGATGTGACACTTGCCAATGGTTGGTATTTGTCTTTATCTACATGAATAACTCACTATTACCTTTGTTCTCATATGCAAATAATTATCCTGTATCATGAGGTCCTTGGCAAGATTAAGGTAACTTTGAGGAGTTTAAGGTAATCATAGCATTTAAAAAAAAAAACAGGTCTTGACCATCTATTACTTAGCCACCTTCGTTTCACTTGATCATTGTGATATTGCTTGGTCACCTTTTGATTAGACCCATTACATAATATAATAAGGTAAAGTTAAACCTTTTTTTATTATTTGGATTATACATGGCATAAACTATAGTTTTACCCTTTTTGAATAATCATTTTATTAATCATGTTGGCAATTTGATTTTTCAAACACATATATATGATTTAGACCTTTGATATGGTTAAAATACAAATAATTCAAGAATGATAGGGTTGACCCCCTCTCCATGATGACTCAACCCTTCACATATGTGTCGGTGGAAATTGGAATAACTTGGGATGGGTTCGAACTATGGTTAAGTTACTTGCTTTGATAAGGGATGTTGATCTTTGTTCTCTTGTTTGATTTTAAACATTGATCTTATAACTTGGATAAAACCTAGCGAGATCAAGAGTAGTTGGATTACATTAAATTCATTATTGGTCTGGAACCATTGATAATAGTACTTTGATGATATTTGAACCATCGATCTTTATCTTGGTAGTTGGTTTGTGGTTTATAACGTATACCATTCGATCCTTGCATGATCTGATCTTGATCGTTGATCATTAACCCTACTTTGATTGGGTGTTTGGATTAGGTCTTTGATGTATGTCTTGACCATGCATGATTTGATCTTGGCCATTGATGCTAACTTAGGATGAGTTAGATTTGATTAAAATATCTCATCGATTTTATTATTTTTCATTTCTCTTACTCATTTTGAGGTGAAACCCTGACCATGTTTTCTTTACTCACCGCCATGAATGATTTATCGAGCTCTCTAATTTATAATTTTTACTCAATTTTTCCATTGTTCTATGTTCGAGATCATTTTTATCTTACTCTTGGAATGCATATCCATTATGTTTCCATTTGGATTCTAGTTTAGCCATCATGAATACGTTCTCCCAAGCTCAATTCGCTATAAAATTTGATATTGAAGTAAGTTTTTAGCATGTATCTTGAGTTCTTTTGCATTGTGTCATTGTTTTGAAGTTTTTTGTAATCACTTGGCACCATTCAAACTCTGTTTCGAGCTCCGTTTTTGGTTCTTTCAATTTTTTTGACCTGTCGTTCCTTCATTTATTTCTTCTTCTCAACAATATTCTACATATTCTTTGAAACTTTTGTGATTTTTTAATTATTGCCTCTACAAAAATATTTAAGGGAGTCTTAGATAAAAGTGAGTTATGGGTATTCAAGGTCTTCTTCTTTTACCTTGATGCTTCGAGGGTTTGTATATTTTCTTTGATGAATGGTAAGTTTGACCTGAACTATGCATTCTGTATTGTCATTTCTATTTTATCTGGTTCTGTTTATGCAATACTTAGCCAAAATAATTTTTGGGTGCTCGTAAAATTTTGCTGCTATCTTGAAACTCCAAGCAATTCAAAGTATTTGAATGAAAAAAAGTTTATTTTTTTCCGATTCTCAGAGCTCTTTGTAAATATTTAATAATCTGTATGGCCATGGAAATGAGGCTTTTCTGTGCAAAATTTGTGAAAATTGCTTTTGTTATTTTCAAGAAACTTGGTGGTCCTATTAGGCCCAAATCATATTGTACTATTTAATAATTCCTTCTTAAAATCCTTGTCTTGTTTCTACCACCATTTTTATTGTTGAGAGCTTCTATTTCAAACACACCTGACTTCTGAGTTTGTTTTGGCTTGTTTCGATAATCTTCCACTTGAGGGAGAGATTTGTCATTTTTGAGCTTGATATTTTTGGTTCTTTGAGATTTATGTGCAAAGACTTGTATTCATCCATAGTTTTACATTTCAGCTATATTTTATTCTCAGTTTTTAATTCTGAGTTACTTATGTTTCACTAGTTATAGATATGTTAGACACCAATATGAGAGATCTTTGTTCATTGGCTAACTTGTTGTAATAGTTGTAGTTGTATCATTTATATTTTATACTCAGGTACCATGTGTAATAATAAAAACCTATTAGATCGAGGTGGTTATGTTGTTAGGATTCCTTATGTGAGCATCTTGTACTTGTAAAACTTTTAGCCTGTGAAAACACCTGTAATTTTGATCTCCTTGCATGTGTAAGTCATGAAGCCTGATAGTTGATCTGCTAGCCATCCATAAATATTTTATTGAAAGATTTTATGGTTGTAAACTTATTTTGACTTTTGGGTACTTTGTGCATTCATGTATCTTAATTTCAATTAAAATATTCTTGCAAGGTTGCAAATAGAGATTCCTTTCCAATAATAACCAATGACCTTCTACTTGGAAACTCTGAAACTGCCATTTGAGCATTGTAAATATGAATGAAAGAGGAATTGATGGCAGATCTACTTGTTTATACACTTGGTAACTCACTTGGCATGAGAAATGTTCTCCTTTGTAGTGTACGATGAACTTGTTATTTATTGAATGGTTGTAGCTTGTGATTTACTTACTCAAGTACTATGTGGCACTCATCTGTAGCACTTGATTTCTTATCCTTTGATAGAATTTATCATTGAGTCTTGATATTGAAAGGTGAAGACAACACTTTTACTTTTGTAGTGAACTGTTAATGTGTTAATTTCTATGTGAATTTCACCTTAATCACATGTTGTTTGATCACTTGGATTTTGTATTTAAAATTGTGACTATGCCTTATTGATATCATGAGCTATAAATTTCATCTGTTCTTGATCATCTAAGATTTTGGTTATTGAATAGCTACATCTTATTCACTTTGAGTTGAACTTTTAAGTACTTGTATTTCATGACCGTAATCTGTCTCATATCTACCTTTTGAAAAGATCAACTCATCTACTCTTTGTATTACTATATTTATTCCATACCTTAAATGACCACTTTGTAGCTTGCTTTGGATCTGAAACTGAGTTGAGGTACAAATTTTTCATTTGCATTTGCTGATATATCATGGAAGACTTGTAGATTTGGCTTCTTGTAGCTTGTTCTTGATGAATTGTCTGAAAAATGTTTCTTTGGACTCCAACACTTTAGAAGACCATCATAACCTCTAAAAAATGACCCTTCCAAACTTGTAAATTTTTTTCCTTAATGCTTGGAAAGTTAGTCTCTTGATGCATATTCCCTTCTTTTGAAATCTCTGTAATTTTCTCTCAGGGAATGTAGATATGAAATATTACTTGTTGCACATATTTCATCTCTTTCTGATCTCTGATTTGATGAAAAGATTATATTCTGAAATGAATTAATTGCATTATGTTTGGAATTTTAATTTATCAGGTGACTTGTTGAAGCTCATATGTTTTCACTATTCTCTTAAACTTATTCATTTTCTTCATCTAAATCCTTATAGTTTTCTCATTTTGTGGTATCTCATATAAATTTCATCTTAATGGGTTCTTGTAGAGGTTTGTTAATGAAAAATATTAGATACCCTTACTTATTTTTGTGCTTTGATGAAAACTTTGCTCCAAAAATCAAGAAATGTTACTTGTACTCTACTTCCTCACTTCTAATTAGTGTTCCAATGCCTTCCTTCTATACATCATACCTTATTTGAGAAGTTGTTGTAGATTTTGATATACTCATTTGTACCTTATACTTGATTGTAATTTGATGAAAACTTTGTTTTCTGCTTGCATTTTCCTTTTCCTTGGAATCTCACAATCTTGTACCATCTAGATTCCTTAAGCCATAAGTGCTTTGACAGAGCTCTATACTTGTATTCTTGAGAAATTAAAATCCTGAATGATTTCTTTTAGTACAATAATCATTTATGCAAAATATTTTTCTTTCTTCATCTACTACATGTACTTGCACACTTAAGAAAATAGTTAGAAAATAATTAGGATTTTTGGCCTCTCTTATGTTCCATAGTTTTTCTTTTCTCTTTCTTCTTCTGTAATGATTCTGAGAATCATATGTCCCTCTTGTAGAATATTGTTTTATTGATTTTTTTTTGTCTCGATGTATCCTATCCTTCGATATTTAGAAATTCATTTGCATTTAGTTAGATGGTACATGAGTACAGATCAAACCCTGAGCTCAATATTAATTTCATTCTTTCTTTTATTTTTGACATACATTGTAGCTATCTTAGGAGAGTTGAATGAAAGATGAAGCTGGAATTGGAGACAAGAATATTAGAATAAAAACCCAAGGAAGTGATGGTTTTCCTCTATGCTCTTTTACTTTTAATTTTATGCCCATGTACTTCTTTCTTCAGCAGTTGTGAGTTACATCCCATGGCTTGTGTAGGAAACATTGAATTTCTTCATGAATAAATATCATTAATTTCTATAACCGAGCTATATACTTCTTTCTGCATTCAGATTTTATGATATATATTGAATGTATAATGAAATAAACAACTCAATCACATAATTAAATGTGTTTAAACATGTATAAATATTGTGTTTTGAGGTACCTGTAACTTAATATGATCTCTCTTTCATGTGAACTGCAACTCTATTTGTTGTTCTTGAATTTAACATTTCACCTAAACTGTGATTCCCACCTTCATCAAGGCAATGCATTAGTCCTTCAGGGATTTTGTGTTTCCTTGCTAAAGAAAAACATGGAATGGTAGTCTATGTGAGGTTTTACATTTTGTAACATCACACATAGTTGTAGATTACAGAGTAGTTAATCAATTGCTGTAACTGAAAACACAATAAAACTGTAATGCATCCCCCTTGTTAGGTCCATTTAGTCAATGCCTTTCATCGTAAACAAAGTTTCAAGTTGCTCATTTTTGCACAAGTGCAAAAATTTTCAACAAGGTCATAAGGGAAAAAAATCTTAACATTACTCTTACGCATGGTGCCAAAGTTGAGGAAATTTGGAAGAAGTGTGTTTTTGGGAGGAGTCTAGTAGTCACATTATAATGAAGCATATTGATCATTTGGCCATGCACATGACTTTCCTATATTTCACTTAAATTCAAGTTAAATAGTTTTACAACCAAAACAATATTCAGCACGGGATACATAAATGTTGAAAAGATAAGAAACTTATTACTACCACCATCAATATGGACATCCCCTGCTACACCATTAACCTATTGCTTGTATTAGGATATGAGTAGCTGAATTGTGGCTTACCATATCATTTTATTATATCATTTATACTTTCTCATGCTTAATAGGTCGGCCTTGGTGATGGCCATAACATATGAATATTATATATAGGGGATTATAGGTAGTATTTCATTATCATTTGGGCATTTGAGTCTTATTATATGGTTTGGAGGTTGCCCCCTGAAGTGGCGAAGCTATTCTAATTGCATATTGATATCATTATTCTAAAATATTGTGTTATTTTGTGTTCTATTGTTGCTCTTAATCTGAATTATACAAGTAATTTCCTTACAAGTGGTATCGAGCTATGATGCGGAGTGAAATTAGGGAAAAAACCATAATTTTTTGTTTCCATTATATTACAAACCAAAGATAATTGGTGGGAGATATTTTTACCAAGGTTGAGTAGAATTTTAAGTAAGGTTCCCTGAAAATTTTAGAATTTTTGATTTATTTTGCAAAAGTTATTACAAATTTAAGGTTTTTATAAAATTGCTCCCTAGGGTGCAAATTGTGGAAAATTTTCAAGTTCTTTACATTTTCAGAAATATCTCAAAGAAATAGTGTTAGTATATTCTTTGTGGTTTTTCTTATTTGGTAGAAATTTTATCAAAACCCTAAACCCTAAGGTTTGACATCATGGCATGGCCTTCCACAAGAGCAAAAAGAATCTAGTTACTTTGGGTAAAACACTAAATAAAGATGGTGTAGTGATTGAAGAGATTGAGTCAAAAGGGGTAAATATAGATTCCTTAGCACTAGGGTTTACCTCAATTATTCATAAGGTGAGCCAACTTGCGTATGAGTTGCGAAATGTATAATCTGAGATGGCCTCTAAAGGAGACATAGCCAAAATCAATCATCGGTTGGATGATATCATGCAACATGTAAAGGGTAACTAGTATGGCCCAAATCCAGCCCATATCAACCAAGGAGGACCTTCAGTTCAAAATCATGGACAAACTAACCATATTGGATCACTTTTCCAATCCCATCAAAATCAAACTTATTCGTAACCACGGAACATGATGTCGAAAGTGGATATGCGCAAATTTGATGGTAAGGATCCCCTGAATTGGATAAATCAAATGGATAAATTCTTTGAGTTACATCAAACACCATCAGGACAAAAGGTGACATTGGCATCCCTATATCTTGAACCCGACCAATTTGTTTGGTATCGTTGGTTATGTGCTCAAAGGTAGAAGAATGGTCTAGGTGTCACTTGGATAGTTTTTACCGAGGAGTTGCAATTGCACTATAGTTCTAGTGTTTTAGAGAACTACTTTAGTTAATTAGAAAAGTTACGGAAAATAGGATTAGTCAAAGATTATGTGCATCAATTCCAAAACCTATCCTTAAGGGTGGAGAATACTCCAGAAAAGAATTTGAATGACTGTTTCTTGGAGGTCTTAAGGACCACATCGAGCATGAGGTACGTATGTTTAATCTAATCAAGATTTCTGATTTTATTATCATTGCACATCGTGCGAGAGGAAAAATTTCTTTGTATTAGGAGGCCACCTTTCATTAACACCAGAGACTATAGTATCTCTTCCCCTTCATTTTCTAGGCCAATTAGACTGACTCCTCAACAAATGGAAGAAAAGAGAGCAAAAGGATTATGTTTTAACTGTGATAGCAAATATGGAATGGAACATAAATGTGCTGAGAATAAGTTATTATATATTGACGGAGGTAATGAGGACGATGAGGAAGCTGAAATTATAGGAGAGGTTAAGGAACCGGTAGAAGATGAAGTAGAGGATCTCCAACCTACAATTTCATGCCATGCATTGTTAGGTATTAGCACTCCTCAAACACTCAAGGTTATTGGCTATCTCAAGAAATAGAAGGTGATAGTGTTTATTGACTCGGGAGTATGCATAACTTCATAAATAGTAAGTTAGTTGCCCGCCTCAATTGTTTTATTTACGCATCTCAAGAAATGCAAGTTATGATTGTGGATGGTTGGACAATCAAGTGCACAAGAAAGTGCCATAGTATAAAGAATTTTATGGGAGACTACATGTTAGACTCACCTATGTTTTCTATTTCTATGGGAGGGGCGGATATTATTTTGGGGGTCCAATGGATCACAACCTTAGGTACTTATAGAGATGAATTTCAAAGAATTGTTCATGCGATTTCATTCAGATGGAAGGAAAATACAATTGAATGGGATGGTTGCTAAGTCTCCACAGATTATTAGCTCTCATTAGATGCGAAGGTTCTCGAGAAAAGGAGTGGATGTCTTTATAGAAAAGGTATTTTACATAAAAGTACAAAATAAAGAGTCTTGATGCGACCGATCTTGAGAAGATTATGGATGCTCACTCATCTATTTTTATGCAATTCCAAAGGACTACCACTAGTTAGGGATCATGATCATTCCATTCAATTGATTCCAAGGATCCAAACACCTAACATCAGACCATACTGAGATACCCATATTCCCGAAAAGTGAGATCGAGAAAATAGTGGAGGAAATGTTGAATGAAGGTATCATTAGGCATAACTAGAGTGCATATTCTTCACCAAAGTGGTCATGGTATGTAAGAAGGATGAAATATGGAAGATGTGTCAGATTCACGAGAACTCAACAACTACACCATCAAAGATAAGTTTCCTATTCCAAGTAATGTCGATGATTTACTTGATGAATTGTGTGGTCTTGTTTATTTCACAAAATTAGATCTTCGTTTGGGGTACCATCAAATCGGGATAAAAGAGGAAGATGTTCATAAAATGGCTTTCGGGACTCATGAGGTCCATTATGAGTTTTTGTAATGCCTTTTGGTCTTACAAATGTTCCCTTAACCTTTCAAAGCTTGATGAACACTATTTTTAGGTTGTTTTTAAGGAAATTTGTATTAGTTTTCTTTGATGACATATTGATTTGAGTAAGACATGGGAAGAACAATTACAACATGTAAATAACGTGTTGGAAGTTTTGAAGAAACATACTCTATATGCAAATCCATAAAAATGTTCTTTTGGTGTACAAGAGGTAGAGTACTTGGGTCATATTGTATCCCATGAAGGCATCAAAGTTGATCCTTAGAAGATTAAATCTATGGTGGAATTGCCAAGGCCCAAAAATATAAAAATTCTTCCCTGAGTTCCTAGGACTAACAGGGTACTATAGAAGATTTGTGTGGGGATATGGTAGAATAGAAACCCCACTCACTGCATTGCTAAAGAAGGATGCCTTCCATTGGATAGATGTAGCCACTAAATCCTTTGAGCAGCTGAAGGAAGCCATGTGTAGCACCCTAGTTTTGGCTACTCCCAACTTCTCAAAAACCTTCATTGTTGAATGTGACACTTCAAGATCAGGATTGGGATTAGTTCTAATGTAGGAAGGAAGACTAATTGCATTTGAGAGTTGCCAATTCAAAGGAAAAGATCTTCTCAAACTTGTCTATGAGAAATAAATGATGGCTATTCTTCACGCGGTAAATAAATGGAGGCCGTATCTCATGGGTAGACACTTCAAGGTAAAAATTGATCATGATAGTCTCAAATACTTTTGGAGCGAAGGTTATCATCTGAGGAACAAAAAAGTGGGTAACAAAAATGTTGGGTTATGATTTTGAAATCATATACAAAAAGGGTAAAGAAAATGTAGTAGCTGATGCATTGTCAGAAGGGATACATCCGTAGATGCCTTACTATGTGGAATGTCCATGTTGATGGTTGATTGGGTGGATGAAGCAAGATTGGAATGGAATAAAGATAAGTATACACAATCTCTAATACATAATATCAAACAAGGATCTATGACATCTAAAAAATTTGAGTGGAAAGGTAATGCCCTATGGTACAAGGATAGGTTATACTTGAGTAAAGATTATGAGTTGAAGCATAAGATTCTTGCAGAGCTACATACCTCACCTATTGGAGGACACCCTGGGTTTTTGAAGACATATCATAGAATAAATAGAGAATTATTTTGGGAAGGACTCGAGGGGATGTAAAAATTTTTTGTATCGAGTGTTTAGTGTGCCATAGAACAAAGGGGAAACAATTAAGACACAGTCATTGTAACCCTTACCAATTCCTAGCAAGAGATGGGAGGAGGTCTCCATGGATTTCATCACTGGATTGCCTTGTTCAGAGGGTAAGAATGTTATTTTCATGATTGTGGATAAGCTCACAAAATATGCCCATTTTTGTGCCCTATCACATCCATTTGCAGCGATACTGATCGTAGCTATTTTTTGGAGATAGTTCAAAGGCTACATGGAACCCCAAAGATAATTGTAAGTGATCGTGATCCTATTTTCACAAGTAATTTTGGACGGAATTATTCTTATGTTTGGGTACTCGGCTAGATCACAGTTTATCTTATCATCCTCAAACCGATGGGCAAAGAAGTGGTAAACAAATTCATAGAGGGTATTTACGTTGTTTTGTATTAGATAAGCAGAAAGGTGGATTAAATGGATACCATAGGTAGAATGGTGGTATAACACATATTTTCATACCTCTTCTCAAATGACCCCATTTTTAGAATTATATGGTTACCATCCACCTTCTATCACTTCCTCCTTGAGGGTGTAAACTAAGGTCAGAGATGTTGAGGAACACATTCAACATCAACAACAAGTTTTGGCTAGTTTGAAGGAGAATTTAGCATTAGCACAAAATAGGATGAAACAACAAGCAGATCAACACCGTAGTGAAAGACATTTTGAAATTGGTGATTGGGTTTTTACGTCTCCAAATTTACAAACAGATGTCCCTAAAGCAATAGAAAAAGGAAAACAAACTTGCTCCTAAATATTATGGCCCTTATCAGGTTCTATAGAAAATTGGTAGTGTTGCTTATAAACTAGAGTTGCCTCCATCTTCACACATACACCCAATATTCCATGTTTCATGCCTGAAGAAGGTTATTGGATAGAAATTTGAAGCCTAGATAGAGTTACCAGAACTTGACGAGGAAGGAAGAATCATTTTGGAGCCAGAGAAGATTATGTAAACACGTACTAAGAGGCTGAGAACTAGAGACATTAAGGAATATCTGATCAAGTGGAAGAATCTGAGCATAGAAGATGCCACCTAGGAGGATGAAGGTTTTCTGCAGCAACATCCAAGATTATTCAATGTTGAGGAAAATGTTGGTTTGAAGGGGAAGGGCATGCTACACCCTTAACCTATTGCTTGTATTAGGATATGAGTAGCTGACTTGTGGCTTACCATATCATTTATACCTTCTCATTCTTAATAGGTCGGCCTTGGTGATGGCTATAACATATGAATAGTATATATAGGGGATTATAGGTAGTATTTCATTATCATTTGAGTATTTGAGTCTTATTATATGGTTTGGAGGTTGCCCCCTCGAAGTGGCGAAGCTATTCTAATTGCATATTGAGATCATTATTTTGAAATATTGTGTTATTTGGTGTTCTATTGTTGCTCTTAATCTGAATTATATAAATAATTTCATTATATCCTCTCACAAATCACCACCCTCAATATTATCGAAGCTTTAAGAAGGTCAAATAATTTTGAAATAAGGTGCTCAAATGAAGGTGTTCTAGGTTTCTACATTGTTCTCTATTTTACTAGATTCTTACATTTTTGAGCCTGCACTGATAGTGATGGGATTTTTTGTTTTCTTCTTGGGTTTTGGCGGAATGCTCCTTGCTTTTTTTCTTAATTTCTTTTTTGGCCTTTACGCCTTTTTCTTAGGGGTAACTTTCTATATCTAGTTTTTGAACCTTATTTTTGTTGGTGTATGGTCCCTCCCAAAATACCATTTACCAATAATAAAAAAATTGTTTTTTCTCTTTTAAATTTTTGTAACTATTTAATAAAATTATTTCTTATCATTAATTATAAATTTCTATTAGTTTTTATATTGTGTTAATTTTTATATTTTTATTGATGTTTATTTTTTTATTAATTTTAAAAATTAATATTTGGTATTAATTAATTTTTAAATTTGAAATCATTTATTTCTATATTTTTTAATTTAAATTTTCTAAATTTTAGTAATTTTTAATTTTTAAATTTTAATAATTTTTAATTTTTATTTTAGTTATTAATTTTGAATTATTATTTATTTTAATTTTTTTAATGAATAAGATCTTATATTATATTAAAAATTAAAATGATAGAAGATTATTCAACAAAAACATAGGTGGTATGAGAACACGCCCAAAGGCATGAATAAACTAGGGCAAACCTAGGATAAGAAACTTATTTCAAAGAAAATGTGAAATAAAAATTAAAACACTACTGCAAAAATTTTACCAGTTGTGTGTGCAAATCATGGTCATCGGGGTAGACACTCCCGGGGAAGGTCCTTCGCAACTTTTTGACACCTCGTAGCTAGAACTAGTATGGCCCTCTTCTTCATTATCTTCTAAAGTGTCGCGAGTGTACGTGAAGGGTAAAGCCATACAGAAAACTTATTTGGTGTAGGTGGGAGGTGAACCCTATCATGAATATGCCCTTAGGGGGAACCAACTATCCCTAACCAAGTTTGCAAGCTAGCAAGTGGGATCACCAACCCTGGTGACAAGTTGGTAGAGGAGGAAAGAAGATTCTTCATGGTGGATGTCTTCTCGAGAGATTGGTGAGCACATTTGAATGAGAGGTGCTAAGAAAATCTCTAACGATGACCACAGGGTAGAGAGTTTCGAGAAGGAGAGGGTTTTTCTCAAGCCAAATTGTAAAGGCATCACCCAATGATGCGAAGAAGGGTTTCGATGTGCTCCACCTAAAGAAAAAATATTTTATTCCACTTGTATATATAGTAGTGGATTGGATATAACCATCAACTTATTGTAAATAGAAAAACGATGATCAACTTCACCATGAAAAAATTAAAAAGAGTTCCTTTCTTTCCAAATTCAAAAAATAATTTACCCTTTGAAAGAAGACCATATTTTACCAAAAATGTGAGGCATGTTGGGATTATTGCCTAAAATGATATGTTGTTAGATGAAGCATTCTGATATATAAAGGAGAAAGAAAGAAAGAATCTAATTCCAAGCCTTTTGGGCTTTGCTATAATACCAAAAAATGTGGGATAAGGTATTCAAATGTTGACATAAGGGACATTTGGGAGCGAGGCACCAATATGAACCATATGAGCACCAATCGGAAGGGCTTGGTGTAGAATACGCTAGAGAAAATTAAGGATTTTAGGTTCCACACAAGTGAACTAAAAAGTTTCAAATTTCCTTCTCTAACACTAAGGGGAAAATTTAAGCCTCCAAGGATTTTTGATACTATCAACCATAGGAAGATGGGGAGATAGCCAAGAATACCCATTTCTAGCAAAGTAATTTTGGAAGGGGGTATCCATGAACCATTTCTAGTCTTTCCACCAAGGATGAGAGGAGACCACATCAATTTTGTCGTTTATATGGTAAGGAAAAAAGGTTATAATGTCTTATATATTGGTATGATCATATGAGGAAAGTTTAAACTTAGCTTTGAGGTCATACTAATGACACCAAGCTTGAATACACTTCAAATAGAGGTCCTAGATTGAGTTAATTCCACACTTGAAAATATTGAGAGTAGGGATCGTTGGTACATATGCGAGACACCAATCCTAGAATTGGATGATAGGAGACCACCACATGGTGTTATGGTTAATATATATGCCATTACAAAATACTTGATGCTTCCATTGAAGATATAGTTTTCCAGATAATTTTGAGAACAAAGGTGTCAACCCCTTTGATAGGCACATGAGACTTGATAAGATTGATGAATCATAAGCCATTTCAGGTTCACGGCCTTAAGGGGAATCTCCTCTATGACATGATGCAAAATAACATTCCGAGATTTTTTTCCTTAATCTTGAATTATCCATTTGAAGACAAAGCATATTCCCTTGACACAAGATGTCAATAAGGCCCATTCCTCCGATTCTCTCGAAATGAAGCGGGTATCCTATGAAACTCTATGAAATCCTTTTCCATAAGAAGAATTAGACCAGAGAAAATATTTAAGAATATTTTCTAACTTCTACATAGATTTCTTGGATGAGGCCTAGTAGGAGGAATAATAGACATGTGTAGGTTCATAACTTTTGAGAAAATATGGAATTTATGTGCTAAAGATAGCGGTTTGGTTATCTCGAATACTTCAACTCTTTAGAAACCCATTAAATGACATATTTGTGAATATCAGCTAGTGATGTTTGAAAGGAAAAGTGAATGCCAAGAAATTTGAATATTTGACCATTCTAAATCATCTTCCAATCATAAAAATCTATCATAGGGACGTGGAAAGGAAATATTTCCTTTAACATTACATTTTTACAATTGAATGGATAAATGAGAGGATAAACAAAAAGTATCAAGGGAATGAATAGAATTTTAAATGTTACTTTCATCCTCAACTAGCATATGAATAGATTCATCAAAAATTTACCATTAGGGAGTTGGGAATTATCGGAAGAAGGCAAGAAAAATACCCTAACAAGCCCTTGAGATTTGGATTTGATAAGAAGATAGAAAAAAAAATCGTAAGAGCTTAAAGATCCATTCTAAAGAGAAACCTTGTTGTATGGAACAATAGAGGTCATTTAGAATGAGATGTACCTGTTAATGTTGATTTGAGATGAGGTGTTCATGAAGATCACCTTGACATATTAAAAAAATATCAAACCAAAGCCCAATGCCTGAAGTATCACCAAGATAAAAGGCCATTGTATCCTATCGTAAGCCTTCTCAAAATCAATTTTAATGAATAGGGTTTGTTGTCTAGACATTCGAGCCCGTTTTATACCTTCCTTGACCGAAATTATTTTTTCCAAAATGTATACCCCCTAGATGAAGCTTTTTTTATATAGTTGAATAATGGCCTCGAGAATGTGTTTAAGCCTAATGGAAAGGGATTTGGAAATAATCTTCTAGGAAAAGTTGAGAAAAGTGATAGGTCAGCAATTGGTGATAAACTCGTGGTACCAAGGATTAGATATGAACTTGATATTCCCTTTATTAATGTGAGTACGATGCGGTTGAATATGGATACCATTAAGATAAAATAGAAATAGATCTGGACTAACAATATCCCAAAGTGAATTTAAGAACTCATGGGAAAAACCATCACAACTACAAACCTTTTCATTAGCCATTTGGGTGACCACTTCATTAATGCCATCAAGGGTGAGCATGCAATCATAGGTGGTTTCTAATGCCTTATAAAGCTTGCATGAAACTACAAATAATAATTCTTCCAAAATAGCATTTTGCTCATCCAAATATTCTTGAGCCATAAGTTGAGGACCCATGAGCTGAGTTCCACCATCATTAATGACACAAATTTACTAAAAAGAATGATTAGATTTGAGGGAAAATAATTCCTTCAAAACAAAATGCCCCAATTTAAGCCACTACAGAATAGAAAGAATTTGAGCACCCAAAGTATTATAATTATTTGCAATTTAAATATTCTTACAGAGCTTTGGCACTTTGGAGTTATAGCATTTCAGAAAAAGAGTTTCCATTGAGCACCGTGACTTCTTGAATAAGAGAAAAGGAGGTAGTAGAATAGAATCTTTACCAAATTTTTGCCAAATGTTGACCATAGATTTTTAGTAATATGGTCATCCTAGTCACATCCTCCCACCATTGGATCTAGATGGAATTAAGAGGTGGATGATAATGTTGTAGATGACTAGGTCGAGGCATTAAATTCCAAACACACTTGATATGATAGAGTGTAAGCCTATGTTCCATTAAGGTAGTTTTGAGTAAAAATTATCCTTTATGATAAAATGGTAACCTATCTCTCCAAGTGATGCAAAAAGAATAGGGAAATGGTCCAAAAGGATGAAATCTCACCTCATTTCCACATACAAATAACAATAGTTGTCAAACTCAAAAAAAATTAAGTTGAGAACATGGTTTTTTTTGAGATATTTTAGAACCCAATCTGATCCACTTTAAATATTCTAATAATAAAATTAAGCTTCATAGGTTGGTGTGTGAGACGCGTTGGAGTCATTAAACCTTAATTTATTGCGTATATAGAACCACACTGATTTGGGAGCATAACTTGTGATGGCCATAACTTTTGATCTAAACATTGGATCATCATGAAATTTTCTATGGTTTTAGATCTTGATTAGTAATAATTTGTGACCAAAAATACCACAAAGGTTTTTTCCATTTCGGCATATGTTTTTGGCTGAAATCCTTCATCTAGTTGTCTAAAACTAGCTGCAAACATTTTTTTTGCTTTTGTCTAGAAGTTGTGGTAATAACTTTTTTTATGCTTTATAGAATAATATGAAAAATGGCATGAGCCTCCATTTATGAAGGAATGCTTTAAGGAAAATTTTGGCTCCCATATAAGGTGTTTTAGTATTAGGTGATTTTTTGCATCATTGAGTTTTTTTGGCATTTTAGGGTTTTCAAAGTTAATGTGAAATAAAAGGAAGATTGTAGTGATGTACGAGATTTTTTTAGATTCGGAATGAGAAAAAAACTAGTTTGAATATTTTGTTTTTTTGCAATTTTTTGTGTGTTTTGGAGTTATTTCAACCTCTGTAGTTTTGGATCCACATCAAAATTGGTATATGTAATTTATTTCCTATATTTTATATAAGCATCGCTAAACACGAGAGGGGAGGTTATGCCTAGATGAATCATCATATGCAAGAGCTATAGAGACATTTTTTTATCTCACAAAAAAAAGTTACATGCCTTAGAAGGAGACATGTAAATGGGGATGCAGACTTAGATAGTGATACTGAAGAATTACATCAATTAATAAATTAAGGAGGAAATGAAGAAAAAAATGTGAGATATGAAGACAAATTAAAAGAGTGACCATTTGAGGAGATATTGATCCCATATTTAGATGGAAAGAATGACGACATCATGATTAATGTTCCTTGATTATGGTCAAGGATTACAACCAAAGGAGCTTATTGTGAGTTGAATCGCATGGAAAAAATATTTGTGTGGAAAACCCTTTTAAAGGAGAAAAAGTTTAAGTTTACATGCACTAAGGTTTCTTTACATGCATTAATCTAGTGGGATCACTTAAAATTTTAAAGACAAAGGGAAGGAAAGCGAAAGATTCAAAATTGAAATAAAATGGAGAAGAAGTTGAAAGAAGAGTTTCTTCATGTGGATTTTTTCTAGACATTATTTCAAAGGTTTTAAAACCTAATAAACAAGGATATTAACATTAAGTATTATACCAATGATTTTTAGAAGTTATCAATTTGGGTGGAATAAGGAGAGTCTTAAGAACATAAGGATACAATGTATGTAAATGGGTTAAGTTATACAAAATAAAATGAACTGATAATGCTCTTGATTGATAATATGGATGATGTTTATCATCTTGCATCAAAAGAAGAATAAAATAACAAGAGGAGTAATTTCAGGTAGAGGTTTGAAGAGAGGTCCATCATCATCTCCAATTACAGGTCGATGTAGGTTTATTTTTATAAAAGATGGATCTTCTAATATAGAAGGGAACAAATAATTTGGTCAAAACCATGGTAACTATAAAAGAGGAAGGGTGTTTTAGAGGGGACAAGGTTATAAGTGGAGAAAAAGGTTTAAATAACCCCCAAAGGTAATATATAGAGTTACTAATGTGGTGAAGAAGCACACAAATCTTTTGAGTATCTTCACTATCCTAAATAGGATAGATGAAAGGAGAAAAATCATGATTAAAATTGATTGAAGCTGAAGAGAAATAAGAAAGCGAAGGTTACTATAGACTTGGGTGAAACCTTCATGATAAGGAGGATGATTATCATTACGAGGAAGGAAAAAAATAAGAAGGTGCTTGGTGTTGATTCTTGGATGTGGACAAATATATTTGGAATAATATGCATGTCCTGGATGAAATGTAATTAAAATTATTACGATGGTGGTAGTTAAAATATGGTCTTAATTATGATGGTTGATAAACTCAATTTGAAATGTGAGAAACACACATATCCCTATCATATATCATGATTCAAGAAATGGAATGAGGTATCCATAGATAATATGCCTTATAAATTTTTTGATTGGAAATGCCTAAAAGGATGAGTTGTGGTGAGATGTTATCCTAATGGATGAATGCCATATAATACTCGGCAGGCCTTGGAAATATGATAGAAAGTTTAGACATGGTAGAGGAAAAAATAATTATAATTTTTTGAGGATGGTGTAAAGGTTAGATTGTTACCCTTTAAGGAAGAAGAGAAGCATGAGGGATTATTTTCTATAAAATATTTTGTTACTGAGAAATGGAAGAAGTTGGTTGTTATTATGCACCGAT
This sequence comes from Taxus wallichiana var. yunnanensis, assembly GCA_018340775.1. NCBI lineage: Eukaryota > Viridiplantae > Streptophyta > Pinopsida > Cupressales > Taxaceae > Taxus > Taxus wallichiana. Next base: position 136,155,528 of record CM031237.1, read on the forward strand.
TATAATGAAGGTGGAAATTTAGGCCATTCATATACCTGTTGCTGCAACAAATGTACTAAAATAATACAAGGATGTCATACCAGATGAGCTACTAGATGTGTTACCTCTTAAGAAAGATATACAACACCATATTTATTTGATCCCGGATCAGCCCTTCCAAACTGGCATCCTACGGGATGAGTCCGACATAGAGTGAGGAATTAAACAAGAAAGTGACATATAAAATATTAAAATGGTTAGTGAGATAAAGCATGATTCCATGTGAAACTTCGGCTTTATTTTGACTCCCAAAAATGATGGAAATTGGAGAATGTATGCATGCAATAGGGCAAGGGAAAATTTAGATGTGAATATTAATAATTTTCTTGATATTCCATATTTAGAAAATATGGAAAGGAATTTTTGGATTATTTTAGTGTATCATTCACCTAAAATTTTCCATATAAATTTCCTTAGGGTCGGATTCACCTACTATTTTAAAATACACCTATCTAAAGATAGGTAATTCACCGGGTAGTATACTAGTAACTTGCCCGTAAGGTACCATCCGAATAATAATCAAGTATCATGTGAACTTATGAAGTACCATTAGATGCACAACAATAAGTGCAAATATAATTATAATTGCAAGACCACGGTTTGGATCAAATTAAAGACTCCCAAATAGTAAGGTTTTATTGATGCGTGATCATAGCACCCCGAGTGTCTAGAATTGATGGGTTGAGAATCTCATTATGATTTCATAATATGGAGCTTTTCCAAAAGTTTGGGATTTTGAAATTGGGAAAGATCTCCGATGAAGGTTGGTTCCTATTTCTCTGTTTAGGTGCACAATACAATTTGCGCAGAGGATCTACTATAAACCTACTCTAAGTTTCCAAGGAGACATGGTTAGGGAGATGTAATAAATTAAGCATAATCTAAAAAAGGTGATTCACGAAAGAAATTCTAAACACTTTACCATGCATAGATAACCTTGGTTGTAATAAGAGATCGGGATGATGCAATGAACATATGAAAGGGTTGAAAATCATCCACAAACTTGTATTATTGCTCCAAAAATTTGATACAGTCCATTACAATGGCCAAGAGGCACAAACTTGCATTATAGTTTGAAATGGGAATTTTTAACTCTAGAAATTCACTTGTAGATTGGAGAAGAATGGAGGGTGCATAGCTAAAATGTCCAACCTTTAGAAAAATTCCCCTCCTTACAATATATAGGAAGATTGAGAGAAGGAGATGGAATAATTTTTAAATCCTACACCACCACCCAAGAAATGCATTAAATTCACGTGCAACAATGATGGGTTCGACTGCAAAACCCATGCCTCCATGTGTTGTTCCTTATTGGGAAAGAAAGGGAACCCATACCTCATTATGGTGGTAGGTGAGAAACCTAAGATACCTTAAACAATGAATAACCGTATTTTAAATTTGTAGGAACTTAGTTATGTAGCAGACATCGAAATATTTCAAAGAAGACCTCTCTTGCTCATATTTGAGCTTCCAATCAAAATTTATGGGCATTTAAAGGTTAGAGTGTCATTTTGTAACTATTGATCTTCATGCTTCGGAGTCCAAAAAACATGCATCCCTTGAAATCCTAAAATTTAGACTTTTGGACATTTTCATTTCATAAGTTGAGACATTCTTCATCCACCAAATTTACCTCGAGAGTTCTAAAACTCTAAGCAAGAAAGTCTAAAATTTCAAACTTTTGGAATTCAAAATTTCAAACATTTCATTCGATTTTCATGTTTTGGGGCTCGATACTTCGAAACTCTGAATTCGAAACCTCGAATGTCCTGGAATTATGAAATTTTAGACTTTCAGAATTCAGAATTTTAGGATTTTGCTCATTGGTTTTTGGCATGATTCCAAATATTTTGAAGCCCCAAAAGTTTGAAATTTCAGACATTCAGACTTTGGGATTTTGGACATTTGGGGACGATTTCCCAACTTCATGCCTTAGATTTCGAAACCTCAAAACCTGAAATTCTAAAATTTTAGACTTTTGGGATTTCGGGTTTTAGACATTGCCTACCCATTTTTGCCCTATTTTTCTCCGAAGTGCCAAAAATGTGAAAACTGAAAAATTTGAGCCTTTTCTCCATTTTTATTCCTCGAGCTCTAATCTCCTTCATCGTTCTCTTTGCTAACCTTTTATTGATCTTACATTTCATTGACGATCCCGACTGCAACTTGTTTTTTGGGATCGAATGTGAACTCGCATGACTGAACCAACCTCTCCATTTCTCCTATGTAAGATCTTGTTTGATCAATTTTTCTTTAGCGATGAAATTGGATAACAAGTTTTTCATACATGTGAGAAGAAACAATTACATACTATACAAGTAATATTTGTAGATGTGTGATAGGTAAGTGTTAATGACGCACAACAAGATTTTTTTGCATTAAAAAGGTGTTGCAATTGATGCATGAAAAGTCTTACTTATTGATGCATGAAAAGGATTACTTTATGATGCCAAGAGATCGAGTCTAGATGTGAGACATGTGTAGGCATGTGATAATTACAGATGTGTGACAACATTGTAGATGTATGTCAAAGGTATAGAAATGTGACAATGGTCCAAATGTCAAACAAGGGTGTAGATAGGTGACCAATTCCCAAACCAAGTACTCAATGGAAGATGTTAGTGCTCAACATGGAAAATTTTAGTGGAAAATATTTGTTAATTAATGAGCATTCTAGTTTTGAAATTTTAAATTGGTTAATTTTTAAGAAAGGTATTAGAACTAGATCACCAAACATTTTCGGGTAGAAGTTAATTTTAGGGTCAATTTGTCATTCTGTGAAATATAAATTTGTAATATTCTCCTTAATGATAACATCAAAAAAATTAAAATAAAATTCCCATACAAAATTAGTGAAATCTATATTTTTTTCACAAAAATCTCTTTTTAATTTTTTTTCTTTGGACAATATTTTGCGAGGATAGATCTCTCATTGAGTTGGTCATTTTAAGTGCTATGGTAAAAATTGATTTTTCAAAAATAAAATAATATATATATATATATATGTATATTGTCGACATCATATCTATCAACTAAGAGGATAATATATGTTGTGACTAGTATAATAAAAAATGTTACCATTCAACAACATATTTGCATTTTCTCGATATTTTCCATTAGTGCATAATTCATTTTTCCCAAATTCACCAACCAGTTTCTAAGTATTTTTAGAGGTGTGGCTTAAATTTTTCCTAAGGCTCGGGACCTAAAATCTAATCAAAAGATCTCAAAAGTCAACACTTTTCAAATATTTTGGAACTTTTGTAGCTACCGATACACTGCTAGCACCAACACCCATACATCTACAAGTAGAATCAATTAGAGTACGAGACTCTCTGGAAGGTATTTTATTATTGAATCACAGTACCCTTAAATTTTCACAAGTGTGTGTGCTTGTGCACATAGTGTGACTATGTGACATGGGTGTTATCTCTTAATTGTGGGACTTATTACTTGAGATAGACCTATAGAGAAAGTTGGTTCTTTCTCCTAAACTACCTGCCACAATCTACTCTAATGCAGAAAAAACTATCTTATCCTAATCTAAATTTCTAAGGGACCAAGGAGAGAGAGTTCATGAAAACAAAACCTACACTAAAGTGGTGATACACCAGAAAAGGAGGGAATGAGAATAAATTTCCAATGTGTGAAAAATGGAAGCAAAATACATACTAGAGAGGGTGATAATAGTTCTCCATAGTCTAACAATTGCATTCACAACAATATTTCATACACACACAATGATAATGAATCCCTACAAGAGCATAAAATAGACACAATATATTTGCAATAATATTGAAGAGGCAAGAAGAATGCAAACAAACACAACAAGGGAAGATACATCCACAAACTTGCATATATTGTTTCATTGATATGCATAGTTCAATCTATTACAAAGTAAAGGCCGGATCACCATGCAAGGAGTCCACTACAAGGGCCTATAACACATTGGATTCAAAAAACCAAATGATGAGTTTTGCTACTTTAAAAACAACTATCCCCCCTTACAATGAGCCTAGTATGCCAATTTATAGAGTTTGGAAGAGGGAAGATTGAAATCCCAAAATATTCCTTTCAACCACTTACAAGAGGTAATAAATGAAGTGTAATGATGGTATGTTGCTTGCAAAAGGATCCCCATGTTGTCCCATAACCTGAAGTTGGAGAAAATGATGACCATGCCTCTTAATTACACTCCCAACTACCAATTAAAAAATTGTTCTGAACCTGGTCCATTTTCCTAAAAATTCTCTATCAAATATGCATCAAATTCTATATTTCTCAATTGTTTTATGTTGAGCTCAGATCCACGATTCCAATGAGACAAATTTTGCATGATTTCGTTGAGAAATGCAAAAGATATGGCATTCTGAGTGTGAACAACTATTTTGAGTTTGCAGGATTTATTACATTTTATAGTAAAGAGATTTTAATTTTTAGATATAGAGCGTAGAGGATGTCGTCCATTTCCAAAAAGTTAAATTTGGTGAAAATTTGAGCTTTGAGTGAAAGTTATGACCATTTGAAGTTCGAGGGTTCCACTTTCCCTTTGTATTGCAAGTATTATGAGTTTTAAGAAAATCTTGTCCTTGCATTTTAGACTATGTGGGTCTCCTTTCACCACATCATCTGATTTGGGATTTTCTCGTCCTTGCATGTCCATCTTTGATTGGGCCAAGTGGGCCGTTAACCACCAACTTCTACACACCACTCGCCCGTGGGTAATTTGGCTATTTCGAGTCCATGTGTCCCATTTGTCCCCAACATTTTCTCTTCCATCTCTTTAATGAACTAGGTCTGACCAAATCATCTTTTCAAGTAATTTGGGGTACTTTCTTCCCAGATGTCTCCGGACCATGTAGGAAAAAATCTTCTACTTTTTCCACATTTATCGGGTCATGCTATTTTAGCTTTTTGGGGCCCACGTGTACTTTTTGCTAATGCTCAGAACCTTTTTATCCACTTTTGCTAAATTTTTGTTGATTTTTCTATTTTTTTCCTCTTTCTACTCTACAACCCCCTTCGATAAACATCTTGTCTCTGTTTTGTTCTAGTGCACATTTTCTAGCTGCGTGATTATCAATTTCCTAGTAAAGGGAACTTAGATAACAAGTGTTATTGAAGTATACATGGATTCATCATAATATCAACCAAATTATACCTATGATGAATACATACCGAGCTTTAAGATATTCCTATTTAGATCCGGAGCTTGAAGATATTTATTGATGATATGAAACCATGAGAGGTTTAGTATATCTCAAATACTAAAAAAAAATTAACACCAAAATCAAATGAAAATTTTTAGTCACGAAAGAGGAAACAATGGAATTAATATATTTCTTAAAAATTTGAAAGAAAACAGGAATATGTGGACACTTGGAAGGAAATATAAGTTTTAGTGGGCTAGAAGATTTCCTTTCATCAAACTTGAGAGAGAATTAATTCTTCATATATCCTAACTAAATGTGCATATACAATATGTGCACAGAAAGCTGGAAAACAACAAACAATGCACCTAAAGTTAGACACAATTAAAAAATATTGTGTAAAACAATACGTAATCAGATAATAAGAGGATGGCGGAAAATAAAAACATCAAAATGGAAAAGTGAAAAAGAATGTATGCATGTTAAATACACAACAAATTATGAATCTAAGTAGAAAATACAAAGACATCTTGTGTAAAAGACTAAAACAATCACATCAAAAATTGGTAAGGTGATTGAATCAAATTTGCATGCTAAAAACATACAATTCTCTACCATATTCCACATCCTTAAGAAGGGAAGACCAATTTATGATTTCACTGATTTTTTTTCAACATAATGTAATGAACAACGTTCCTTAATCTCATTGGTCAAACAATAGTGCATAGGAAATGGATAAATTCCTTGAATTGATAGAAAAGGAAGATTTGAAAAAGAGTGTAAAAATTAAAATTTTATATCCCTATCAATTGATGAAGTAACAATAGTTGAAAAAACCTCATGGGTATGTATCCATGTTTATACTTTTGAAAATCATATAAGGAAACTTCATATATTGGATGTATAGGAAATGGTAAAAATTAAAATGCTAAAAACATATATAAAATAGTTGTTTCTAGTTTGAAAGATATTGTTCACATGATTTGGATTTGAAATTTCTACAAAGTTGGTATGTGCTAGTGAAAATGGTGCATCAGTTATGTAGGGCCATAGAAGTGTGATATGTATTCAAATGTAAAAAATAATATCCCATTATATTTGTATAACTCATTGTATTGCTCACAGTAATGAATCTAACATATAAAATAGTTAATAAGTTTTAAAATGGTGCAAGATTAGAATACCTTATAAGAGAAATGCATTCCTATATGTCAAGCACTCCAAAGTGATTTATTTAGTTTCAAAATTTTGTAATTATAATTACATATTGCAAAAATATTATAGAGGATATTCATACAATGTGGATTTCGTTGTATGAGCCCACATGTAGAATTTGTCAGGATTATCCATCATCTAATTTGGTTTCATGCACAAATATAATCATGAAGTTATGAAATCTAAGGATTGGTTTTTTTTTTTAATGGATATGGAAAAATTGATTTCATTGGTTGACATTTTACAAATGTTTAAGAATATCAATACATTGATGAAGCACGTACAATAGATATCCATCTATATTGTTCATTTTATATGGATGAGAAAGTGGCCATGACAATCTCTTTATGTGTTTTACTTCTCTACAAATAGTTTTGATACACCTATTTTCGATAACTAGAAATTTTTATTCAATGTAAAGAATCACAATAATTATTTGAGATTTAATATCCATGATCATCTTTGTATCAATGTTAATGTGAGGGAGATACTACTACATAGTTTACAAAAACATCAATATATTCCAAGATTGTAAAGAGAAGAATTTATTCTCACTCATGTTCTATTACAATTGATACAAGAATAAATATTAAAAAATTTCACAATCCTTAGCATCTTAAATCAAAGAGAGTTTGAGTAAAGATAAAATTATTAAAGCTATGGGAGTGATAAATCCATTTTTTTAATACTACAGGTGATCATGCAGTTTTTGTGAGTAAGCTATTTCATAAATACATGGGCACAATAATGGATCATTTCACAAATAAATCCAAGGTCAATGACATTGAAATTAAAGGTATACCAAATATTGACTTAAAAAATTCTCAATCATCTAATTTTGCAATGACAATGGTTATCTAGTTTCATTATTTAAATGAAGCACAAGAGAGTGGTGCAATTACAAGGATGTTGCAAAAATATACCAAAGTAGTGTGTAGGAAGAAATTAGTGAGTATTTTCTATTATACGAGTTGTGAAAAAAATGATTTTGGGATCTATGGAGGAAAAAAGAGTTTTTCAGTGCTTTATCTCTTGTATAATTAAAACTAAGAAATAGCTTTGATATAAATCTTGAAATTTTTATGAGTTTATATGTTTTCGCTACTCTGTGGACACATTTCCTTTTGACAAAGTAATTGCACATTGGAATTCCTTTTCTAAAAGAAGAGTTGTTAGTAACAAGACTAAAAATACAAATGTTCTCAATTATGAGACTAAATTTGGTGCGTCCTCTAACTCTACAGATGCAAATATCAAATATAAGGAAGCTATTGAAAATAGATTTTTTTGTTTTAAATACTAAAGGTATCACCTTACATTTATTGATTGTTGTGCCTGACATTTAAAATTTATATATATTCAATTTCATAACAATAGATTCAAATAATTTTTAAAAAAATAATCCAACTTTATTTATTTTGGTATTCTAATACTGATTTGATGTAGTGTTTATGACATGCATTTTTGGAACACTATTTTTCAAATATTATAATTAGATGTAAGACAATAATAAATAAAGTGTAATGAATCAAACATAGTTTGAGTTATCCATCTTACATATTTTGCATTTTACTCTAATGAGATTGGATTTGGTGCATCCTCTAACTCTGTAGATGCAAATATCAACTATGAGGAGGCTATTGAAAATGGATTGTTTCAACTCTAGTTATCATTTAAAATGTTACAGGTATCAACTTACATTTATTCAAATACAATTATTTATAATAATCATGTTTTATTTAATTGGTATTTTGGTATTTTCAAACTGCTTTGATGTTGTGTTTGTGACATGAATTTTGGAACACTATTTTCCAAGGACTTCAAGTTTTTATTTTCCTTTACTCTTCTAGTTTATCCGCTCCATTCACCATTAACTTGGAACTGTAGTCTCGGGTCACCATCGACATACATAATTTTGATTTAATTTACTTAGATCATATCTACATATTACTTTATCTTCATTTTATTTAATTTTGTCTTATCTTAGATCTTACTATAGTGAATCTATCAAATTTTTATCTTATCTTTATCGAAAATGTGCATTGACATCCATCCTAGGAATCTAGCACTTCTCGGGACTAACATTATTAGGAAACTCACCTAACTATCTATTAATCCATTTTTCATGTTGAGTTATCTTGATTTATAAGTCATTTAGCTCATTCGGATGAGCATGTATCATTTTGTGTCTATATACATCATCATCCCATTTAGACATACCTTAAACACTCTCGTACATGATGCAGAGTTCAAAAATTACAAGTAAAGAGAAGAAAAATTTGTTGCTTTGGAAGTTTGATTTCATTCTTTAAAGCTACTTTTAATTTAGGTTTATTAGTATATACCTTAAATATACCTTAAATTTCAATTAAATTACATGTAAAAAAATGATATTCCATGAAAAATATTGCATTGTAAATAATTAAACTTTCAACATTACAATTCACAATCTCTAATTTCTATATATGAAAAACTATAAATTCCAAATTCTAATATAATACATGTAAAAATTGAGATTCTATGAAAAGATTTACCATATTTTAATTTTACATAGTTAAACACAATTTATGATACCAATGTTACATAAATTCGCATTGTAAATAATTAAAATTTCAACATTAAAGAAAATGCATTCCATACATATTTTGATATCATTACAATTCACAATCTAGAATTTCTATATATAACAAAATATAAATTCCAGATTGCAAGATAATACGTGTAAAAAAATGAGATTCCATGAAAATCATTTAGACAATAGAAGTAGAAAATGACAATATTCTTCAATTTAAACAAATATTCAACTTTCAAGTTTCAAACTTCAAAAATTTTCAAGTTTTAAGTTTTGTAAACATTTTTCAACAAATACAATTACACATGTAGTATATGCTCAAACAACTTCCCCACACCCAATTTCTTTTTTGTTTCTTTTGTGATGTCTGTGTCACTTTTCCCAATCATTTCTCTATTCCCTACTTCGAGAATTCCATAATTTACAAGATCCTCTACAACAATATTTAAGTTCTTAACAATTGCTTCATCTTCCTTTGAAGCATCTCTAGGGGATAAAAATGAAGAATCTACAACTTCCTTTGTCTTGAACAAAATATCTCGCATCCATGTCATTCTCTTTGATAATCCACTTTAGAGTATTGTTTTTCTTGTTAACCAAAACAATAGTTTTCTTAAGCTGCATTTCCACAGATAAAATTTTATTAGCTATTTCTAAGTGAATTTAAAGCATCATTTGTTGAATTTGTAACTTTTCATATTTGATTCGCAATAAAAAAATTGAGCTCAATTAAAACATATTATTAAAAATTGAAAGTAATAAAAATATGATTTAAAATTGAATGTTGTAACTTGTAATTCATAATACTTACAACAAATTTATCTCTTTCAGCATTGAAAATTTGAAATATATCTTTTCCTTTTATCATTTTTTATAATATGCCTGAGCTTCAATGTTAATATTCTCTAATTGATTCAAAATTTTATCTAAAACATTGTCTTGATAACTATTACTATATGTTACAGTCCCGCCTTGTGCTTGGTTCAGTAAGACATCTATCTTAGCTGGATGATTTTGAACTGCTAGCATATAAACTATACCTTTAGCTATGATTATCAAAATGATTATTTATCTCCTTAATTAACACTTTATCCATTAGCTCCCACTATTTGAGCTGACTTATACTAGGCATAACAAATTCTTGGACATGGGCTTCATAGTCATTAGCAATCAAGCTATCCAAAGAAAAACTAGTCAATTGGTCACTATCCGAAGAGGATGGAGAGGATGGGGGGTTTGAGGATTAAGGTATCTATGTTGCCTCTTGTTTTCAATGTGTGTTGGGATCCTATTTATGTGTTAAAATAAATTTAAATATTAAAACTGGAAGTGATTTAAAAATTAAAAATTGACAAGAAATTGATATGTATCAATGTTAAAATAAATACATCGAAACATAAACATACCTATGTGCCCCAATCGTGTCACATGTATCAAAAAAACTATTGGATCTTTGTTATCAATTCCCAAATAATCATCATCTAAATTAAACTGATTTAAAACTAATTTATCCATTGTACTAGGAATCCACCAAAAGAGAGATTGGTAAATTCTGAAGGAATGTTTAGTCTCTCATGGGGCCGGAAGTTTAATGCATTTACCAATGATCTTCCTTCCTCTTGCTGGAAATTTGAGTTGGAAGGATGGTACTAGTGGAGGAGGTGCAATATTTTGAATAGATGGTGATGAACGAAAATTTACTATTAAGATTCAAGAACAAAATCATTACTAACTTATATAAAAAAATTATATAAAATTACCATAAAGAAACAATTTTATGCCTTGTGAAGGAACTCTACCAAAATTGTTCTAGTCCTTTTTGCGAGATGCACATACTAGAAAGTACCATTGAAAAGTATGACACCCCTTTAATACTTTTCAACAAGGTTTGACACCCCTTTTCATCATGCAAGAAAAGTACCATTGAAAAGTGAACCATTAAGGCTGCCCATACCTACGCACAGGATTTTTTGAGATACCAACCAACATCCTTCATTAAATTCTTGTATGTAGGTATGGGCAGCCATGATGGTTCACTTTTCAATTGAAATTTTCTTGGATGGAGAAAAGGGGTGCCATACCTCATTAATATGGTTGTTGAGATACCTTGTAAGGTATCATTAATGTATGGTTGTATATGAAACCGTTTGTTGTCATGTGACGGAAACCACTAGCTCATGCACAAAAAGAAGGGAAGAGTCACCACTAATGAGGGAAATACTTATCACATGACCAGAATAATTTTTTTTTGCATGAAAGTGATGGGAGGTTAATGCACGATAGGAGGTGATGCCGACGTATGACAAGAGGGTGACATCAATGGGGGAGTAGAACAACGTGTGAGGCATGGATATTATCACACAAAAATAAGGTATGTTGTCGTGCAACAAGAATGAATGGTTGACGTTGGATAGGAGGAAGTATTCAACGTGTGATAAGAAGAGGGGCATTGTCACGCGACAGAAACCAAACATTGTCACGTAAAAGGAAAAGGGGCGTTGCCGACGACAAAAAGAGGGTGTTATTGTGCTACGGAGGAAGAGGGGCATTATTGGTGAAGAAGGGGCATTATTGTGTGATAGGAAGAGGGGGTTATCGTGTGACATGAAGAGGGAGTTGTCATGCGATAGGAAGAGGGTGTTGTCGTGTGAGTGGAAGAGGGGCATTATTGCGTGATAGTTAGAATTCATTGTTGTGTGATAGGAAGACGGTGATCCATTTTGCAAGGGTTGTAAAATGGATAATGAAACACCTTAGGATGACATGATGAGTGAGCATCCATGTTGGATAGGGAATCTCCCAACACCTAACTATGTTCATAACTTCTTCCTCTTGATGCTACTTTTTTTTCTAGAATGGAGACAAAAATTCTTTTTTGCATAAGGTAAAGAAGAAAATAGAAGTGAATAATGTTACTAACATCCAAATGTAATTTGTAACAGAAGTGAATAATCTTACTAACATCAAAATATAATTTATTAACCTATTGTTCTTCAATTGAAATGGAAAATTGCTTCATTTGTTTGTTCATGCAAGTAGGAGTGGGTTCACCTTTGTAAATTATAATATGCCTTGAAATAAAGAGAAAGGATATAGTTTTGGTACAAACAGTGGTTTTTTAACAACTCCAATATTGGTAATATAAGATTTTATCTTATTTGATAAGTATGTGCACCAATCAAATTTTTCTTTCAAATCATTATGAGAATGTAGGAAATATCCCAATGGGGAATATCTACCTACCTACCCTACAAAATAATTCTCTCTTGAAAAAAAGATATCATGGAAGCAAGAAAATTGTGTGAAACTCCTTGCACATCGACTCATTATCTCAATTTGCTGATATTTTTTTGACAAAAAGTCATTAAATAAGAATTAAGCATAATTTATATCAAAATTAAAATGTTAAATAAAACTGAAATTCAGAAAAATTAAAACACATACCATCAACATGGAAATTGTAATAGGATTCAAGGAAAATATTATCATCTTCTATCAAAGTGGATTTTGTTGTAACAAGGTTGCAATCTTTAAAAGGAAGGCATGTCAATCAATGAATATCCACAGGATCAACAAGTGAATCTTAATGTATGTCCATCGACAAAGGAACACCGAATTTTATGTCAACTAGATTGAATGAAAAGAGGAGCTAATTAAAAATGGATACATCCGTATCTATTCGTGGCATTTAACTAGTCCTTTGAACTCAAAATCTGTACCCATCCTTTTAATTTTAATTTATTAACAAGACCACATTTATCAATGGGCACATTATTTTGATTTATTAGATCTTAGGAAGGGAGGTGTCTTGGATACTTTTACTTCACATGATGATAATGTAGTAATGAATACGCACATGAGAATTGAGATATGAAATCTAAAATAAGATTTTTGTCATGTGATGACAAATATTGTTGTCACGTGACAACAAGATTTGTTTTCATGCCACAACAAGTATTTTTTGTCATGCATCAGTAAAACTTGTTGTCATGTGATAATTTTTTTTTTTATTGTGTTAGAACAACCTTTTTTTTCATGTGAGGGCTAGATTTAATGTCACATGACCAAGTTTTTTATCTTGTGTGAAATAAAAATTTCCCAATCGATCTTCATTGACATACAATGCTATAGATCCTTCCAGGTGAAATTTTTCTCAAAAAACCAAGAAAATTATCATATGCCCTAATAGTGGTTCCAGATATACTCACCATGGATTTCACCCACAACTTGCCATTGGCCTCTTAAAATAAACCATAAGTAGGGCCATAAATAAAATCATAATTAAGTATCAGTTCCCAATTCCTAGATTAGATGATATGATGGACGTGTTAGTGAGAGATCGATATTTTAGTAAGATTTACCTATGGAGTGGGTACTACCATATCTCGAATTGATGAATGGGATGAATGGAAAACTGATTTCAAAATAAAATAAGAATTATACGAGTGTATGGTGATTCCATTTGGGATATCTAATGCACCCAATACATTCATGAGGTTAATGAACAGTGTACCATGAGAATACAATGGTAATTTTTTGGTTATCTATTTTGATATTCAGTGGGAAAGTCAAAGAATTATTTTTACATCTGCAATTGGTGTTATAATTGTTACAAAAAGTGATTTGGTATGAAAACTTGAACAAGTGTATATTTCTTTAGAAAAATCTAGATTCTTTAGGGTTTTTAATCTTAGAAGGGGGTTTTAGAATGGATTATTCCAAGGAATGTGATAGAGGTTCAAAATTTTCATGGATTGGAAACTTTTTATAGGAAGTTCATCAAGATTTTGTGTTGCATTACCCCACCCATAACAAAGTCTACAAAGGGAAAGGAGTTTGTATGGACCAAGGTAGCAATAAATAGTGTTGAATTGTGTAAGAAGAGAGTGTTAGAGGAATCTATTTTGGTATTTCCATATTTTAGAAAGTTATTTAAGGTTCATTGTGATGCCTTGCATGTAAAGATTGGATTTGTATTGAGACAATAAGGATGACCTATGGAAATTTTCAATGAAAATATAAATGAATTCATGAGGAAATATTTTACTTATGATGTTGAATTTAATGCTATTGTTTAGGCATTAAGGCATTACTTGGTAGATTAGGAATTTTTAATCTTTGTTGATAATAAAGCATTGAGGTATGTAAACACATAAAAGAAACTAAATACTAGGCATGTAAGGTAGTTTTCATGTTTACAAGTATATACTTTTTTTCCTAAACAATAAGTTAGGTAAGAAGAATCAACTTGTTGATGCCTTGAGTAGGCATGTGACAATTTTGATGACAATGGAAATTGAAGCAAGTGGGGTTTGATGTACTTAAAAATTATATGAAGGTGATCCTTATTTTCTTGTTGTGAGACAATGTAAGGAACCTTTAGTGGGTATTGTTTCTTCTAATTATTTGATGCAAAAAAATTATTTATTCAAGGGAAAGTAATTGTGCATCCTTGTTTGTTCAATGAGAGAAAAAACATAAGAGAAAAAAAATTATTGGCTGAAAGTAAAGAGGGGCATAACAAGGATTGTAGAAAGATGTAGATTATATCAAATGGATAGGGGTCATGCACAGTGCTATCACCCTCAAAATTTCATTCTTTTAAAGTCAATTTTAAAAAAATTTGAGTCATTACCTTGGAGTAATCCATGCTTTTGATTATTTTCCTTCACTTAGATGTCATTGTGAATCCTTCTCTTTTGTGTGGATCACGTTGAGCCTGGTATTGTTTTATGTTTTTCATTCCATATAGAACAATTTGAAATTTGGGAGAATCTTCCCTATCAATTTTTACCCCAACATCCACGGGTAATAATTGGAAATGTCTGATTGGATGCAACGTAGCCATGTTTCAAGTGGTAGAAAAATCCTCCATGTGTCCAAATCCCACAACTCTAAGGGCAAGGATGAAGGGAGAGTCCTAAAATAAGTGCGGGTTTTCCACATGTCACACGTTTGAAATGAAGACAGAACAACCCCTAATCGGCTAAGTATGGAAGGTTTAGCTGTTGGTGCCACATGTCTCATTAGCGTAAATTCAAGGGTCAAGGCCAACGGTGGTTTCCCAAACTTACACCAGCTCTCCTAGTGTCCCATGTCTAAGAAGGGGATAGAGTCGACTATTTAATTGACTAAGTATGAGAGGGTCGGTGGAAGCCTCCACGTGCCTCAATGATGTAACTTTAGAAGTGAGACCAAAGGTCATGTCTCCAAATGAGCACCACTTACCATGTGGTCAAAGTTAGAGGAAGGTACAGAATCGGTAGAAGGAGCCACACATCAGCTTGGCACCCTTTCGGGGAGTGAATCCAAAGCGAGAAAATCAAATGATCATTAGTTCTCCACGTCTCTAGGGTCCCACACAAGTGAAGTGGAAAGAAAATTGGTATCGACTAAGTATAGAAGGGTTAATGAAGTATCCACATGTCGGCCACGATCCAACTTCAAAGGAAAAATATAGAGGTAGGTTCTAAATGTGTGTTGAGCCTCCACATTTCAAGGTTCAGACATATGTCCCAACCAAACAAAAGGGACTTAGTCAAAACCACAAATATATTGAACTCTCCCACAAAGGGACACATGGTCATGTTTCAAGTTAAGGTAGAGAGGTAATCCCTTTTTTGTTTTGATGCTTTGAAAAGTCAAAATTTGAAGGTAGGCCATCGGGGTGATTTGAGATTTTTGATTTATTTCCAAAAGGGTGTAAAGTTATAAAGTCACCCATGGCCCCACCCATGCCAAGGGATAAAATCAAATGTTGATCCCGCATCGAAAGTCAAAGTGGAGAGATGAGATCGATAGAGAAATTTGAGTTTTTGAGCCCGCATTGAAAAGAGGTAAAATTATAAAAGTGAGCCACAACTCCATCACCACTCAAGTAAAGCCACATGTCAAGCCCGTATCAAAAGTGGGTGGGCGGGCCAAAATTTTTTGAAGTGTCATTTCTCTAAAAGGCACAAAATAAAAAAGGTGTCCTCAGGCCCACTTTAGTTTAAATCTCTCCCACGTGGATGGCTCAAATTAAAAGTTTGTAAAGGAAGGATGAATGGCTACGATTCAATATGTCTAGTTTTTCTGCCAGACATGGAAATGGCTGAGGCATTAGAGAGGTTCAGACATCATTTTATTGAATTAGTTTCATCATTTTTATAACCGAATGTAACCCTTCTTAGAAGTTTGTTAATGCCTTCTCCATGTCATTGTTAGGGTTGGATCCTGATACTCTGTAGAGGTAATAGATTTGCAACAATCAATGCAGAATTCTTTCTCTTTCTTCCTTGGCTATTTCTTATTTGTCTAAAATTTGGGAATCATCCATCATTTATGATAAGAAACTTTCTATTCTTGTTTATATGATTTCGGAACTTTGTTTCTATGGATTTATATTGGTTATGAAGGTGAATGATTCTACTCTACATCTCCCCGGTTTATTACGTATAAGTTTATACTATGCTATCTATATTTCCTGAAGGTATTATTATGTTCTTCCTCTCTCATCTCCTTAATTCTTCCATTCTTTCATATTGATGATCTTTGGGCATAAAACATTTCAAAGTATGAGGAATCCACACTTTGAAAATCATACATTTGTATATAAGTTTTCTTTCTTGCTTTTAGCAAGGGAATCTCTCCATTAAAGAGGAGGGACTTGTTGTCCCTTGAATATGGTTTGTTAAAGTTCCATTTAAAAACCTAATAGTTTTTGGGTATTTCCTTTCAAATGGATCCCTTTCTAAAAGAACAAATTCTAGATCATTTTGGTCTAGTGAATCTACGATTTACACATGGGAAGAAAGATCTTGAGGTTGAGGACTCCCATTTTCAACTTTTGGAGAAACAAAACTTCTCTCTTCCAGCAAGAAGGAATAGAGGAAATTGTTCTACAATCACACCTCCTATTAAAGATAGAAATTTCAAGCATAGCAATCCTTAGGAACATCTCAGCCCTAATATTTGTGCTTTGATACTTGCTGGTGTTTCAGTTCCCCTTCAATCAATTTTTCAAAGATGGCAGCCCCTTTGCCTTGGGGACAACAAGTTGGGCCTCTTGCTCTTCCTCAACCATTGCATGAGTTACCTAGGGGTAATAGGAAAAGTTTTCCCAAATTTCGGGGTGATGGGAAGGTTCATCTAGATGAACACATTGCAGCCTTCATTGTTGCATGTGGGATTCTTGGGGTTGAACATGAAGATGTCTCTGTCAAGATTTTTGTGGAGACATTGCAGGACAATGTTTCTGATTGGTTTTATCATCTCCCTGCTGGGAAAATCACTAATTGGAATACCATGAAAACTTAGTTTGAGCAACGTTTCAAACCTATTGAAGATGTGCATGCTCTGTTAGCACAAATTTCTCATATCAAGAAGGAACCATTCAAGCCCATGAGGGAGTTTGTGGCTAAATTCAACAAGCTAATTCATAAAATTCCACAAAACACTTGTCCAGTGGATCAAATTCAAAAGTTCTTATTCCTCAATGCTCAGCTACCCGAGGTGAGTTATGCATTAAGGAGATCTAACCTTGCAACTCTAGATGTTGATCAACATTTGGCTATCAGTGTTGAGGATGATTGAATCATGTCTAGTAAACTGAAAAGAGATTATTCTAAATCTAAACCTTATTCTTCTCATTCCTCCCCTGGAGACAATTATGATGAATTATGACATAATATTGTAAATGATCTCATTGCTATCAAGAAAAAATTGGCTCAAGATACTCCTTACCAAGATGTTCCAGGAAGAATTTTTAGCCCGGGAACTGTCGCCTTCTTCTCGACTAGATTAACTATTGAAGGCCCACCCATCAAGGTTCTGTAAATACAACTAGTGAAGTTTAAGAACCTGATGATGAGGAGTTTAATGAACTCTTTAAAGAACTAAAAGAAAAGGTTGGTGAAGAACTCGGAGGAGCTTGATGGATCTCAAGTTTGTTTCTCACCACTTGAAGGTATGGATGATGAAGATGAATATGATGAAAGAGTGGAATATATGAATACCGAGTCATATTTTGTTATGACTCAGAGAGAAAACAAACATAAAAAAAAAGTGGTGTAGCCTACTAAGAATTCAAGGATTTTCCTATAACTATTCCTTTTTTTTGTAAGAAGAGAAGCTCATATTCCCACTACCTCCACACAAAAAAGGTGAGTAATACTAATCCTCCCTCTTCTACTTTTGTTTCCAAAACTTCTTGTCCTTCAAATTGTAAAACTCATAGATCAAAAGTATCTCAAGTTCCTAGAAATGATGTCGCATCTACCTCTGGATGTTTTGATATCATTAAACACCTCAAAAAGACAAAAATCCAAATCTCGAAGTAGAGTTTTACCAAACTTATCCAAAAGCTTTTGCTAAAATGGTAAAATTTTCAATTACAAATCAAAGTATCATTCAGTACTTCTAAAGGTATTTTCCCAATCCCTCTTCCTAACCTTCATCAAGCCTTGTGGCTACGGTCACTTCTCCTAGTGAGAAACCATTCTATGTGACTCTTCTCATATTTGGCCATAAACAACAATACAAATTGAATATGAGGCACTCGTACATGGATGGAACATGGAAAAATAAATGGGAGTGGAGAATATTTGTGCTTGTGGTGATGCAGAGCTGATTGTGAAATAAGACAGAAATATTTTTCAAGTGAAGAATAGGAGATTAAAACATTACAAAAATGTTATCTTGGAGTATAGTGAGTTTTTTTATGCTTTCTCCATTGAATTTGTGCCAAGAGAAAGGAACACTACTTTTGATCCTCTAGCTAGCTCAAGATATTTGTTGATGCCTCACCCAGATTTCTCTCAGAGAAATTTACTATTGAAATCATTCATAGGCCCAATGTACTAGATAAAGCAAATAACTGGTAGGTTTTCAATGATGATCAACGTTTTCTCTCTTTCTTCGATCTTAAGGATAATTTTGACTAGTTTTATTTTGAAGGAAGTGAGACTTTTCCTTTAGAGTGTGTATCCTCTAGTGAAGGATATATCAAGGAAGAGATGGATGAAGATGGCTGCATCATATTGAAAGGTAACAAGATCCCTAAAGGGCTGGTGAGTTTGGAAGATCTCTTTGATAAGAATGCTAGGTACATTAAGTCTAAAGCTTCCAGGATATCAACAAATGCATTGAATGTGAAAAGATTAATATTGGGAGTCTTGATGAACCAAAGATGGTGAACATTGGAAAATTATACACTCAGGAGGAGAGGAAGAATGCAATAAATATACTAAAAATTTATGTTGATGTTATTTCCTATTCGTATGATTATCTCAAGGATTTCCATCCAAAGGAGATGCAACACTTTATCCCTCCTGAAACGGGATCAAACCTTTTAAGCAAAAACAAAGAATACACAATACCAAGGTTGCTGGAACTATTTTTAAGAGATCAAGAAATTACTAAAAGAAAATGTCATTTTCCCTATACATCATTCAACATGGATTGCCAACATTGTGCCTGTCAGGAAGAAGAATGGTGAGATTCAAAATTGTGTGGTTTTTAGGAATTTGAATCAGGCTTCTCTGAAGGAAAACTATCATCTCCCCATGATGGATCAAGTTTTACAATCTATCACAGGCTTTGAGATGTTGTCTATGCTTGATTGATTCTCTGGAAACAATCAAATGGAAGTCAGTACCCCATATCAACACAAAACATCTTTCACTAATCCTTGGGGCAAATTTTTGCCTACAAGAGAATGTATTTTGGTATTATCAATGCTGGTGCCACCTTTAAGAGGGAAATGGACTTGGATTTTGAATTCTAAAGGGAAAGTGTGTTGTGGTGTTCCTTGATGATTTAACTATTTTCTCCAAAACAAGGGCAGATCACTTTCAACATCTTGAAGCAGTCCTCCAAAAATGTAGAGAACATGGAGTTTCTCTCAATCCAAAGAAGTCTATCTTTTGTGTCACTGAAGGAAAGTTGCTAGGGAATATTTTCTCCAAAGAGGGAATCAAGATAGATCCAGAAAGAGTTCAAGAAATCCAGCAGATTCCTCTTCCCACAAGCAAAAAGGGGGTTCACTCTTTCTTTGGTAAGATAAACTTCCTAAGGAGATCCATTCGTAATTTTATAGAACTTTCTATGAGAATTTCTCACATGATTAAAGGAAAGGAAAATTTTGGTTGGAATTATGAGGGTAAGAAATCATTTGAAGGTATCAAGAAATCCATTGGTAAAACTCCCATTTTAGTATGTCCGATTTTAGCATGGATTTTATCGTCTATTGCTATGCTTATAGAGAATACATTGGATATTGTGCTAACTTAGAAGCATTATGAGGATCATGAACTTCCAATTGCCTTCATGAGATATGTTATGAAATCTCATGAGTTAAAATATACTATGATGGAGAAACATGATTTTGCAATGGTCAAAGTTGTCAGCAGTTTCATTTTTATATTCTAAATTCGACTCTGTTGTACTTGTACTTAATAAAACCATCAAGTCTATTCTTACACAACATGATTTTGGAACTAAGAGAGGAAATTGGGTAGAAAAATTCCAATAACATGACCTAGATATCAATCCAACTAATATTATTTGAGGTAAAGGATTGTGTGAGCTTATTCTTTGAAGAAGCGATGTAGAATTGTTCAAACAAGTAATTGATGTTCATGTTGTCCTATTCCTCGAGTTCAACAGATGAATGGTAATCTGATATTACACATTTTCTCACTTATGAAGAGTGTCCATCCCACTTGAGTGCCAAGGAAAAGAGGGTTATTAATATTAGGTCTGCACGGTATATATTATGGGAGAATGCTTTGTTTAAGCGAGGCATGGATGGAATATTCTTGAAGTGTGTAGACAAAGAGAAACATAAGGAGTTGTTCTCGATTTTGATGATCGGGATTTTTGAGGCCATTTCTCTTCTACTATCACTACTCATAAAATCCTTTGTGTTGGGTACTATTGGCCTACATTATTTGGAGATGCATCAAAATGGATAGGTAAGTGTGAAGCCTATCAGAATTTTTTTGGGAGACCTAAGTTGGCTGCTTTGCCACTAAAACTAGTAGTGATTGATGAGCCTTTTCAAAAATGGGGATTGGATTTCATTGGAACTCTTAACCCACCTTCTAGTGTTGGACATACTCACGTGCTAACTGCTACAGACTACTTCACTAAGTGGGTAGAGGCCATTCCAGTCAAAAGCACCACTTCTGAGGTGGTGTGTAATTTCATTCAAGAGAACATCTTGATAAGGTTTTGGGTACCAAACAAGATTGTGACTGATAATGCTTCAAATTTTTCTTCTTTTGAGATGATGGATTTCTACTATGGTTATGGAATTTCCCATGCTCATTCTTTAGACTACTACCCCTAAGGAAATGGAAAAATAGAATCAACAAATAAGAATCTAGTAACCATCATTTAGAAGCTTGTCAATGACTCTCAGAGGAATTGGCACAAGAAGCTCTATGATGCTCTCTAGGTAGATAATATTACACCCAAAATACCAATTGGGATGTCTCCATTTCATGTGGTGTATTGTGTTGAATCTCATTTTCCAAAGTAATAGTGGAATTTCCATCCTTGCACTTAATGAAAGATATTGAAGATTCAAGTTTTACCAGTTACTTGGACAAGAGAATCATGTATCTCAAAAGCTAGATGAAGACAAATTGTAGGTTTTTGATAAAATCTTAGCTCATCAACTGAAAGTGAAATCTTTGTTTCACAAGAAATCTAGACCCAAAGATTTTCAAGTGGAATACATTGTTCTGTTGTGAGAGAAAAGACATGAACCTCGATGAAGCCATTGTAAGTTTGACTCTCTTTGGCTTGGTCATTTTAAGATCAAGCAATTTGCTAGAGAAAATTAATTCTATTTGGATTATATGGATGGATCTCCTCTCCCACTTCCCGATAGTGGGTAGTGTTTAAATTTATTCAAGTCCTATGTGACTAGGCATTCTTTTATATATCTTGTGTACAATGTTTTGGTTTTTGGTCATTCCTTTGTGTTTTATTTCGCCTTTCCTTTTGGTTTGTTTCCTTTTTGTGTGTTTTGTCTTCTGTATTGGTTTTTTCCTTTGACTCTATTTTCCCAATGGATAAGGTAACGGTCTACTTTCCTAGATTTTTTCTATAGTTCTTAATCTTGCCTCATTCCTTTATCAATTCATCCCGAGAAAGATCCATTATTGTTGCCATCAAAATTGCCCCCTTTTGAAGTCAAGTTTTAAAATTTTGAGTTGGTACCACAGAGTAGTCCCCGCTTTTTCTTGAAAATCTTTTCCTTCACTTGGATGTTGTTGTCAATACTTCTCTTTGGCTACTATAGATCATGTCGAGCCTGGTATTGTTTGCAGCTTTTTCAATCCATTAAGAAAAATTTAAAATTGGGCATATCTTCCCTGTCGATTTTTTCCCCAACATCCATAGGTAGTATGTGGACATCTTTGATTGGATGTAGCATGGCCATGTTTCAAGTGGTAGTAGAAGCCTCCACACGTCTAAATGGTGTAACTCTAAGGGCAAGGCCCAAGGGATAGTCCTCAAATAAGCGTAGGCTTTCCATGTGTCCTAGGTTTGAAATGAAGACAGAATAAGCCCAAATTGGCTAAGTATGGAAGGTTCAGTAGATGATGCCACATGTCTCATTAGTGCAACTTCAAGGGTCAAGGCCAAAGGTGGTTCCCCAAACTTGTGCCAGCTCTCCACATGTCCCAGGTCAAAAGGGGACAAAGTTGACCATTTAATCAACTAAGTATGAGAGGGTCAGTGGAAGCCTCCACATGCCTCAATGGTGCAACTTCAAAAGTGAAAACAAAAGGCTAGTCTTCTAATAAGCACCAACTCAACACGTTGTCGATTTAAATAAAGGTCCGAACTAATAAAAGGAGCCATGTTCCAGCTCACGCGCCTTTCAGGGGGAAAATCCAAAGTGGAAACTCAAATGAGTGCTAGTTCTCCACATGTCTAGGGTCCCACACAAGTCAAGTGGGAAGCAAGCCCTGAATCAACTAAGTATAGAAGGGTTTGTAAATTCTCCACGTGTCGATCAATGCAAATTCAAAGGCCAAATATGAAGGTAGGTCCCAAATGTGCGCTAAGCCTCCACATGTCTAGGGTCAGACATATGGCCCTACTAAACAAAAGGGACTTAGTCAAAAACACAAAAATATTAACTGGCCCGCAAAGGGACATGTGGTCACGTTTCAAGTGAAGGTGGAGAGGTGGGCCCTTTTTATGTTTTGATGCTTTGAAAAGTCAAAATGCGAAGGTGGGTTCGACGGTGTGATTTGATAATTTTGGTTTTATTTCCAAAATGGCGTAAAGTTATAAAGTGACCCGCAGCCCCACCCATTACAAGGATAAAGTCAAATTTTGAGCCCACATCAAAATTCAAAGCGGGGAGGCAGATAGGCGGAGTAATTTGAGTTTTTGAGCCCATGTTGAAAAGATGTAAAATTATAAAAGTGAGCCATGACTCGTTGCCACACAAGTAAAGCCATGTGTCAAGCCGTATCAGAAAGTGGGTGGGCGGGAAAAAATGTTCTAAAGTGCCATTTCTCTCCCACATGGATGACTCAAATTCAAAGTTTGCAAAGGAAGGATGAGTGGCTACGACTCAATACATCTAGTTTTTCACCAAGAATGGAAATGACTGAGGCATTGAAGAGGTTCGACGTCAATTTATTGAATTAGTTTCATCATTTTTATAACCAAATGTAACCGTTCTTAGAAGCTATTAAATGGCTTCTCCATGATGTTGTAAGGGTTGGATTGTGATACTCTCTAGAGGTAATAGATTCCAAGTAATCAATGCATAAGTATTTCTCTTTCTTCCTGGCTATTTCTTCTTTCCCTATGTGAAATTTGGGAATCATCCATCTTGTATAATAAGAAACTTTGTGTTCTTATTTTGTGATTTCTAGAACATTGTGTCTGTGGAATATATTTGTTATGAAAGTGAATGATTCTACTCTACATCTCCTTAGTTCATTATGTATAAGGTTATACTCTACTATCTATATTACTGAAGTTATTGTTATGTTCTTCCTCTCTCATCTCCTTAATTCTTCCATTATTTCGTATTGATGATATTTGGGCATAAAACATTTCAACGTATCGTGAA
Organism: Taxus wallichiana var. yunnanensis; assembly: GCA_018340775.1. Classification (NCBI taxonomy): domain Eukaryota; kingdom Viridiplantae; phylum Streptophyta; class Pinopsida; order Cupressales; family Taxaceae; genus Taxus; species Taxus wallichiana. The sequence continues at coordinate 136,179,592 of CM031237.1, forward strand.
TCCACACTTTGAAAGTTTTACATTTGTCTATAATTTTTGTTGCTTGCTTTCAATAAGGGAACCTCTCTCATTAAAGAGGGGGACTTATTGTCCCTGACCGAATGTGGTTTATTAAAGTTCCATTTAAAAACCTAACACATAGAATATAGGGTTATATATGCCATTACTTATCCCTATAGGGCCATGGGTTGATTTGAGTATGGATTTTGCATTTGGACTTCCTAACACACAACGAGGGAATGATTAAATTTTTTGTTGTTGATAGATTCTCTAAGATGGCACATCTTATTTCCGTAAGAAAATTATTATGCTTCAAGATTTTTAGATTTTTTTTTCCATAAGTGGTTAAGTTGCATGGATTTCCAAGAATGATCACTTCAGATCGGGACAAAAATCTTTTGACTCACTTTTGGAAGAATTTGTAGAGGAAAATTGGAACACAACTATAGTTCAGTACTTCATATCACACCTAGAATGATGGGAAAATAGAAGTAATGAAAATAATCTTGGGAAATATAATACATTGCATAGTTGGAGAAAATAAAAGACAATGGGATGTGTCTTTACCATAACTAGAGTTTTCTTATAAAATCTAAGTGAACAGGTAAACAAAGAGGTATTCTTTCTAAATTATATATGGTAATAACCCTAAGGAGTTTTATATGTGATTGTGATACCTAATGAAGGTAAAATTAGTTATGATGTATAAGAATTTTCATAACACATGCTACGATTGCAAGAAAAAGAGAGGAAAATAATGAAAGTTAGTAATGCACAATATAAAATAGTCATAGATGCTAGGAGGAGAGTAAATCTATTTTAATAAGGAGATATGGTGATTGTTCATCTTAGAAAGGAGAGGTTTTAAAAAGGGACATATAATACACTAAAGTATAAGAAGATTAAGCCATTTAGGATTATGAAAAAAATGAGTGATAATGCCTACAAGGTGGAGCTACCTAACAATTTCGATATTCCACCATTTTTTAATGTCTTTGAATTATATAAGTTTCTTGTTCATGAAGAAAGTGTCATGGAGGATATATAATTAATATAGGAGCAACAAATGTCAAAGAAACAAAAGGAAAGGGTAATGTGTGTCTTGGACCAAAAATATTGTCACTACTAGACATGTCAGCTATAACACATATTTGGTCGAGTGAAAAGGTTTACAACATGAAGAATATACTTTGATTCCCAAGTAAGACTTAAAGAAGATTAAAAGTGGAAAATTAGATGAATTTTATGAGCTGAATCACAAGAACATAATTATTTTTAACTCGGGGGAGAATGATGTTGAAACATAAACCTGTGAAGGCCATAAATTTTTATCAGACTGTTGGATCATCTTGAAATTTTCTATGGTGGTAGTTCGTGATTAGTAATATGTGGTGACTAACTTCTTATGAAGGATGCTGCAATTTTCTCATATTTTTGGGAAAATTCCTTCATCTAGTTGTCTATATTTAGCTTGGAATTTTTTTTTGTTTTCTCTAAACTTAGAGTTTAAATAACCTTTCCTATGATTTATAGAATAAGAAAAATTTTGCACTATCATTATGAGGACATATTTTATATGTACAATTTAGGGCCCATACATTTTTACCCCCTTTTTAAAATGGACAACTCGAGAAAAACAAACTTGGGAAGGTGACGGTGGTGTTATCCAAATTTTCGCTAGGGAAAAATTTGATTAAACATGACCTTGCATAGGAGAAAATCTAAAGGTTGGTCTAGCCATGCGAGATCACATCCAATCCCAAATAATCAGGTTACAGATGGTCTTAGAAATGGAAATGGAAGGTGGGAAAACAAATGGCCAATGGATTTGTTGAAGGAGCCTAAAGATAAAGTAAAAAAATGAAGAAAGATAACACGGAAAGTCAAAATCGAGCCCGAGCAAGTTGATCAAAGCAAAAAGTAAGAACCATGGAAGCTGACCACATGTTAGCTTAGCGCACCTTCAAAAGGTGAAAAAAGTGAAGACCCCAAACAAGAACAAGCCCTTTATGTGGTCGAGAACCGATAAAGTAAGTGTTCATTTGAGGCCCAAATAGGCTAAGTATAGAAAAATCGGTGAAAAAATCCACGTGTCTCATCGGCATAACTTCAAAGGTGTGACAAAAGGGTCCCCAAATGAGTGCAAGATCTCCACATGTCTAGGGTACAACAAAGTTACACTGCTATTGATAATTCTAAGAGCGGTGGAAGCCACGACATGCCTTATCGGAGATAACTTCAAAGTTAGAATAAAAAAGTAGGTCCCCAAACGAACGGGCTCTCCAGGTGCAAAGCTCTCCACGTGTCTAAGTCCGGTGGAAGCCTCCATGTGTCTCATCAAGCACAAATTCAAATGTGTGACAATAGTGGAGACCCCAAATGAGCATAGTTCCTCCACGTTGTTAGAGCTCGAGAAAGGTAGAACAGTGTTGAAAATTCTAAGAACAAGAAAATCAACATAAGCCTCCATGTGTTAGCTAAAGCGCACCTTCAAAGGTAAAATAAAAATTCATGTCCCAAATGTGCACTGGCCCTCCATGTGTGTAGGGTTAGACAGAGTGCTCGTGAAATTGAAGGAACTTACCTAAAACTTAAAGAAAGTAGAGAGGATCATGGATGATGCCAATTGTCCAAGCATTGCAACTTTAGGAGTGAAAGGAGAGGGTAAAATCTTAATATACGAGAGGCTTCCATGTGGATCTTGCATGGAAAGACTCCAAACCCAAAGTAGTAATTAAAATATTGGTGGTAGGTCGATTCAATGTAGGATGAATCATGAGGCCCACCAAGAATTTTAAATGCTTAGATATTTTAAAAGATTGTGATATCCCGCACCTGAATGCCCAAACCACGACCTTCAGATGGCCATAAATTTTTTTGGGAGTTCGGATTTGCGCAAGAAAAGACTTTTTGGAAAACTTACAGTCTCCTCTACGTAACTATGATTGGATATCTATAAATTTTTGAGCCTAAGTTGGTCAAAATTAATAAATACAGTCTGTCATTTTTTAGGTTGTGAGGCTTCTCACTTACCACCATAATGATGTGAATCCAATGGTATTTTGGTGTGGTTGTGGTAGGTTTCGATTTCTTCTCTCCTTTCTCTCTCATATTATTCCTATATAATATAAGGAGGGGCATTTTTCTAAAGGTTTGACATTTTTATTTTGCACCCTCCCTTCTTCTCTTTCTGAAATTGGATTTGTGGAGCTCGAACCTCCCATTAAAACTGTAAATGCAACCTCACCTCTTTTCCATTTTAATGGAATGTATCAAATCTTTGGAGTAATAGTATAAGTCTGTTGATGATTTCAAACCTCTCTTATATTCATTGTATCTTCTTGATCTCTCATTATGACCTTGGTTATTTATGCATGATGGTTATATTACATTTTTGATGGTTTTTGTCAATTGAAAATCAGGTCTTCAACATTCCTTTGGTGCATCATGCTTGTTAGTTTAGGTTTTATTGTTTATGTCTCCTTAACCCTGTCTCCTTAGCAAGTTTGTGTAGGTTTTAGAGTAGATCCTCTGCAATATGAATGTGTGCACACGAACACAGAGGAATAAGAACCAACCTTCGTCTAGATATATCTCCCGATTCGTAAAGTATCACGGTTTGGGAGAAGCTCCATGTTATGAAATCAAATTGAGATTCTCAACCCATCGAGTTGCAGAAATTCAAGGGTGTTGTGATTACGCATCAACATGTAATTTTTGGCATTTATGGTATTTTGGAATGTTATGATTTTTTTGACATATTAGGAATTTTTAGAGCTAATGTGAAATAAAAATAATATTGTAATGATGTACAATATTCGTATGGATTTGAGAATGAGAAGAAATCTATTTCAAAGCTCCTATTTTTTTCTAATAGTTTGAGTGTTCTAGTGGTATTTCAACCTCTTGCAGTTGGATACACATCACACGCTCCCTTTCGCTACTTGTCCATATCATAGGTAGGTTACCATACTTATTAGAGGGAAGATCCACTATATTAAATTCACCTTATATGACCCAATAATCATAAAGAATTTTCTTTTACATCCACTTCCAAATATCATCTCTTTAAGTTGCATCATTAACGGAATAAATATTGATGAAGCTTGAAGGGCATCCTTCAATATTAAATAAGTTCCAAATTGCATGATTTTTAGGTTTGACACTGGGGTCTATAAATAAGGGCCTATATTTAGGGGGAAAGGGACATCAAATGCGTACACCAATTATCTAGATTATTGGAAAAGGATATCTCTAAGGCCAAATGGATGTACAAACCATTGTCAATTGAAAAACCTATAACTTTCACTTCTTGTAGGTATAGTGTATAAAAATGGAAACATTTTTATAAGCATCATGAACAATATACTTGCAATTGGAGTATGGGATACCCATCACATTCTATGACATGTGATTCATGTGTAAATTTGTTCAAAGGTCATATCATTCTCCTCTTTAAGCCACCTAAGGCATCAAATTGATTTTCTTGATATTGAACATTATCGTGCTTCAAAAATTGTTGAAACTCAACTCTCCTTCAGCCAACATACTCTTTATTATACTCCTCTTTATAATTCATGTTGTGTGTTTGAGATATGATCATGGTTTGTCATGGGGTGGCGAGAAGGACTTCACTAGCACATTTTGATGTGTCTTGTGAACCATTTGTTAAGAACAACTATATAGTTAGAAGAGTCAAGTAAATTTGGATGGATTTTGACATTTCGAAAAAGAACAATTCCTCCTTGTGAGTGCTAAATAACCTAGATAAGAAGACTAACGATTTATTGGAAACCAACTCCTTCGAGATCTGTGGCCAAAAACTCTTTCTTTAAGTCGGTTTAATATTTATTTTCTCCCTCCAATAGTTTTGCACCCTTCCTTATAGAGAAAATTTATAAATTCATAGACCTCCTCAAGAGTTTAGTGATTCTACAAAACATAGAGAGGAAAATTCTTAATTTTATGATACGAGGACTAAGAATGAAAACATGAGTTTAGAAGGTTAATGTATAAAACATGTTAGAACTAATGAGTATCTCCCATTTGAATTTCTATGAATTGAATAAACTCTTGGAAGAGGTCTACTTCAACACAAATGTGTTTCTAAGGCCAAGCTTTGTAAAAAACACTATGGTTCCATGTAAACCAATCACTCTAAGGAGGAGGTAGTTTGGTGCAGCAAGTGAAGACAAGGAAGCCAAAAACTAGGGAACTCCACCAAAACAAGAACTCTATGTGCAACATACTCAGATGCCAAAAAATATTTTATCTAAGGAGAAAGGATGAGAAGTGAGTTACGCAAATACAAAGTGGTTGAGCAGTTTAAAATGGCCAAGGCATGCAAATGGTGAGAAAAGAGGAAAATTAAAATTACTTTGGTCATGTTTTATATGCTTTTGAAGTTTGGATATCGTGAATAGCCCACACCGGGTTAACCCATGACTTTAGCATGCTTTTAGAGGGGATGTGACCCATGTAAAACACAATAAGGAAGAACTATTCTAACCATTGGCATGCAACATTAAATATAGGAGTAGGTAAAATAACATTAGGAGGAGAATCATTACCTCGTGAATGACCTTCAAAACAAACCTCTCAAGGAATTTTTTTAGTGGCACCATTGTTAAAATCTCCACATCCTCCATCTAAGGCACCAATAACTAGGGCTTGAGGTGGAAGAAGCATTGTTTACAGGTCACCAAAGGAGAAAAACCTAGATCTCACTAAAAATGTAAAATCCCGCAATGCTTGAAGAGACTACAATATGACATTCAAACAAAAAAACCCAAGCAGAGCGTCGTAACATTTTTATTTATTTTAAATTTTATTACTTTTATATTTGTATTTTTTAGTTTTATTAAAAATTAATTTTTTAAATTTTAGTTATTTTTAATTTTAATTTTAATAATTTTATTTTATTACTTTTTATAAAATTTATAAATTTAATTAGCTTTTAAGTTTCATAGAATTTTAAATTTTTATAACTTTATTAATTTTTAATTTTCGTTTTTATTTTTCATTGTTCAATTTTATTATTTAAATTTACTTACTTTTTATTGAAAAACACTTTTTATAGATAATTATTAATTTCTATTTTTGTATTAATTTATGTTATTTCTAAGAAAATCAAATTTAATCAATTATTTTAAATTTCTAATAATTTTTATTTTATATTATTATTTTTAGTTTTATATTATAAATAATTATTCATTTTTTATTATTTTTTCAATTTTTCAATTTTTCATTTATTTTACTTTTGATTTTTTAATTTTAATAAATTTTAGATTTTCATTAATTTTTAATTTTAATTTAATTTTCCTTTTTAATTTCAATTTGTTTTTATAAATTTATAATTTATACTTTTAATATTTTTAAAAACATTTTAATGCAAATTAATTTATTGTTATTAATTTTTATAAAAAAATTATTAATACTTAATTTTCGTCTTTTATTAATTTTAAGTTCTAATTTTTATTGATTTTTATTTGTTTAATTTTTTTATTTTTATTTTTATTAATTTGATTACTTTTAGAATTTATTATAGTTTATAATAAATTTTAAAAGTAATAATAATAATTTGTAATATTATAGTATTATGAAAAATATTATTATAATATAATCACACAGTTGTGAATGATCCAGGATTGTGATTCTATTTTGGTTTCTCGGGAATAAGTTGACCCAAAAGTGGTGGAAGTGCAACAAGCTTGTAAGCATATATCGGATCATTTATTAGGACCCTAAGACTGCGAAAAACGTTGGAGTTTTGATTCCAATGCATAACAATGAAAATGTAAATCCAAATATGTAAGATGGTTGGAAAGTTTTCAATCAAAATAAGCAAGACATAATTTCCCCCTTAAAATGTAGTTAAGATCCAAAGGGAAGGGGAATTGTTAAGATTGTTGATGGTTTTGGTTTATTGTTGCTTGTTTGTTTATGTTGTTATTTGTATCATTGGTGCCATTGGTAGAGGTTGGGTTGTTTTCTTCCTTAACCTCCAATCTTTTTATCCTTCCATTGTATGAGATAGAGTCCGCTTAACCCTTTTTCACCATTAATCAAAAAATAAATAATTTATTTATAACTTAATATATTATAAATTATATATAATTTGTAATTAAAATTAAATTGATTATATTATATAATATGTACATTATAAATTTATTATAAATTATAATATAATAAACGGGTCTATTAACCATTATAGCACAAAGGTGTTATTGCTAAACTCTTTTTTGTTGTATTTTATTATGTTAACACTAGATTTTTTGAAAAGGTAGTTCGATTTAATGACACATAAGGTATTTTAATTACTATCATATGTCTAGACACATTTATCCACATTAATTATTTGATATGATTAGTGATGTAGTTTTGTGTTTTATTAATGGAAACACATTAATATTATAAAATACTCATTATTATTATTCTCGTATGATTTTGAATTATAAAAATTGAATCTATAATCTCATTAAAACATAAAATGAAAACTCATAATAACATGATTATGAAGATTTTTAAACATTGTTTAATTATTTTTTTAAAGTGAAACTTGGTTTATATATTTCAATTATGTTGGAACCATATACAGTTAATTTAGATTTAACCAATTAGTTATATATATTAATTAATAATATTTTTAAACCTTATAAATTTCTATCTATGTGCTTTTCTAAAATGCACATGAGAGCTTTAGAATTCACAGACTTTATTGGTGTTGTATTTTTGTACTCTTTTTTTTTAATCATTTTGTTGGTGTGTTTATTATTTTTATGACGAAGGCGTTCCCCTATGGGAAAGGCCCTTTCAAACGTTTCTCCACTATCTTAAATTTGACATCTGTTTGGATGTTTTTAATGCACTTCACTTTTTTTGGTGTTTTTTTGTATGCAAAGTGCGGCATTACCTAAGTCGGTGGCATTGCATGTCATCTTTTTTTGTTGTGTGTATTACCTCTTTTCCAAGCTATGCAAGCCAAAATATTGTGAATCCGTAGGAAGAGTTGTAGTCATTGATGCGCAACGTAGTGTCTTGTTACACCAGGAGTACCGCATGCATTTTTGATGGTTGTTCATCAACATCTCACGGTTATCTGTTAACCTTTGTCAGGAATAATGTTATATTGTTGAGTTTCCATCAGTGTTTGTAGGGTATGCTAGAGTTTCTACTGGTTGAGGATTCGTGACTTGGGACGACAGATGTAGAGGAACTAGCACTGTGCGAGTTGCAAACCTTGTGATTCATGGTTCCATACAAATTTGGAGTCGAAATGAGGTCCTTGAGGTTTTTAGAGATATGCACTACAATGGTATTTTATATGCATAAAATCCTATGATTGATATCTATTCTACCTCTAATAGAGGATACAAGGAAAGTGTTTGATACAATGATAATATGAAAAACCCATAAAGGACACCTGAAAAAATGGATTCATATGAAACTTATACCATGAATTAGAACACCTGGTGGATTTTTATCCCTTGAAGTGTAGTCAAATGAATGTAAGGAGAGATCAACCAGCAGTAAGAGAAAATGATAAGGGTTTCGATAGTGTCGTTTGTAGGGTATTTAGTTTCTCTTGTTTATCTTTTCACATCACTGGATCAATCTTCTGTCTTACTTTAACTCTTGTGGTAGATTGCATCATTGATCTCAAATCAGACTGCATCCAAAAGCCCTGATCCATCCATTTTATTTTTGCTTAGCACATGGTGGTGAGAGTGCAAGCCCTTAATGTGGTGTGTGGTTTATTGATTTTCAGTCAACATTTTGCTGAATGTCCACCCAAATTATCTGAAATCTTGTATGATAATTACCATTACCCTTAACTCTCGTAGGTGACAACTATATTCATGTTGTCATTCAGCCTCTTAGAGGTAGACCATTCTTGTTTAGAGATATTACCCCTAATACATTTAGCACACCTAAGTGCCAACGTGCGATCTTGCCTTATTCTTATACTACATCAATGGGGAGAAATATCACAACATCTTCAATACCAACCAATAAATTCCACACCTATATGTGCCTCAAAATGATTACAAAGCCTAGTCATTCTAAACATAACTTTCTCCAAATTTTATCTAATCATTTATTTGAAGAAATAATAACGAAAATCTTCTAGCTAGTGAAAAACAAAAGAATTTCTTTGTAAATTTTCCCAAGATGTAGAGGAAATGGTTCAACAGAAGAGGATATCCTCTAGAATTCTATCTCAACATATTAACATGACTAACACTAATATTCATGGCTCTTTTGTGCCCCCATATGCCTTTAGTTTTGCCAAGAATTTAGGTACCCGTTGTCAATAAAGGAAGGAGATAAAATCAATGAATCGCTCTTTAGGCCTGTGAAAATGGAATCTTGTATTTCCTCACAGCTAATTGAGACAATGTTCTATCCTTTAGGAAACTCTCTTCTTCATGGAGGAGTACCAGGTGTGAGCAAGTATAGTTCTTTCTGTGATTCTCTAGATAGCCCTCGGGTTACCCATTTGTATTGAAGAAGGCTAGATCTTATGTCTTAATGGGTAGTCAATTGTAAATAAGATGTGTTATAGAAAGTGTTTAATAATTGTAATCTATACAATTGTTCCATATTTGTTTGATATATTATAAGGGTTTTGTGTATAGAAAATTTCAGTTGTGTTAGATTGAAGTATTTTCCCAAAGAACTACTTTCATTGCCACAATAGCATATTCTTACCAATATACCTAATGGCTGTAATAGTTCTTTCTAGATAATTATAGTGGTCATTTAAAAATTAAATAAATTTACATGGTGTTAGACAGGACTTTGTTGGTAAATTTTTTAATACACCGCCTCTAGCTCTAACTTCAAGTTGATTCTTAGCTTAATTTCTTTGTGAAAAATATGTCAATTAGTGTTCAATTGTAATTTTGGTAACACAAAACCAAGAAAATACAACAAATAGAAGATATGCTTTTACAATTTCCCCACAATTGAGCATACATGTTTTCCAATTAGTTTACTACATAGATACTCTGGCTTCTCAAACTTATGGATATGGGGATTCGATTTTCCAACCCATTTTTGGAGATGTTATAATTGACAAATGAAAGTGGAGTTCCACCAAAGGCTTCCCACAGGTAGTCCTATCATCCATTACAATGATGCACTGTCCACTAACAATTTCTATAACCTTCAAATATATACGCAAGAAAAATGGAGTGATTTGATTGACTCCCATCATTAATGGTGAGCATTGAACGCCCCACTTTATTGATTAAGCTCACAAAATGGTTTCAAGCATTTTTGGGGCTTTCTTGCATAGAAGTCATACAAACAACCTAATAATACATTTCTCTTATAGATATGTGACTTGAAGGATACAATATATAAATATATATAGGGAAGGGATGCCATAACCATGTAGGGTCTAATGACTGAGAGTATTTTAGCACATTTTTAAACCTTTGGTAGAAACTTATTTCTTAATAGATGATGAACAAATTAAGAGGATGATGAAACATAGTCATATTGAGCCATCTACTATGGAATTTATTTTTGTTAAACGTGTTATGGAAACAACCTTTGCTTTTTAGCACATTTCTATTCTCATTGGTTACATTTCACACTTCAATGATCAAACATACTTGTGTTGCCATAGTGGAAATACTTGGTTTTCTTTGATTCAAATTCATTTAGGACTTTCAATTGCTTTGAAAACAGTGGCATTTGATGTAGGACTGTAGAAAATGGGACATTCACTTTCTCTGGAAACAATGACATTTTATGTAGGATATATACTATGGTATATTCTTCTATTTTGTCATCTATGACATGCAAATGAGAACTTAGTGATGGAAAACATTGTTTGGTAGCTCTAACATTTACTCTACCTTGAAACTGAAACTTCAACTCTGCATTTAAGGCTTATACACATTCAAATCTTACATAATTTAATTGAATTCACAATATCTGGATCCTATTTACTAATTTCCTATGGACCAGTTACCATTATTCATCATGATCCTGTTATAAATCTAAGAGAATGTTCACATTAATGCTTGCACTGTTAAAACAACCTCCAAATTTTCCCTTTTAGACAAAAATCGTGAACAAGTTAATTTTCCTGACAATTCATGTTTAATACTAATCTTGATACATTTTACAAGTGTGAGCATTTTGTACTTGGATCATCTGAAGCTGATCTATGACAATGGAATGAAGAACAGTCATTACTTCCCCACATATGGCAATCATTTAGACAACATTTGGTGATTGGGTGATTTTCCCGACAATTCATTTTTAATATTTCAAAAATCATTTAACAAATGAAAATCATTTTGTACATGATTTTCTAGAGACTTTGATGCATGACATGTGAATTAGAACTTGGTCATTGATAAAATGTATATGTAATTCTAAAATAGCAATTCAAAATGATGTTTAAACTCATTCTGAATTTCAAAATGATGTTTAAACTTACATATTCTCGTTATAGTATTCATTTACATTTGATCCTTTGCAGAGATATTTAAAGTGTAATTCAGATGCTATTGAGTTTATGATATCAATGTTTTGGATTCTACACAACTCTATTCGAAACATGAATAAATAAATTGCCAAAGATCTGAAAAATTGTCCTTTTATAAGGATTTGTTTAAAACATAGTTATTATTAGGTGGAATTGTGTTAATTGTTAAGTAGAATGTGTCATATTTGTTTATGTTCATTTGGTTCTCTTGTAAACACGAATAAATAAATTGCTACAGTATCTGAAAAACTGCCATTTTTAAAGGATTTTCTTAAAACATAGTTGTTCTTAGGTGGAATTGTGTTGATTGTTAAGTAGATGCGTTATATTTATTTATTTTTATTTGTTTCTCTTATAAACATGAATAAATAAATTGCTATAGTATATGAAAAACTGTCATTTTTATAGTTGGAAAATGTATTTTGATTAGAGTTTATTCCATTTTACAAGGCAAGTACCCAATTTTTGTAGAGCAACAGAGTTCTGAAATAGTCCCTAGCAGTCTTGGTAAAGGCTCCACATTTGCAGCCCAAACCAAAACTATGTGCCAGTATTTAAAGAAGAAAGACCAGCACAAAAATTGTACTAATTCATTTCAGTGACACATCCTTAAGAAGTTAAGATAATCAATGTTACTACCTCTGTTAATATAATCAATGTTATTATTCCCATTAAGATGATAATGTTTCCTTAACCAGCTAGACATGCCTACATGTACACCATAAACCAACATCATCTGTAGAATGGGAACTTCACGAGACAAGAGGCTGTTTATACCTGTTTTGCATCATCATTGTGGTCTTTAGCTGCAGTTGGAGCATCATCATTTTTTTCTTTTTCTTTTTTGTTTTTCCACAGCCCAAACCAAAACAACATTGCTAGTATTAAAATAAGAAAGACCGGCTCATGAACTGAAAGAAGTAATTTTGAGTATGATGACAGTGATCTAGAGCAGGGTGCCAAGGTGAAGGACTATCTGATGGTGCTTGTGCAGATTCCTATGTGCAATGAAATGGAGGTGAGTGGTGGACTTCCAATGTAGGTGGTTTTAAACCATTTGTGTGGTATTCATTTTTTGCTATATATCACCTGTTCGCAGTATGGGCAGTTTGAATTCATTCAAATATCAATGTTTTGCAATGTTTTTGGTTTGAATTCATTTCAATAGCATCGATTTGCAACGCCGGTGGTTGGATTTCCAACCTTCCTCTTCAAAATTTGACGGATTTGGCTCCAATGATCATTGTAGAAGTTTAAGTCATGTCCGCCCTTTCTAATCTTGGATTAGGGTTTGTGGGCACCTGAACTATGATGACTCTTTTAGCCCTTTCGTTTAATTTTGCAGACATGTCTTCGAGCCCCAATGGGTTGCAGCCTTGAACACGAAAACCCCTATTATTGACGGTGCACAACATACTGATCGGGGAGTTGGTGTGGTGGCTTCCCCTACTCGTCAAGCTGAAGGAAATGTAATTTTTGGAAAGGGATTCACTGATGTACCTGTTCGTGTTGTGCGGGCAGGGGTCTATGTTGCAGATCGTTCTTTCCTAGAGGTGTTGAAGGGGAGGACCGGAAACAAACAGATAACTCTTTTTTATAGCTTTTAACTCTTACTAATCCCAGAAAAATAATTTATTGCATGGAAAATGATATTTTGTATGAAGGAATCCGTCCAGAAAAAAGAAGACCCAAACGAGCTATAGCCAGACCCACAAAACATGCAGGTTCTTCCAGCACAAGGAGATTCCCCAAAACAGGGGTAGAAATGGGGTTTTGACTAGGTCATCAATATTTTATGGTTCATGATGTGCAGGTGTTGGAGTTGGCTGGAAACGCGGCGTGGGACAACAAGAAATCCTGTATTATTCCCCAACATATTCTGCTTGTCGTGAGGAATGATGAAGAGTTGGGAAAGTTGTTGGGGAGCGTTACTATTTCTTCAGGGGGTGTTTTGCCCAATATTCATCAAGTGTTGTTACCCAAAAAGGTTGGAAAATCTAAGGACGATCCCGTCTCTCAATCGCAAGAGTTTTGAGCAATGGCAAATTATTAGGTTTTCAGTGGGCTCTTATGGGTGTGTTTGCCCCTCCTTTTGCCCTTCAATCGCTACCTCTCATCCAAAACAATTCAGAGGGTTCCAAAATTTTCATATATCACGCGTATATGCTTTATATTTACATGTAACTAGGTAATTTGGTTTTCACATTCTCTGTGGAAATACTGCATCTGCTCATACTATAGTCTTCTTGTAATATTTAACACATTCAATTAAAAACTTGTGTTTGCATAAATGTGTGCATATTTCTAGGCATCCGCAACACTTATCCTTCTTCGGGCCTTTGCAACAGGAGGCTATGCAGCAATGCAGCGAGTTACCCAATGGAATTTGGACTTTACATCCCACAGTGAGCAAGGGGAAAGGTAAGATTGCCATCAGGCCTTACAGATTTTTGATAGCTTTGAAACGTGCATTTTTAATATTAATTTGGGGATGCAAACTTTCTGTCACAGGTATCTTGAACTTGCCCATCGAGTAGACGAAGCTCTTGGATTCATGTCATCTTGTGGGATTACAGTTGACCATCCGATCATGAGCACCACAAAATTCTTAAAATATTGTTTTGCGTTAGGACACAAGGCAACATTCACATTGCAATTGAAAGGTGGAGAATAATTGTACTTACACCTTTCCCACAACAAACCCTCAAAACATTCTTCTACAATTATGCACCATAAAACATCCATCATGATGATTTAGAAGAATTTTAAAAAACAACAAAGAGAAGTTCTATATTACTTACCATATTTTTGGGATTTCTTAAAATTTTCATTGCTGCCGAATAGTTATCTACATTTGAGGCCTTTGGATGGTCTCTTTGTACATCTTGTAACATAATCTTCAGAATATGGTTACCATATTGAGAAAAATTGTTGAACTTGACCAGACACCCAATATCATCAAAGTCAGATGAAGAATTACTTGGGTGTGTTGCTAGATAGGAAGGTGAACACCCAATTGGTAGATTTCCTGGAACCAGGAACTTCTTTCCATTTTCTTGGATCAATGTCTGCCCATAAGTTATTAAGAAAATTTAATGGATATGGATCAATAAACAACATTTGACAAAGAAAATCTACCAAACCATATTTTTTCAATGAAACCAAACCAATTATGATAATGGTTCTTCAAAACAAAGATGTTAGAACCATTAACAAAAAATCTAACCTACCTCAAGAGTTATTCTGATACTTTGGATGATCAAAGGCACAAAGGCTCTGACTTCCTCAATGGGCACCCCCAAGCCAAAAGGGTAATTGAGATCATTTCCACCAATCTCTCCCAGGACAAATAAAGGGAAACATACCAAAGAATATCAGCATGAACACTGGAATTTCCTTTTTGGACATAAAGGGAAATGCATTGGAAGGATCTATTCTGCATGGTTTTGGTCTCTGGAGGAGCATGACCATGATGGATATGTCAGACAATCAATTCTCAGGGTCAATACCAGCAGAGTTTGGAAAACTTTCAGAGCTCAGCATTCTGAATTTGTCTTCAAACAGGCTCATGGGAAACATACCATCTGAGCTTGAAGATTGTTCCAAAATCTTCAAGCTTGATCTAACCAACAATTTTCTTACTGGAAGCATTCATCTATTGCCATCTTGCAAGGAACAAGCTCTAATTGAAATCAGACCATTTGGTTTCTCATTCATCTGACTATATGGTTCAAGGCTACAAATGCTAAGGACTTGGAATGATGAAAAGTACATGTTTGCCATTATCTATAAAATTTGTGGAAACAAATTGATTTGGAGCTGCATATTATATTTTTTCTCATGGTGTGTTATATCATGTTGTCTATAGTGTCAGAAATTATAGTTGGAGATACTCCTATTGTTTATGTGTGACACTCCTTTACCTATAGATGATTCATGTGAGACTTGCAAACACTCTCAGGAGGTTTGGACTGAGGGTGAGTAGGAATGCAGTAGAGTTGAAATGATTAAATACTTGAAATGCAGGTTAACAAAATTGTTGTATAATGGTATTATTCTGTCTTTCTGCTTTTATTCTTTTGTTTCTGACACACTTTGAAAGCATATTCTTGTTATTGATGAAAATAAAATGGATAGTTATTCTTTCTAAGACAATTTTCCTTTTTTATTTTACCCATTATATTTTGTCATTTCCTTATTGAGGCCTATTAGCAACTAAAATTGAATCTTAAGACTCTTGCTTTTGATGGGGTTTGGTACGGTAACTCTATTGCTTGTGTCAAACAACATGTTGGATCCAAAGTTGTTCTAAGATTGATGACCAAACAGAATTTTTCCATCCTTGTGTGTGAACGTTGAAACAAAATGTCATCCATCTTGTGCAATTATACCCAAAAATAATTCTATTATCTTTTTATGTGGGTATCTTAATGGGTCATTTTCCATCCTTAGACAGGGGTGTCTTACCAACCTAATTGGATACATGTGTTGTGCTTGTAGGCATATCTTACGATGGCATCACCTCTTTAACTTGTTTGGATATGTCTAAGAGGGTGTTTTATCATACAATTTTGCTTTGACATTTTTACTAGACATATATAGTCGGTTATATCCACTTCTAACATCTAATTAAATATGCTTTCTTTCTTATGTTCTTATGTACTCAGATCAATCGTTTAAAGTTAATGTGAATTATTGCGCTATAGGAGCCTTCCTAAATAGGTAGAACTATTGTGATGCAGTAGAGTACATCACCAAATCTGTCCCCATGTGGAAATTTAAAGGTAGAATTTAGGGTTTCCAATGAAGATTTTTTCTTAAAGTAGAAATTTTAATATAATTTCATGTAATTTCTGTAGAAATCTAGTACTTTTTCGAGGATTATCACAGATATCAAATCATATTTGTAATATTTTTTGGCCACTTCTAAATTCTCTGGAATCCTCACAGAAAATCCTAGCTTGGTCTTTCTACAAGTAAATGAGCAAGTCATTTTGTTTGTTTCTATAGCCTTACTTTACCTTATGTTTTTGCCTGCTCTAATTGTATAAGGTTCCACAAGAAAAATAGTTGGATCAAATGAAATCAACCAAGCTCGTGTTGATATAATTTTTTCTACATTGGACAGAGAACATCATGTGTAGTTCATACCAAGATAAACTTTATTGTAGATATAATACAAATAAATGACAAGAATAATATGCTTATTGGGTTCGTGTTCTCTTTAAATGCTTTGCTTGCATGATCCTAGGTCATGTTGACATGGAAATGCATAAATGTAGTAGGTCCAGTATTGATCTTGTGATGAACTTCCACCTGGTTCGAGGATTGAACTGATATAAACATATACAACATACAAATGACCTCTTGCAACCCAAGATCATGATTAGATCTCTGCCCATATAGTTGTTAAAATTGATTAAATTCCCCAAACTGTTACCCTCAGCAAGTAAGGTCCAAAGATGTAATTTTTGAATAAGCAAAATATTTTATGGATAAGGAGACAATATATTACAAAATTGTAGAATTAAATTCTGGTATTATGAAAAATCACAGGACTTACCATGGAATTTTATCCCTTAAATCTAAAGTCAATAGATTTGGTTATTTATATAGTAAAACACCACTCTGGAATACTTTATCCTTCAATTAAGGGAATTATATGATTTGAATAAAAACATAGTTTCAACATGGAAATATCCTTATGGAATCACTTGGCCTGGTCACACATCTGGCAGGATATCATCTGACAGACTTTTGTTGCTGCTTGATCTCCATTACATATATCTGCAAAAACAATAAATATTTAATCAAATCAGTTACCACACTAATTGCATCCAAAATTCACAATAAGAAAAGTGGTGTTGATCATCATTACCAATTACAGAGAGTAGAAAGACTGCCATAAATACAGACTGTGTTGATGACTTGTGGCCAACCATATTTCTTGATCATCTAAATCTAAAGTCAGTAGATTTGGTTATTTATATAGTAAAATACCACTTTGGAATACTTTAACATTCAATTAAGGGCTCTAAAGAGTAAGAGCTCATTATTAAGTGCTAAAAACTTTCCTAGCATTATAAGGTATTTGGTGGGGAAAGAAGAGTCTTTAGAAATCTTATGTGGGGAGGAAATTGTAATAATTATGTTATAGAAAAGATAGATTTCCCAAATTGTAGTAACTATCTTAATTTTAGCCCTTTCGTTTACTTTTAGGGACGATTGCACCTGAAATTTTCAACTCAGACATGTAGCTCATACACGTGTATGTAACAAATTAAATCAAAGCTCAAGCATAAAGCGAAAAATATGTATTACTAATTATTCATTTTCTCCATACTGTTTGACAATAATCGTTTGATGAGCGTGATCCCTTCGACTATCGGTTTGTTGTTGAGTTTGGAGGTTCTGTATGTCTCCAAATGCCTTAGTTTCTTATTTTGGGTTGGCCAAGCTTCTGGGATCCGAGAAGAGCTATGTTACAACTAGGGTAATGTGGAATTTTGGGTGAGTACTTATCCCAATCCTGCTTTATGGCTAATTCTGTAATTCAAATCCCTCACCTTTGCAACTGTGCTAAATCATAAAACTAGTAGCATGGAAAATTGCTTTCCATGAGAAGAATTCCAACACATAAAATCAAGTGGCTCATTGGGCATCCCAACCTTATTATCAGACCATGGAAAAAATTTGATTGGAATGTTGGGATGGAAAATCACTTTCCATCAAAAGAATTTTAACACAAAAATGAAGTGGCTTATTGGGCATCCCAACCTACCATCAGACCATGGAAAAACTTTGATTGGGATGTTGGGCATTTGGGATCTCTCTTGATGGAATTTTTTTGGTGGTTGGTCTTTCCTGTCTAGGTATGTGGCACATGAGTATGCCAACATAGGAATGTTGAATGAGAGAAGCGACGTGTACATTTTGGAGTACTTATAATGGAGATAATTTCAGGAAGAAACCATGTCGATTATGGGAGAACTGCTGGAGAGGTATTTAAATTCACAAATCCTTTCACTCCCATGTTTTTGATGTTTTTCATACCCTGAATTTACAACAGCAAATGACTTAAGTTAGATAAACAAATTTTTGTATTAAATCTATTATCCTGTAGAAATCTAAACTGTTATTTTTGTAAAGTGTAATCTTTATCTATTTTGTCACATTCTCCATGTTGGGGTGAGCTCTTTTTTTCCATTCTATTATTCTACTTTATTTTATGGTTCATTGGAAAAAGATGAGTGCTCCCTTTCTCAATTCTAAGATGGCTGTAGTTTTATAGTTGAAAGGTAATGTAAGGTAACTTTTAACTATTTTAATTATATATAGACATTAGGGGCTACTTACCACTAGATGTAAAAATGGAGTTAAGAGGACATGTAATCCACATTACTCATTCTGATGATGGGCCATGAGGAGTAAACAATTTTTCTATGTAATTTTACCGCATACCTTGTTTTCTTGACATGAAGATCATTTTTTTTGTTTTTGTAGGTTAATTTGGTAGAATGGTTGAAAATGATGGTGGGGAACAGGAGGTCAGGGGAAGTGGTAGACCCATTACTAGAACATTACAAGATGAAATTATAGGATTCACTCATTTGTTATACTTTGCATAGAACAATTGTCAACATTGGAACCACTGAAAGGCATGGTTTGACATTCACAACTTTCTCCAGAGTTCCCTCCCTTAACAATCTGCACATTTCCCTCCTTTTAATTCCCCCAAATAATTACAAACCACATCAACTATAAAAGTAATTAATTATCCAAAGCGGTATCAAATGTATTCATGTTCAGTGCCAAAAAAATGGCTACAAAAGGCTACCACTCATGATATAAAATCTGCAAATGTATGGAAGACTTCATGTATTCATGATTAATTCAAATAAAATATTATGCAAAACGCTACCACTTGTGATATAAGATTTGCAAATGTATATTTACGAATTTGTAACAAATTTGAAATGTAGAGATAGAACCTTTAAATGTAATGCTTCATCTATATTCCTACACTTACAAAATCAATCACACCTCTTATCAACATCAACTACAAAAGTAATAACTATCCCTCTGAATCTAATAACATATACCATTCAACATTCACATTGTATTATACACATGCAATTGCTAGTTTTAAAACATCGAAGGCCTTATAAATAGCACTTCTCACTAAAGTTGGATTAAAATAGTTGCAACTTAAGTAATGTTGAGTAATATTACAATATTTGCTCTAAAATATTTTCCTTTTATAACTTCAATGAGCATGAGATTTGACTATTTAGTAAAAGAGAATTTTAAAAACTGCTAAACATGTTAAGTGTCAGTCATTTTTCTAAAATTTAAAATATTTAACTAGAATAGTTTTTTTTAAAACATATTTTAAAGTTTAATTGACTATTTATCAAATATACTTTATTTGATAAAGGGTAAATGGTGGTTTTTTTTACTGGGATCCTATTGAGGAACAAAAAATTCTGAATACCCACATATAATATTAAACATAACTGAATCAAAATAAGAACAATTTCCCAACAAGGAAAAGAAAATACTACATGTGGAAAAATGTTTTCGTGTGATAGGATTTTTATTTCCTTATGTTGTATTCTAACCCTCTTAAATGTATTCAATGGGAAGCATGAATTCAAGAGATTTAATCAGCCAATATGTACTTTTATTTAAAGGGAAATAAGGGAGAAAATTTTCCTTAGCCACTTCACTAGATTTTAGTTCAAAGCAATTTTTTTGCATGAATCTCTGCATCTATGTTTTCCTTGTTTTCATCATTACTAATTTTTGTAAGACAAGTTTTTGAAAAAAACTCCGCCAATTCCTTGATATCAACATTTGAGTTTAAGTCTTCCATAGCATCAAAAACAAGATGATTCGGAGATTGTTTTTCTAGAAAGTAACTCTTTCATTATTATTATTTTCCAACACACAAGTAGCTTCAATATACCCTAAAGTGAAACATCTTCTACATCTAAAAGGTAAACCTTCATAATCAAGAGGCTGAGACCAATTTCTATTTTGAACATTGAGTTCAATTCTAGCGGATTGGTTCCTTGAGATATCTATCTCAACCCAACTTTGGGCATTAGTTATATGATTAAAGTTAGTGGTGCGGGTATCAATGTTTAACATATTTCCTAGTTTGTTTCTAATGGAAATAAAACAAGAAGTAACCCAAAATTGTTGAGGAGGGTGAGGCAATATTATCAGACCGTTTGAAAGAAAAATATTTAGGGATTGGATTAAATGAGTGGAACCATTGTTTCATGACAATACAATCAGATTGACATGGCTAGAGATTTGGAGCTACGGTATCATTATAAGCTATTAAAGAAAATAAACATTAAAATTTTACCTGCACAATGATAAAGGTCTAACTCCGCCATCAAGTAGACATATCCAATGATTTTTGATCCATTGATAAAGGAAAATATGACTAGGCAAAATACCACTAAATATGCACATTAGTGTATGATATTGATAGTAAGTCTCAGCTATAATCACTTCAAATCCAAGACAAACACAAGGGATATTATCATAAGGAACCATAGGTTTCGAGGGGGTTCTCCCTACTAGACCGCCTATAAAGTGTGATTTGATTTCCTCACAACATGCCCACAAAAATTTTCATTAGTTTACTTGTATTAACAAGACACCAAGATAGGGAAAATATAAGTATGTGGGCTGGTGATTCCCTTCCTCTAGTGGTAGCCAAATTAAGAACAACCAGATAAAGCTGCAATAAAATGAACTCCAAAAGAAAATAGATCTCCTTCTTCATTCCCAAATAATGAATTACAATGTTTCCTAAATAGGAAAATAACTCCCAACTCGAGTTGCCAAGTAAACTCTAGCTAACTTGACTAAATCTACTCTAGGTGGCGGAAATTACTATTTTTAGCAGTTTACTAGAACCTGCTATTCTTAGTAAGTTTGCATGCTTATTCCTACGGGCACAGAAATTGCCACGCATCTTCTACATCCCTAAATTAGAGGAATTGCCAACTTTCTAACTCAAAATGCAATTAATAGACTAAAATTAACTAATGCTCAAAAATAGGAAAAAACCAAACTATAACTTAAATCCTAATTTTCGGCCTCAAGATGGCGGATTTAGGGCCCGAAAACATGTCGAAAACTTGCCCCAACCGGTAGGGCTGGTTTCCGCTGCGTTCGTCTCATCAAAACACGTGGTTTCAAAAAAACGGACTCAAGCGGACTCAACGGACACCGGAGCTCAAGTTATGACCTTGTCAAGTTCCTGCTAATTCTGGCGCATCATTCTCCCCTGCTTGAAAAAACGCAGCTCCTGCAAGTTGTCTTCTTCAAACTGCTTCCATTTATCTGCATCCAACTTCTGAATCTCCCACTCTATGACCCAAGTATTGTCCTCTTGTTCCAGTCCTTTCCAATGTACCAAATATTTGTTGTATTTCCCATGTCGCGTGTCCATTGTTTTCTTATCTAGAATCTGATCCACTTCTTCTTTCTTCTTCACTGGAACCTGTTGCCGCCAATCTACTACTTCATCAACATCATCCCTTTCTGCACCATCCCCATGAAAAGAATACAAATCTGAAACATTAAACACTGGAGAAATATCAAAATTCCCTGGCAATTCTACCTCATAAGCATTATCGTTTATTTTTTCACGATTTTGCAGGGTCCAATCTTCTTGTACTTCAGCTTGTTATAGGTTCCTCTTGGAAACCTTTCCTTCCGTAGATATACCATAACCAACTCACCAACTGTAAATACCTTTCTCCGTCTGTGCACATCTGCTATTTCCTTATACTTGTCATTACTATTTTGCGGACTTCTTCCGCACTTCTTCCTGTGATTGTTGTATATGTTCGGAAAATGCAAATGTTCGCATCATCACTGACTCTGCCATCAATGGGTAGTGTACCAAATCTAATACCCCATTTGGATTACTCCCATACACAATTGAAAATGGAGACTTTCCGTGGATCTGTTTATGGGCTGTTATATGCAAACTCGGCTTGTGGTAATGCTAAGTCCCATTGTTTGGCTTTTCCCCAACAATGCCTTAACAGTTTCCCAAACTCCTATTTACCACCTCTGTTTTCCCATCGATCTGTGGATGATAAGCACTCTTTCTTGAAGCTGTAGTTGAGTACCAAATTTCTTCCATAAAGTCCGCCGAAGTGACTTAAGAACCTTGTGTCCCTATCGAAGTAATGGTTTTGGAACACCATGCAAGCGAACAACTTCTCGAAAAACAAATCTGCTACGCTGTTGCATCGCTTGTTTTCTTGCAAGCAATAAAATGAACCATCTTAGAAAACCTATCAACAACCACAAAAATGGAATCATTACCTCGTTGTGTTTTTGGTAATCCCAAAACAAAGTCCATACTCGAGATCATCCATGACCCTTTAGGAGCAGACAGCGGCATATACAACCACCTGTATTCTATGCATGGCCTTTCGAGACTTGGCAAATTCGACACCTCTCCACATATCTTACCACATCTATTTTCAGCTTTGGCCAATAGTATTTATATGCTACTACAAGGCTATCGTCTTATCCTTACCAAAATGCCCAGTGACCCTCATTTATGCAACTCTTTCACTATATTTTCTCTCATAGACCCAAGCTGGAATACATAGTTGGCGTCCCTTGAATAGGTAGCCATCCTGTAAAATATACTCATCGGGACATCTCCTACATTGTCGACAATGGACTAATTAGTCTTTCAACAATATCCTTGAAATCAGAATCGGAAGAATACAAACCCTTTATTGCTTCAAAACCCACCACCTCATTTTCCATAGTGGTAAACAAAGTCACACGCTACTCAATGCATCTGCTGACTTGATTTGTTTTCGGATTTATGTTTTAGAGAAAAAGTATATCCTGCAAAATGATACCCACTTTGCATGCCTACTATTCAACTTCTTTTGGGTATTCACATACTTCAGGGCTATGTGGTCTGTAAATAACACAAACTCCTTAGGCACTAAGTAATGCCTCAATGCCTTAATGCTTGTACAATTGCATAAAATTCCACATCATAAGTAGAGTAGTTCTTTCTTACCTCATTTAGTTTCTCACTAAAGAAAGCTACTGGCTTTCCTCCTTGACTTAGAACAGCTCCAATACCCACATGTGAGGCGTCACAATCAACCTCAAACACTTTATCAAAATCTGGTAGTGCCAAAATGGGTGCCTCTGTCACCTTCTTCTTCAAGAATTGAAAACTATCCTCAGTTGCCTTTGTCCACAAAAACTCCCTTCCTTTTGTGCAATCTGTTATAGGTGCTACAATACTGCTGAAATTTTTAATAAATTTTATGTAAAATGTTTTTAGACCATGAAAGCTTCTTACCTCTTTTATACTTTGTGGAGTAGGCCATTCAATAATTGCCTTTATCTTTTACGAGTCCATCATGTACCCCACACCTTTGAAATAATAAAGCCCAAGAATACCAAGCTCTCTTGCATAAATGTGCACTTCTTCATATTTGCATAGAGTTTCTCTTTCCTTAACACTTCAAATACCAATCTTAGATGCCTCAAATGTTCTTCTTTAGTTTTACTAAAGATCAAGATATCATCAAAATAAACCACAACAAACTTACCATTATACTCCCGTAGCACGGTGTTCATCAATCTCATAAAAGTACTAGGTGCATTGGATAACCCGAATGGCATCACCAACCACTCATATAATCCATTTCTGTCTTGAATGTTGTTTTCCACTCATCTCCTTCTCTGATCGAATCTGATGATAACCACTTCGAAGATCAATCTTGGTGAAATAATTAGATCCAGCAAGCACATCCATCATATCATCAAGGCGAGGTATTGGGAACCGATACTTGATTGTAATTTTATTGATCGCTCTGCTATCCGTGCACATTCTCCATGTTCCATCCTTCTTTGGTGTTAATAAAGCTGGTGTTGCACATGGACTCATGCTCTCCCTTACGACCCCCTTTCGCACGAGCTCTGCCACTTGCCTATTCAACTCTGCATGCAATGTCGGGCTCATCCTATAAGCCGCTTGATTTGGGAGTGAAGACCCTGGAATCAAATCCATGTGGTGTTGAATATCTCTTTTGGGTGGTAATCCATCTGGTAGCTCATCAGGAATAACATCTGAAAATTCTTCTATTAATTTGATGTTTCTATTGGTATTTGAGCACTTACAAGTTCATCCTTATTTGTGACTAGTGCATAACAAAAACCGGTTGCCTTTGCCTCCTTCACAAATTCCTTTGCAGAAAGCATATTTTCAGCCTTCCCTCTTCTTTAAGAGGTAGCAAAACTATTTTTGTGCCATCCTTCCAGAAAGTATAAGTATTATTTCCCCCATCATGAATAACTTTTCTATCAAATTGCCATGGTCTTCCTAGCAACATATGACATGCATCCATAGGAATAACATCACACCAAATCTCATCCTTATAACTGTTCCCAATAGAAAAGCTTATTAAACATCTCTTATCAACAATAACTTCATTACCCTTCTTAAACCATGCAATACGATAAGGGTTAGGATTCTTCTCACAATGCAGACCCAATTTATCGACCATCTCATTTGAAACCATGTTCTCACAACTACCACCATCAATAATAACATTACATACCTTTCCTCCTGAAGTGCATCTTGTTATGAAAATATTTGTACGTAGCCATGCATCCCCCTTGATATCCTTTCTTGGAGCAATCATTGTCCTCTTGATCATGAGTTTCTCCAACATCGGTGGAATTTTCGAGTCTGTTCATCTTCTACTTGCTCGGCTTCAACAAGATTTACTCTTGGAGCATCTCCTTGCCTCTTGTCATGTGTATAAGAATGTGGGCATTCAAAAGCCCGATGCCCCTCTTCACCACATTTGTAACAAACAAATGGTCTTCGTGGAGCCTCCCATCCTCTATCACCAACATATCCTCTACCCCTAGAAAATCCTCTGCCTCTTTGTTGATTGGAAATCTTGTCTCATATCTTCTTGCTTTTCCAATCCACGAGATGATTCTCCCCTACCTTGGTTGAAACCATCTCGTCCCCGAAAGGAAGATGAGGCCCCTATTCATTCAGGTGATCTCCTAAAACTTTGACGATTTTTTTTTCCTCGGCCTTTAAGGCTAATTGATAGGCATCCTCCATGCTCTTAATCCTATGCATACTTATCTCATCTTGAATAGAAAATTTTAATCCATTTACATACCTGCAGCCATTTGTTCCTCGGTTTCTTCATGCTCTACACGAATGGACAACTTGTAGAACTCATCTGTGTATTCTTGCCTTTGTTTGTAAGTTCATGCGAGATTACGAAACCTCTGTAAAGGGTTTGTGCATAATCCACGAGGAGAAATTTATCTTTTAGCTTCTTCTCCATCTTACTCCACGTCCTAATTCTTTCTTTCCCCTTTCTTGACCGCTCTTTACGTAGGTGATCCCACCATAACATAGCATGACCTTTCAATTTCGTGCATGCAAATTTTACCTTCTTTTCTTCGACATAGCCTTCCACTCAAAAAAATTTTCCCATGCTATTATTGACGGTCTATCGGCTCCTCTGGTTTTAGACTACCACCATACTCTGAAACATCAACTCTTATCCCATCATTCTTTCCTTCTAATGCTTGAAGCATCCTTTCTTCAAAAGCTAATGGTGGTGCTTGCGTTTCCTCCTCTTCACAAACTTCTTCTTCATCTGTGTCATCTCCACCTTGATTTCCTCTTTGGGTTATCATTGCAGCAAGCGCAACAACTTGTCTCTATAGATCTTGCATATTTCTATTCATCTGGGCAATACCGCCTCCTCTTCCTCTTCCTCTTCCTGCCATTTTTAAACAAAATACTTCGAACCTGCTCTGATACCAGATAATGTAGCCAAATTAAGAACAACCAGATATATAGAAATAAAATGAACTCCAAAAGAAAATAGATCTCCTTCTTCGTTATCAAATAATGAATTACAATGTTTCCTAAATAGGAAAATAACTCCCAACTCGAGTTGCCAAGTAAACTCTAGCTAACTCTGACTAAATCTACTCTAGGTGGCGGAAATTACTATTTTTAGCAGTTTACTAGAACCTGTTATTCTTAGTAAGTTCGCATGCTTATTCCTACGGGCACAGAAATTGCCACGCATCTTCTACATCCCTAAATTAGAGGAATTTCCAACTTTCTAACTCATAATGCAATTAATAGACTAAAATTAACTAATGCTCAAAAATAGGAAAAAACCAAACTATAACTTAAATCCTAATTTTCGGCCTCAAGATGGCGGATTTAGGGCCCGAAAAATGTGTCAAAAACTTGCCCCAACGGTAGGGCTCGGGTTGCGCTGCGTTCATCTCATCAAAACACGTGGTTTAAAAAAAAAAAAAACGGACTCAAGCGGACACCGGAGCTCAAGTTATGACCTTGTCAAGTTCCCTGCTAATTCGGGCGCATCATTCTCCCTGCTTGAAAAAACGCAGCTCCTGCAAGTTGTCTTCTTCAAGCTGCTTCCATTTATCGCATCAACTTCTGAATCTCTCCTACTCTATGACCCAAGTATTGTCCTCTTGTTCAGTCCTTTCCAATGTACCAAATATTTGTTGTATTTCCCATGTCGCGTGTCCATTGTTTTCTTATCTAGAATTTGATCCACTTCTTCTTTCTTCTTCTAGGAACCCTTTTGCCCAATCTACTACTTCATCAACATCATCCCTTCTGCACCATCCCCATGAAAAGAATACAAATCGAAACATTAAACACGGAGAAATATCAAAATTCCTGGCGATTCTACCTCATAAGCATTATCGTTTATTTTTTTCATGATTTTGCGGGTCCAATCTTCTTGTACTTGACTTGTTATAGGTTCCTCTTGGAAACCTTTCCTTCCATGAGATATACCATAACCAACTCACCAAGCTGTAAATACCTTTCTCCGTCTGTGCACATCTGCTATTTCCTTATACTTATCATTACTATTTTGCAACTTCTTCCGCACTTCTTCCTGTAATTGTTGTATATGTTCGGCAAATGCTTCTGCATCATCACTGACTCTGCCATCAATGGGTAGCTGTACCAAATCTAATACCCCATTTGGATTACTCCCATACACAATTGAAAATGGAGACTTTCCCGTGGATCTGTTTATGGAACTGTTATATGCAAACTCAGCTTGTGGTAATGCTAAGTCCCATTGTTTTGGCTTTTCCCCAACAATGCACCTTAACAGGTTTCCCAAACTCCTATTTACCACCTCTATTTGCCCATCAGTCTGTGGATGATAAGCACTACTGAACTGTAGTTGAGTACCAAATTTCTTCCATAAAGTCCGCCAGAAGTGACTTAAGAACCTTGTGTCCCTATCTGAAGTAATGGTTTTTGGAACACCATGCAAACGAACAACTTCTCTGAAAAACAAATCTGCTACGCCTGTTGCATCGCTTGTTTTCTTGCAAGCAATAAAATGAACCATCTTAGAAAACCTATCAACAACCACAAAAATGGAATCATTACCTCGTTGTGTTTTTGGTAATCCCAAAACAAAGTCCATACTCGAGATCATCCATGACCCTTTAGCAGAGCAGGGCAATGGCATATACAACCTGTATTTGTGCATGGCCTTTGAGACTTGGCAAATTTGACATCTCTCCACATATCTTACCACATCTCTTTTCAGCTTTGGCCAATAGTATTTGTCTGCTACCAAGGCTATCGTCTTATCCTTACCAAAATGCCCATTGACCCTCCATTATGCAACTCTTTCACTATATTTTCTCTCATAGACCCAATTGGAATACATAGTTGGCGTCCCTTGAATAGGTAGCCATCCTGTAAAATATACTCATCGGGACATCTCCTACATTGTCGACAATGGACTAATTAGTCTTTCAACAATATCCTTGAAATCAGAATCGGAAGAATACAAACCCTTTATTGCTTCAAACCCACCACCTCATTTTCCATAGTGGTAAACAAAGTCACACGCCTACTCAATGCATCTGACTTGATTTGTTTTCCTGATTTATGTTTTAGAGAAAAAGTATACCCTGCAAAAATGATACCCACTTTGCATGCCTACTATTCAACTTCTTTTGTGTATTCACATACTTCAGGCTATGTGGTCTGTAAATAACACAAACTCCTTAGGCACTAAGTAATGCCTCCAATGCCTTAATGCTTGTACAATTGCATAAAATTCCACATCATAAGTAGAGTAGTTCTTTCTTACCTCATTTAGTTTCTCACTAAAGAAAGCTATTGGCTTTCCTCCTTGACTTAGAACAGCTCCAATACCCACATGTGAGGCGTCACAATCAACCTCGAACACTTTATCAAAATCTGGTAGTGCCAAAATGGGTGCCTCTGTCACCTTCTTCTTCAAGAATTGAAAACTATCCTCAGTTGCCTTTGTCCACAAAAACTCCCTTCCTTTTGTGCAATCTGTGATAGGTGCTACAATATTGCTGAAATTTTTAATAAATTTTCTGTAAAATGTTGCTAGACCATGAAAGCTCCTTACCTCTGTTATACTCCGTGGAGTAGGCCATTCAATAATTGCCTTTATCTTTTCTGAGTCCATCTGTACCCCACCTGCTGAAATAATAAAGCCCAAGAATACCAAGCTCTCTTGCATAAATGTGCACTTCTTCATATTTGCATAGAGTTTCTCTTTCCTTAACACTTCAAATACCAATCTTAGATGCCTCAAATGTTCTTCTTTAGTTTTACTAAAGATCAAGATATCATCAAAATAAACCACAACAAACTTACCATTATACTCCGTAGCACGGTGTTCATCAATCTCATAAAAGTACTAGGTGCATTGGATAACCCGAATGGCATCACCAACCACTCATATAATCCATTTCTGTCTTGAATGTTGTTTTCCACTCATCTCCTTCTCGATCCGAATCGATGATAACCACTTCGAAGATCAATCTTGGTGAAATAATTAGATCCAGCAAGCACATCCATCATATCATCAAGGCGAGGTATTGGGAACCGATACTTGATTGTAATTTTATTGATCGCTCTGCTATCCGTGCACATTCTCCATGTTCCATCCTTCTTTGGTGTTAATAAAGTGGTGTTGCACATGGACTCATGCTCTCTCCTTACGACCCCCTTTCACGAGCTCGCCACTTGCCTATTGACTCTGCATGCGATGTCGGGCTCATCCTATAAGCCACTTGATTTGGGAGTGAAGACCACGGAATCAAATCCATGTGGTGTTGAATATCTCTTTTGGGTGGTAATCCATCACGGTAGCTCATCGGGAATAACATCTGAAAATTCTTCTATTAATTCGATGTTTCTATTGGTATTTGAGCACTTACAAGTTCATCCTTATTTGCAACTAGTGCATAACAAAAACAGTTGCCTTTGCCTCCTTCACAAATTCCTTTGCGAGAAAGCATATTTTCAGCCTTCCCCTCTTCTTTAAGAGGTATCAAAACTATTTTTGTGCCATCCTTCGAGAAAGTATAAGTATTTTTCCCCATCATGAATAACTTTTCTATCAAATTGCCATGGTCTTCCTAGCGGTATATGACATGCATCCATAGGAATAACATCACACCAAATCTCATCCTTATAAGCTTTTCCCAATAGAAAAGCTTATTAAACATCTCTTATCATGATAACTTCATTACCCTTCTTAAACCATGCAATACGATAAGGGTTAGGATTCTTCTCACAATCTGAGACCCAATTTATCGACCATCTCATTTGAAACCATGTTCTCACAACTACCACCATCAATAATAACATTACATACCTTTCCTCTGAAGTGCATCTTGTTTGAAAATATTTGTACGTAGCCATGCATCCCCCTTGACCTCCTTTCTTGGAGCAATCATTGTCCTCTTGATCATCAGAGTTTCTCCAACATCATTGGTGGAATTTCGAGGTCTGTTCATCTTCTACTTGCTCAGCTTCAACAAGATTTACTCTTGGAGCATCTCCTTGCCTTTTGTCATGTGTATAAGTATGTGGGCATTCAAAAGCCCGATGCCCTTCTTCACCACATTTGTAACAAACAAATGGTCTTCGTGGAGCCTCCCATCCTCTATCGCTAGCATATCCTCTACCCCTAGAAAATCCTCTGCCTCTTTGTTGATTCTGGAAATCTTGTCTCGTATCCTCTTGCTTTTCCAATCCACGAGATGATTCTCCCCTACCTTGGTTGAAACCAGCTCATCCCGAAAGGAAGATGAGGCCCCCTATTCATTCTAGGTGATCTCCTAAAACTTTGACGATTTTGTTTTCCTCGGCCTTTAAGGCTAATTGATAGGCATCCTCCATGCTTTTAATCCTATGCATACTTATCTCATCTTGAATAGAAAATTTTAATCCATTAACATACCTTGCAGCCATTTGTTCCTCAGTTTCTTCATGCTCTACACGAATGGACAACTTGTAGAACTCATCATGTGTATTCTTGCACTTGTTTGTAAGTTCATACGAGATTCGAAACCTCTGTAAAGGGTTTGTGCATAATCCACAGGGAGAAATTTATCTTTCAGCTTCTTCTCCATCTTACTCCACGTCCTAATTCTTTCTTTCCCCTTTCTTGACCGCTCTTTCTGTAGGTGATCCCACCATAACATAGCATGACCTTTCAATTTCGTGCATGCAAATTTTACCTTCTTTTCTTCTGACATAGCCTTCCACTCAAAAAATTTCCCATGCTATTCAACAGTCTATCAGCTCCTCTGGTTTTAGACTACCACCATACTCTGAAACATCAACTCTTATCCCATCATTCTTTCCTTCTAATGCTCGAAGCATCCTTTCTTCAAAAGCTAATGGTGGTGCTTGCGTTTCCTCCTCTTCACAAACTTCTTCTTCATCATGTGTCATCTCCACCTTGATTTCCTCTTTGGGTTATCATTGCAGCAAGCGCAACAACTTGTCTCTGTAGATCTTGCATATTTCTATTCATCTGGGCAATACCGCCTCCTCTTCCTCTTCCTCTTCCTGCCATTTTTAAACAAAATACTTCGAACCAGCTCTGATACCAGATAATGTAGCCAAATTAAGAACAACCAGATAAACTGCAATAAAATGAACTCCAAAAGAAAATAGATCTCCTTCTTCATTCCTAAATAATGAATTACAATGTTTCCTAAATAGGAAAATAACTCCTAACTCGAGTTTCCAAGTAAACTCTAGCTAACTCTGACTAAATCTACTCTAGGTGGCGGAAATTACTATTTTTAGCAGTTTACTAGAACCTGCTATTCTTAGTAAGTTCGCATGCTTATTCCTACGGGCACAGAAATTGCCACGCATCTTCTACATCCCTAAATTAGAGGAATTGCCAACTTTCTAACTCATAATGCAATTAATAGACTAAAATTAACTAATGCTCAAAAATAGGAAAAAACCAAACTATAACTTAAATCCTAATTTTCGGCCTCAAGATGGCGGATTTAGGGCCCGAAAACGTGTTGAAAACTTGCCCCAACTGGTAGGGCGGGTTGCCGCTGCGTTCGTCTCATCAAAACACGTGGTTTCAAAAAAAAACGGACTCAAACGGACACCCGGAGCTCAAGTTATGACCTTGTCAAGTTCCTGCTAATTTGGGCGCATCAATATTTGTCTAATTCCCTGAAACTACATAGACTACCTATGTAGCACCAAGCACGAGACATATTTTCTAATGCCACCACTACCTCCTTCTAGTTTTGAGGAAGAAGCATTTTGATTTTTTGATGAGGATTTCATGCAAGTCATAACTCTAGGTGGAGAATGTGTAGGATTAACCTCGTTGTCTATCCCTTTTTCCCACCAGTCTTCCACTTGCACCATGTTTTCATGCAAATGTGCAAAAGGAAAATTTAAAATTTTGAACCACGTTAATGCAGACCAAAATATCTAAAATTTTAAAAGTCATACACTACACATACACCCCCAAGTCAACTTATCCCAACCTCCAGCCCTATTCTATCAATCTAATGATACCTATGTCAATTTCAAGTGTCCCCTTAGATATTTTGTAAAGTAAAATCAACCACCTAGGTGATCTAGGATCTTCTAAAATATGTAAGCTTTTATGCAATTTTGGGAAAGGCTAGCATTAGCCTTCCTGGGACTAGTACACCATCTCTAGAGTAGATTTAATCTGAAAAATCATTATAAAAGAGTATTAAAGTGCTAGGAACATCAAGGAAATTATTTTGAAAGATTCATTGAAGATTTAGAGGTGTTTTAAATAATTCACCGAAAGTAGGTTTAGAGGTCGTGAAAAACACACAATGTAAAGGAGGACCTAAGATTAAAACAACATATTCTAAGAGCCTTGTGAGGATTTTAAATCCAAACAAAGTATCTATGTAAACTATTTTCCATGCCCTAAATGGTGGAAAAGGCGAGACATCTTGGAACATTATACACTTTCCTAGAGACTCATTCTTTTGATGGTCAACTAGTGGTCCCAAGAAATAACGGGAAATTTTGAGTTATTTCTGATATATTCGAGGTTATAGAACCTCACCAATCATCTAAAAAAATATTTTTCCATTAATAATAATATAAAATTTTTCCTCAAAATTCATCCGGAAGCTCAAGATATTTCCTCCGAGAGTTGGTCCTCGATTGCAATTTCTCATACTTAACCTTTTTTCATAGAGAAAACATGACAACCTATGGTTAAGGAGTGATATCATATCCCTTTCATCCCTTTATCAAAGAGAAAAATGGTACCTAAAATTCCTCTCCACCCATTGATTCCCAAGTCACCAATATGATGATGTACTAGTTAATCAGCCCCCTAAGTGCTAAAGTTCGATCCCTCTCCAAAGTCACACCAAATCAAAAAGGAAAAGTGTCACAACAAGGTGCAAAGTGGGAATTTATGCCCCTTTTTCCCTTCATCCAAAAATACGAAAGGGACATAAAATTCACCCACATCCCCTCATCTTCCATTTTTAATCTATAAATATTAATAGTTAGTCTTTTTTTCATTCTTCCTCAATGCCTCCATAGCCTGTTGAAACTTCACCGAATCTCTTCCGAATCCAAATACTCCATTTTTGCATCAATATAAACTCCACAAAATTCCTTTCCATAAAAAAAATATTGAAACTAATAAAAGGAATGGATTAAAACAATAGAAAAATGAAGAAAAATAAATATTTTTTGTTAGATAACTACGAAATCTCCCAATCAAAAAAATATGCATATCTTGTAAAATAATAGGTGGATTGAGATGAGATCTTTTGTAAACTTGATAATTATCAAAGATGATAAAAAATCAACAACAAAGAGTTCAAATGATAATCTAAGTCATTTCTTTCATAAATAACCACATTTCGTGCCCTAGCTCACATTCATCAGATTTCCCATTAACTGAAATAGAATCAAGATAAAAAAATTTCAAATA
Source organism: Taxus wallichiana var. yunnanensis (assembly GCA_018340775.1). Taxonomy (NCBI): domain Eukaryota; kingdom Viridiplantae; phylum Streptophyta; class Pinopsida; order Cupressales; family Taxaceae; genus Taxus; species Taxus wallichiana. Next base: position 136,213,480 of record CM031237.1, read on the forward strand.
TAATCCAAGTGAAAAAGTTATCTCATTGGGGTCAATTTCATCATGATCGGAGGTGAAAACTGGTCCTACAAAAGAGATTCGTGACTCAATAAATGTGTTCTTTATGCTAGTTAAATGCCCCAAGCTCTTCACAAATTAAAATTTGATTTTTTATTTCTAAGCATTCTAGTGGTTGAAATCAAGTGATGATATTCAAGGGATAAGATTGTGACAATGAACAAAATCAAAAATATGTGTTTCATCGTAAACCAAGCACCAAAGACACTTTATTAAAATAATAAGTTTTCCTACACATGTTTTTTATATTTGGTTAGTCTTCATTAGAAGTAGTGGTGGTGAAAACAAGTGTGCATCAAAGATAATCATGAAGTCATAATGATTGTTTAGAGTACAAAATAGTAAAAGTGACAACTTACTGAAAATAGTAAGCCCCCTATATGGGTACCTAACATTGTTAGTAATTGACCTCATAAGAACAATCCAAGAGGATACCATGTACACAAGAAAATTATAGTAGAAAAACACATCGGTGTAGTCATCTCGGTCAAAAAATCACCACTTACAAAAATAATTTGTTGTCTCATAGGCACTTGATATAAATAGTAAGTTATTTTGGAAGGTAGTTTTCATAAAGGAAGCATACACAAAGATGAACATTTTAGTTAGGGACATCGGTTGAGCCGGGAGAGGTAGATTCGACATTTACTAAAAGTAGTAATTTATCTCTTGGCACTTCCAAAACATTTACCTTCTCTTTGGTTAAAATTTCCAGGAGCTTTGTAAGGATTTAGGAGTAAAAAAAATATTCATTAGAAATCTAAGAGAATCCTCTAAACTATGGAATAAAAATGTCTTTAAAAACTCTTGGCACTTTTCGGGAGCTCATTCCTTGCAAGGAAAACTTACAATCCTAATAAAAAAGTGGTGAATTTCAAGGAGTTTCAAACATAATTTAAATATGATACCCATCCCATTGATCTTGGAAGCTTGTTTGGAGTAAAAATCATTTACAACCTCACCAAAAAACACCTCCTGGAGATCTAGAAATCTCAATCTCAAGTTCATTATCCCAACCAACCATATTCTTATGTTTTCCCTATCAAAAGTACATGGTGCATTTTTTGCGCCTCACGTCCATTTGAAATAGTGTAATGGCGACAATAAAATTCACCCATGCATAAATTTCTCTTTGTTGCTCCATTTGATCCAATTTTTTTGCATTACGTACATATTTGTACTCCCAGATCTCCCTCCAATTTCAGGATTTGAAGTGCAAAATCATGCCTCGGGAATAAAGTGTGTTCTTTTATCCCTCTTGTTCTCTTGGTGCAATAAGGTGTAACATGCGCCCATGCATAAATTTTTCCCTACCGATCTATTTTTCATGATTTTTTCTCCATTCCTCATGTCTTTCCTTACTATATTATGCTCTATAGTTCTGGATCAAATTTATCCACCTTAGTACACTTACTAAAAATAACATGTGTCCATGGCAAGGCATACTAAGAATACAAATTTGATAAAAAATTGAATGCATCATCAACAAAGGATGATTTAAATGTTCCAAAGGGTTTGAAGGCATTATGATTAATTCAATAGAGCCTTCTAGGATTTGACATGAGTTCTTTCTTCATCAGCATAATGTTCTCTCTCTTATCTCCCCCTAATTTATCTCTCATCCATGCTCTCTTGCTTCATTTGGGGTGCAATTTTTATATTTCCTTAATAGAATTGAAAGGAAATGCTACGTTTCTAATGTAAAATTCAACTTTATGTTATAAAAAGGGACCTAATATTCTCTTAGAAAGTTGAAAATTTTAAGTTTCTCAAAGACATGAAAATTCACTGGAGGGTATATGAAGAGTCATTTCTCTTCATATAAACTTTAAATTCATTCCCATTTCAAAGGATTGGTGATCGATATTGTAAACTCAAGATTGTATTTTTTTAGAGAGAACAAAGGAGATAGCCATTTTGTTTTATTCCCCTCTTGCATATGTTTCCTCATTTACCCTACTTTGCACAACTCTTATTGAAATTCTAATTAAGGAAGAAGGTTATGTTTTCAAGGCATATAAATGTGTTCATATTTATATGCATGATCTATTATAACCAGTAGCATGGAATTTTTCGTTGTTTCTTATAATAAATACATGCATTCAAATTTATAACTAGTGTGTGTATGAATTTTATCTTCTAACCACAACATTAGTTGGCATATATCTTTTCTCATTCCCCTTTCTCACTCTCTAGACCAAGTCTTCTCTATTAATAAATTGCTATATTTTCCGTAGAATCGGTGGAGTGACCTTGTTGGATCCTTGGCCATAAGGCCACTAGGAAAATCAAATTTTCATGCACATAAAAATACAAATGTTTCACTATTTAAGTAGAGTGATTTCAATCCCTCAGAGAGTTGGTACCATAAATCTGTCCACCCAACAATATTTCTTGCTAAAAGTTTTTAGTATCCATTGTGGGGTAGATTTAGAGCATCTACACCCAAATAACGACTAAAAAAGTATAAAAATAAAAATAAAAATATCCAAAAAAATAAAATTTGAGCAGTTTATCATTTTTAAGGTGAATCAATCAAGGAACAAATCCTATAACCTTCGTTTCCCACACACCATGAAGAAATTTCTAGATTAGAGTGATGTACTAATGAGTGATAATGAAGAAGAAGAAGAGGATTGCTGAGAAATACAAATTTTGATCAACCAACATACTAGAACATATCTTGCAAAGATATGAAAGTTGAAGGAAAAGAAGCTTGCTCCATCTCCAAAGAAACTAGACAAAGACTTTCCAGAATAGAGAAAATTATTGCTTGTGAAGATCCCATCATCAAGTCATGGTAGTTATAATTCAAGAAGAGTGTTTCTAGAGGAAAGAAGATCTGCATTCATTTTGATGATGATGCTAGAATCTAAAAGATGGATGAAGAAGGTTTATAAAAGATACAAAATGATGTATGTAGGAAATGACAAGTATAGAAGCCACTGGGGTAAATTTTTCAACTTCACATAACTAACAAAGAAAATCATGACATTTTCTTTCATCTCGCTTCATGTTGATTATGTATTTATATATGGTGATGAGGAAATGGATATTTTGATACGAGAATATGTGAAAAGGTTTCTCAACATAACGAAGGAAATCCTAACCACAAATCCTATCACAAAGTATGGAGGTATGTTTTATTCTTGCAAAGAAGATAAGAACATAGTGAATCACTTCGTCAAGTATAGGTAGTAGAGGATATTTTACTTACGAAGAAGATCCTGATGGTTTTCCATACTATGAGGTTTTCATGACTAGAAGGTTTTTTAATGTTACTTAAGAAAATTATATCTTTGCACATTTAGATGAAGATCAAGTAAGCACTATAGAATATGATGAAGGGAAAGATGATGCAAGATCAACTAAAGGATATCTTTATTTTGAACCCTCCATTGAAAATTAAATAATCTCTTATGAAGATGATGAGAAGGACAAGAAGACGGAAGCATTATTCACAAATTCATTCTTGCTCGAGGAAGAACCCATTTATGAGGTAATATATTCAACAGAGGATTATTGTTGCTTGATTGATGATTATATGCATTCTAAAGACTCGACCAACAACGAATAAATACAAGATGATGTGTTTCAAGTAAGATCAAATATTCTCCTTTAAAATTTTCATATTTTAATTAATGATGAAATTGACATGTGTAAATAAGTTAAATAAATCCATCTAACATCATGGACCAAACTGATTAATTCAAGATGGCCATGGAGGATTTTCCCTCATATTTTTATCTCCAAGTGATGTAGAGATGATGCATGATTAAATTGAGACAGTCAAATAACTATTTTCTCTTACCAATTAAATCATGGAGGATCTGGTGGGAAGAACCTCACTTCCTTTTCAAAGCTAAGGATAATGTCCAGTTTAACCCAATCTCCACTCACTTGAGGAGATAAATGATCATCATGATGAGTATGAAATATTTCATTGTTCATCTAAGAAAGAGGATTCAATAATTAAAGATTGGGATAGTGTTGAAAGTTATTCCCACATGGTTTCTTCAACATGGTCTCTTCAAGAGGAAAGTACAAGCTTTGAGCTTGAAGGAGTGCCCTTCCCATACAACATGGACCTCTTCTCCTTGTTAGGATGCGTTGTGACTCAAGTATTCCCATGTTTACAAGAAATATAATATTTGGGAATAGAAATCATGGAAGGAGTGAATGAGGATGTTTCAAATCAATCATGGGCCCAGATGGATCAAATTTTCTGTCATCTGATGGAGGCACAATGTAGAGACTCTTTCAATAAAAATGAAGATCACCTATTGTGAAATTGGAATAATCATGTGCCCAAGACATCTTGAAGGATGTAGAAGAGAATGAATATCCTAATTTAATTCTGGAAATCTTAACTTGGGATATGAAGTTATAAGACAAGTATGAATAAATTTTTGCTTCCTATTTTGGTACACCAATTTTCGATGTTGAGATGGAGAATTTGGATAAGCTTGATGAATTCCCCAATACTTTGGTTGATGAGAGTGAATGTGAAAGCATGTATTTTCTTCCACATTGTGCGAAGAATTTTATGAGTGCAAAAGAAGGAAGGTTCTTGAATCTCATTTGGAATTCCTTAATCTTGAGGACAACACCTCGATGTGAAGGAAAAAAATGAGGAAAATATTGATCTGATTTGCATTGAAGAGAATTATTTTAAAAAAAGTAAAAAATTGCAAGACTCTTGGGAGTATGTTCAAGGTCAACTTGTTTCCACTACTTCAAAATGATCTTTCAATACAAAAAAGATCTCATATGGAAAAATGCACTCGAAGGTAAAAAATTCCTCTATGAAGAAGTTGAGGGTTACAATTTGGAAAATGATACCAAGATGAACTTCAGGCAGATGGATGATGATGAAAATTTCTCCAAACAACAAGGTGAAGGTGTGCGGAATTCTTGTCAACAAATTCAAAATGAAAATATTCTTACCAATAATCCTTAAACATGCTCCAATATTCCTTAAATAGGTTCCCATATTGCAAGATTTCATGAATATTTATGGGGCACTCCATCTCAATGATATAGTCTCTGTTTTTGGAAGTACTCGTTGGGAGCGAGAAAAGTGAGATTTTCAAATAAGTCATAGAATTAGAATGAAATCAATTTGTTCGTACTCCTTCCGAGTACCTTACTAACATGGGAGATGATTTTAAGCTTCCATCTAAGGATGAAGAATGTCTCCATGATGAGATAAATATTTCTAATTTAGAAATTGTGAAGGAATGGTGTATCACACCCACATGATATCAAGAGGAAGCCTTAAAAGGAAAGAGTTTCAAGAAGGTGACCAAATTTTCAATGGATCAAAGAATGTTCTCAGTGGAGTGTGATTACAAGGATGGAATAATAATCATTCTTCTTCTCCTCAAACCATGTCAAGCCATCAATAGAGCATGGCTTGATCAAATAACAATTTTTTTGTTGGAAGGGTAGAATTTAGTTCACTATTCCATGCTAGAATGTATTTTTCTCAACATGTTGCCAGGTATATGTATATTATTTCCCTAACCTTATAGATATCCCTTCACTTGTATAGAATTTTCCTTTTTCATTGTGTGTTTTTCCCTTCTTCTTTGTTTCCCTTCTACTTTTTGTGTGTGCGCATGCATCTTCTTCCTTTCTTAATACACCTTACAAGTTTGATGGGACTCATGTAAATCCCAACGAAATATTACACGGTCAATGTATTGTAAGTTGAGAATATGATATTCCTCATGTCATGTATTTTATGTGATTAGTCCATAACATGTCCCCAATCTAGAGCCAATTAATGTCATGTAAATGTGCAATAGGAAAAATTCCAATTTTCAAGCATGACAACATACCACAATGTCAAAAAAATTCAAAGTCAAAACTTCAAAAGCCACCCCCAAATCAATTTATCACAACCTCCAACCCTATCCTATGAGTCTTATGATACTTATGTGAAATTAAAGTTTCCCATAGGTGATTTAGGTAAGTAAAATAAATCCCCTAAGTGCTTTAAGATCTTCTAGAACATCCAAGCATTGAAGTAGTTTAGGAAAGGCTACCATTAACCTTCCTAGGACTAGTACACAATATCTGGAGTATATTAAAGGGAAAAATCATTTTAACAGAGTTTTCAAGTGTTAGGAACATCACATAAATTATTTTTAAAGAATCTTTTAATATTAAGAGAGTGCTAGAAACAACTCGGTGAAATGAATTTTTCGGGCCGAATGAGCATGTCTTGTGGAGGAGGACTTGAGATTCAAATGAGATATTCTAAGAGCCTTGTTAGGATTTGAAATACCAATAAAGTACCTATGTAAAGTTTTTTCTATTCTCTAAATTGTGGAAAATATGGCACATCTTGGAACATCATACACTTTCCTAGGAAATTGATTGTTTTGACATACTGTTGGCAGTCTCCAGAAAAGAAGGGGAAATTTGAAGGTGTTTATGATAGATTAAAGGTTTAAGATCCTCACGAAGTATCTCAAACTTATTTTTCCAATCATAATAATATAAAAATTCACCCAAAATTTATCCGGGAGCTCAATATATCACCTTTGTAAGTGGGTCCCAAAGGTGTGATTTATCATACTTAGACATTTTTCACAGAGGACATCGGTATCCTTTGGTTAAGGTGGGATTTAATGTCCCTTTTTCCCATTATCAAAGGTTAAAAGGGACATAAAATTCTCCCTCCCCCATTTAATCCTTAGATCACCATTATAGCCATGTTCTATCAAGTTAAGCCCCAAGTGCTAAAGTTCAGTCCCTCTCCAAAGTGCACACCAAATAAAAAAAAACAAGTATCACAATGACGTAAAAAGTGGGAATTAATTTCCCTTTCTTAAATTTTCCAAAATCAATTAAAGGTACAAAAAGTTATCATCCATCCCCTCCTCTTCCATTTTCAATCTATAAATATCAATACTTAGCCAATTTTTTCCATTCTTCCCCCACGCCTCCATAGCCTACCAAAACTCTGTCGAATTTATTCCGGAATCCAAATCCTCCATTTTTGCATCTAGATAACTCCATGAAATTCCTCTCCATCTAAAAAAATTAAAATCATAAAAATAATGGATTAAAATGATAGAGAAATGAAGATTTTTTGCCAGATAACTACGAAGTCTCCAATGAAAAAAATATTCATGTCTTTCAAAAATACAAGCTAGATTGAGATGGGATATTTTGTAAAATTCCTAATTTTTAGAGATAAAAATGTAAAAAAGTAAAGATTTAATGATGCCCTAAATAATTTGTTTCATAAAAAAAACCATTTCGTGTCATAGCTCACATACTTCGAATTTCCTTTCAATCCGACCATGGAATCAAGCTAAAAATTTACACATAAACTCCAATTGAAAAACCTATCTGAATTTAGTCAATTTTATTATAATCATAGGAGAAAAAATAACGGTGAAAAAACTTCATGACTTTGTTAATGGCTGTTGTGGTAGTTCCATGTTTGATGTTCTTATCAAGTGAAAATTTCATTTTTATTTCCAAGTTTTCGTGGGAAAATCAAGTAAAATTCGGGAGATAAGATCACAATGATGATCCAAATTCAAAAATATGTGTTCTATCACAAACCGAGCACTAGAGAAACACTTTAAAAAAATTAGTAAGGTTTCATACATATATTCACTATTTCTAGTTAGTTTTCATCGAAGGAGTGGCAAAAAAAAGCAGTGTGCACTTAAGATAATCATGAGGTCGAGAATGATTGATAGAGAAGAAAAAAATGAAAATAAATAATTACTAAAAATAGTAGTCCCTTTATATGGGTGCATGCCATTTTTAGTAAGTCACCTCAGAATAGCAACCCAAGAGGATACCGTATGCAAGGAAAGTAAAAAGATAAAACTCATCATCTGACAATCATCTAAGCACAAAAATTCACCACTTACTAAAAAAAGTAAGTTGTCTCATAGGCATTTTTCGTGAATAGTGAGTTGTTCCAAAAGTTGGATTTCACAAAGGAATCATACAACGAGATAAACATTAAATTTGGAAACATCAGTTAGAGTTAGGAGAAGTAGATTCTGACACTTACTAAAAATAGTAAGTTGTCTCTTAGTCGCTTACAAAACAGGGACCTACTCTTTGGAAAATGATTGCAAAATCTCTATATGAGTTAGGAGGAAAATAAAATACTCATTATAAAGGTGAAATAGCTCTCCAAAAGGTATAATCATCAAGTTTTTTAAAAACTCTTCACACTTTTCATGGGAGTGCATTCCTTACTTAGGACAACTAGCAATCGTGATAAAAAAAGGGGACATTTCAGGGAGTGATTTTAAATAACTAAAATATTATACCCATGCCATTTTTCTTAGAAGGTTTTTGGAGTCAAAATAATATACAATTTTACCCAAAAAGACCTCCTTGAGCTCTAGAAATCTCAATCTAGAGTTTGTTCTCATCACTTTGGAAAAATTCTTATATTTTACCTCTCGAAAGTGCATGCTGCATTTTGTGCTCCTCATGTATGTTTGCAAAGGTGCAATGGGGAAAGTAAAATGTTCCCATGTACAAATTTCTCTCTATTTCTTTGTTTCATCCCAATTTTTTTGCATTACGTCCGTATTTTCACTCCCTATCTTTCCCTCTAGTTTGAAGTCTTAAAGTAAAAATCATGCCTCCGAGAACAAAGAGGATTTTTCTATACCTGTCATCATCCCCTTGGTGCAGTAGGGACAATAAAATTTTCCCATTTATATATTTTTCCATACTGATCCATTCATCATGAAATTTTTTTCATTACACACGTCTTGCCTTTCTCTATCATGCTCAATGGCTCATAGATCAAACTTTTCCACCTTAGCACACTTTCGAAAAATAACGTGTTTCCATGGTGACACATACAAAAATATTTTTAGTGGATAAAAAAGGAAATTCACTATCAAAATATGATGATTGAAATGTTGCAAAGGGTTTGAAGGCATCAAGATCAATTTGGCAATTCCTTCTAGGATTCGATAGGAGTGGATTTGTCGGCGACAGATAATGTTCGCCTCTCTCTTCTCATCAATGTTGTAATTCTTCATTGGGGATTGAAATTTTTATATGTCCTTATAGGAATTAAAAATACACTTTATATTTGTAATGTAAAATTCACTTTATGTTATGAAAAGGGACTTAATATTCTCCTAGGAAGTTGAAGTTTTTAAGTTGCTCAAGGACATATTAAAGGTCATTGTGGGGTATATGAAGAGTAATTTATATTTCTATAAATTTTAAGTTCATTCTCATTTCAAATGGTTGGTAAATGATTTTGTACACTCAAGAGTGCATTGTGGTTAGAGAGAAGAAAGGAGGTAGCCATTTTCATCTATTCCCCTCTTGCATATGCATTTTCCTTTTACCTAATTTGTAAAACTCTAGTTGAAATGATAATGAAGGAGGAATTTTATGTTTTCAAGGAATATTAATGTGTGCATCTCTGTATACATGGTTTACTCTAGCCAGTAACATGGAACTTTTGATCTTTTTTTCTTCTCATAAATGCATGTGGTAAAATTTGAAGTAGTGGATACAGAATCGATTTTCTACTTGGAACATTAATTATCCTATCTCTTTTCTCCCTTCCCTTTCACTCTCTATAGTGAAATAATTTTGTAGATGAATTTGCTAGGTTTGTTGCGGGGTCAGTGGATTTCCCCTATTGGACCCCCTTCCGTAAGGTTGTAACGCCCACATTTTTCTCACACAAAAAACCAAGATAAAACCCAATAATTTGTTAGGAAATTTATGGAACATTTTTATTTATTATAAGGGTGTTAACCCTAGAGTTCATTTATCTATTTAGTATCTATAATTTTATATATTACAATAGGTTGATCCAATTAGATTAATATTTAAATATTATTAATCGGTGCCAAAGATATTTCGATTGTAATCATCTAGTGATGTATTAATCGATTAATTATTTTGGATAAAATTTATTTACTTTATTAAATTAATAATCATATTCCACATTTATTAAACATTGGTCCTTAATTTAATTAATCCCCTTAAGTCATTAAATTTAATATCTATTCAAAAATTCATTTACTAAACCATATCAAAAGGGGTACATTTTTACTTGAAAGACCAAAGTACTAAGTAGTCCGCTTTACAAAGTTACACATACATTTTAATTTAAAAACATATTCCCACAAAAATATCCTCACCTAAATATGTAGGATTGATTCCAAACCCTTAGATAGATCCATTTAGAGCCCTTGGGTTTTAGGTATTCAATCTAACCTGAACATGCTTATGAGGTGTTCTTATTCATTTATGTTAGAGTAGGTATTTACCTTAGCTCATGTTCACCTAGGTACTTTATTTACCTTTATTGTATTTATCCTCACCACTTATGAGTGTGGATATTTCTTTTATCTTATTTATATATTAAGAGATATTATCTAGTTGTTAGGTATAGTTCTTTCCTTGATCTATAGTATTGACTAGATCACCCATTAAAATCCTTAGCCCTTGGTCATATGAGGGCTTAAAGCTTGTGATTCATACTAGTAGGTTCTTAAATTCAACCCCCTTTAATTTTTATGTGTGGTGAAGGTTAAAACAATTTTTTTTTTTTCGAGTGGCAACTAAAATAAATAATAGATCAAAATATTAAAAAGCTTGTATCTTTTGATCGGTAACTCGGTTTATAGTGCCTTTTTTACAAAAGTGCTTGTTTTTGGTTCTCTTTCCATCAAAATTATTTATTTTTGACTTTCACTATAATTATAAAGTGCCAAAAATGGAGGACTGTTGTAATCAATTGTGGATGCAATTTCGGATGAGGCCGACGTCCTAATTTTTTTGGGAGTTGTAGTTTGTACCTATAATGGATTACGAGAATGATATGATTTTCTCTTAAGAATGTGGACTTTAAGAGGATAATGTAAAATTTTGGAAGAAAATAAATCGCTCAAGAAGTGAAATTATCTTATACAATCCATCATCCATGATAACGATACAATAATACACTCTTTCTGACAAGACAAACTTGCTAGCCTATACCATCACCATCATATTGTGGACAACAATATCCATGCTCTTAGTCCACTTGAGTTCTTGCTCTTGTACCCACTAACATTGATCTACTAGTTTTGAGCTGAACCTACTTTTGATGCTTCTAAAACTATGAGGCTTGTTACTACATGTTCTTCCACATCTGTGCCTATTACAGTACCACATGTTGTGTACCCTACTTCTGCTCAACTAAATGGATTTTTTGAGAAGCATACCACTGCATTTAGATCTCGCATGCTCCATTCTATGGGTCTCACTAGTAGAATCATTTGCGAGACGTTCACGGTGGTATTGTTTCCACTATTCCACATGTTAAGTGGAATTCTCGTTATGACATTGGTTTTTGAGAAGATAGTTCATTAGGATCACATGTTGATATAAATCCTCTTTTTTGTTCTCTCGACTCTTTCTGAGGATCATGAGCAACACATGCGCATTCTACACCTTCACTCGGGATTGAGAAACCTAAGACTTCAGCTATCAGACATGATCAACTTGACACACATTCTGATGTTCTTTTACATGCACCCATTATGCATTTTGTACCAAGTCATATGCAAGCATCTTCTTCATCCATCTGTGTTGATTTGGGGTGGATATCTAATTAGTCATGGAGGTGACATAGGCATTAATTGAGAGGACTACAGGCATGAATCCTTCACCATTCAACATATTGCTCCACTTTCTATACCTTATGCATTGTGATGCTTCTTGTTTTGAGCATTTTTCTTCAGCAGGTGTACTGTATCTCTCTTATTTGTTGAGAGATTTTGTATCTGTATTTTTGACACTTTTGGCATGTTAATAATATCTCTTATGGGGGATCTATTCTGGTGCATTCCAGTGTTAGTTTTTAAGTTTTAGAGTAGTTGTTTTGACAACTCATATAGATTTGTAGTGTCACTCCACCCATTCAGCAGTATGGGAGGGTGTGGTGTTGATCCTGCTTCTTCGGGTTTCATGTCCTTGCCTTGTTACCTTAGCTTTTCTTGGATTGTGAAACTCTAGAGATTTTGTCCTTTCCTTTTGCTTTGGTTATTGTTCTTGGATCGTGGCACACCTATTTGCAGTAGTTGATCAAATTATGTTTGGTGTTTTTTTGCACTTTCGACATCACTTCATTGACAATCTCCTTGTATGGAGCTATTTTGGTGAAACCAATGTCAATTATTTTTGAGTTCTATGATCCACCATGGATTTAAACCATAATGCACCCAAACTTCTTGAGATTGTAAAATTTTTGAGCGAAGCTTCTTGGGATGCCTTGGAGAAGGTTTTCTATCTCTTTAATTTTTGTTACTTAGTTTTGTGTACCTTGTGGTGTCCCTTTCTTCCTAGTTATTGTAAATGAGTACCTCATTAGGCCTAATTACCGAGACTCATATTGTGGACATGCCACTTCTATTTTGGCCCCTAGCTTCACTTGAGGGGAGGTGTTAGAGTATGTATTTTCCTTAGCTCATGTTCACTTAAGTACTTTATTTACCTTTATTGTATTTATCCTTTCCCACTTAGATGTGTGGATATTTCTTTTATCTAATTTAGATATCGGGAGATATTATCTAGTTGTTAGGTATAGTTCTTTCCTTGATCTATGGTATTGACTAGATCCTTGATTTATAATTCTCTCCTAAATCATGGTCTTGACTAGTTCTTTGATGACTAGTTATTTCCTTGATTTATTGCTTGATCTATGACTTTAATCTGGTTCTTAGATTATTATTCCTTGCCTATTTAAGCAAGGCCCATTCTCAATGTATTGCATTGAGTTCCATAATAATATATGATATTGTTTCTCATTTGTTTTCAAATGTTTTATGTAAAGCTATTATGTTAAATTTCTTTCATATTATTGATCGTGGTGTTTGATTAGCATCTGTGTTCTTGGCTTGGTATGATTTAGTTATCATTCCTTTCAATTTCTTTTCCCCAATTTTCTCATTATCATTTTACAATTTTGTGAGGAAGAGGAGGATGGAGGCCATGTAATGTTTCTCAAAGCCTAAGGGTGGATATACAAAATTTTAGTTTGTATTTTAATTTGCAACCTACTCCTAAGGTTTTCTCTTATTATTATTTCTTATTTTGTATTTCTTTGGATTTACCCTATTTGGGTATGGGTATTTTAGCCCAATTTTGTTTATGGTTAAAATGTTATATACATAGGGATATAGAGTTATACATACATACATACATACATACATATATACATACATATATACATACACACACACACATATATATACCCATTGGTATATTCTTTAAGATTTAAGATTTATTTGAAAATAACTTGATTTAAATTACTAGATTTATTTTTATAATCGGTGACCTGAATATTTTGTTTGATTTTTATATATAGAAAGATATAGATATTGAGTTTACACTCGAAAAGTGTTCGAAAGTGTAAATAAAACACGGTGATAATATAAGCGGCTACGACCTAGTAAATACAGGGTTAATAGTGATTTCGGGGAAGAGGGCAACTAACCCTACCCCTACCCCATATTGGAATATGGGTTTGGGGTGGGTTGTACCCCTCCCTCCCAACATTTTTCTTTAATAAAATTGTGTAAGGCAAGCCATGCCTAAAATAAATATAGTTGAACACATTTTTTTAATATAAACAATTTCATTACTCTAAGCCATTCGACTTATAACAAAAATTTATTTATAAATATTTTTAATATATTAAATATTATAATATATATATAATATTTATATATATATATATATATATATATATATATATATATATATATATATAAAATATAGATATATCTATTATATATGTATATATATCAAACAACTCATCCATTTCATTACGTATTTTTGTAATGAAAAATATATATAAATATTTAAATTCAAATAATAATAAAATTATATAAGTATATATATAGGTTTACCATTTTATATTTTTTTGTTCTTCTTTAATTTAAAGCATTCACTTGAGCCTATTTATATAGTGAAATGTAAAATAAGAGGTTTAAATTTTCTATCTACTCGCATATGAGTCAAGTTAGGAACTGATGGGTTTTCTTATTCAACCCAATATAATTAGTAAAGAGGATATTTTCCCTTATTTTAAAACCCTAAGTAACTATTTTCTTTTCTAATAACATAGTATGAGATTTAACTATAGTTTCAACATTTCAAAATGCTCACTTTTATAATAAAATAAGAGAATATTTCCTTTCTTTCACAATAGAATAAATGACATCCTTTTCAAGAAAAAAAAATCTTTTAAAATAAAACATATTACACTTTTGAGGAAAATATTTAAGTTGAATATAAGCTTAGATTGAGAGAGCTTCATTTTTATTTCCAAAAGCATTTCAAGGTAGTTATTTCATCTAAATAATACAATACTTGATAATTTCATTTTACAAGAACTAACCCATTTAAAATGCATGTTTACATCCAATACACTCTTCACAAACTAAAAAAGTTTGATGGCGTATAATAACAACATGATGCAACCTCACATGCCTCCTTTACAAACAGGATTATTTCTTGAGTATCCAATACAAATTAATTTTACAAAATAATTTTACAAGAAGATGAATATTTAAAATAAAAGTTACAAAATCCATCCACATAAGTGGATACAACATGAAAAATATTTTACATGAGTAGGATTCCTTTTTCTTCTTCAAAATGCAAATATTTCACAAAACCTCACTTGAGCTCCACCATTTTATTCAATATCCAACACAAAAACAAAATAGGGGAGTAGAAAATGCTCTCCACCCAATCAATAATCCAATGAGAAGGAGAATCCTTCCTCCTCTTTGTCCCTCGAATCCTATGAATGAATCAATAAGAGCTATAAGTCAACCAAGGAAACCTTCACATGGCTTCCAAAACAATCATTCATACAATTTTTTTATTTATTTATTTCACAAAGAGAACAATGCAAAGTAAGAACATACATACCATTTTCCAGAGCACAAAGGCTAAATATAGAGCTAAGAGGAGAAAAGAAACATGGGGATTCACTTATACCTCCCAAAGGAGTTGAGTGACAAACTTAAAGCCTCCAAAACAACTAAAACCACATAAAGAACGAGACTCTTGTGCCTCCTTCAATAAAATATACAACATAAGAATACATTTCACTTATCTATAAAGGTGGGAAACTTAACCCAACTCACTCGCAAGATACACAAACATACTCTTCTTCCTCCCTAAAAAATATCCCCATTTCTTTTCCTTGTACACAACTTACAGGCCATTCTATCCCTGAAACCAAAACATACAACAATTATCCCTTTATAATCATTTGCACAACAAAATATCACTAAGAATGCTTGGGTGAAGTCCCTACCTTGTCATTGCAAGAGTATCCAATCACAAGCACAAGCTCCAGGATTTTCCAAGTCCCAATAAAGCACCTACCAATTCCCTAGATTGAAACAACAACTCCAAAAGCAAGCTCCTCCAAAATGAAAGAGAGAAAATAAAACATCTAACCCCAAAAACCTGAAAAAGAACGTACATAAATAGAAAAGTTAGGAGGAAGCGTTGATGTGGCTCCATCTAATATTCCACCTCACTTCTCCTCCTCCCACAACACATGGTTCAATACCAAATCCAAAGTTCATAAGTTAGTGGTTGAGGAAATGACAAAACTCTTACACAAACAAACTCCTACCCACACATCTAAAGGACACAATTAAAAAATCATGTAAGAAATTGCAATAAATATCACCTTTTAACCTTATAAATCACATAATGGGGTCTTTTTTACCCCTTAACCCATAGGGGTAGTTGGTAGGTGAAATTAAGAGGTGTGTGACAAGCTTGAATTATCCCACAAGCCTAAAAATGGCTCTTAAGCCAAAATATGAGTTTGACATGCAAGGTTGAGTACACAACACTTAAAATTAATAAAATGCTTTCAAGTCCAACATAAATTCAAGGATAATCTACAAATATCAAATACCCCATTTTTTCACATCTTACATTATAATAAATAAATGAAATTTATCAACTTAAATGGAGCAAAAATTAACGAACAATAATAAAGGTGAATAAAAATACTAAAATAATTAAAATACTCACGAAATAATTAAACAAAAGGGAAAAAATGCATTTTCCCAAGGTCGCATTTGAGGCCACCACCCCAAATAGAGACCTCCTAAAAATCTATCAGATGAATAACATACAAATATAAAATTTTCCAAGGTGACCTATTGTCAATACCCCAAATTCCTTCATTGTTAGTCTCTTACCTCCTTTTTGTTTGTTGTGTTACAGGTTCTTGCAAAAATCAAAACAATACCTCTCTGGCCTCATGGCCATATTAAGGACATCAAGACCATAAAACACACATATACATATTAAATTATATCATTAAATATCATAACTAAACCATCACTAAAATCAAATAATTTCACCAATTGTTCACAAATTCAAATATTTTGATTCTATCATTTCATCAATTAGCAATAAGATCACAAGACTAAATAACATTTTTAACAAAATATATATATCAAATACAATGAGTTAGTATATATATAAAGTAATAACTCTAGATCATCAAATAATGATATGTCAATCCATGCATGTAATCCATCACATAAGTTGCACTATGTCAAAAGTCTAAAACATCGATACTATCTATCAAATAGGTTAATAAAATATAATAATATCCATCTATCAATTTCCAATGATCAAATATGGTAACAATGTCTATGGATCTAACCCAAAATATGTAAAAATCATATTAATATCAATTTCAAAGAGAAGCGGGCACTACATCCCCCTCCCCTTAGACTCAACTTTCTCCTAGAAGTGACTTGAATAAGTGTGGGAACTATGCTCTCAAATGTGTGGTGTCCTCCCATGTAGTCATTGTCTCATTGTTTAAATCCCACTAGATATGAAGCTGATCAATCTCTCAGCCTCAAAGGCCGAGGGTCATGTACTCTAAAATGCACATGAGATCCACCATCACTTATTGTTGATCCTACACCTATAGTGTTGTAAAATCTCATACATGAAAAGGATTTGGAATGTACTGTTAAAAATAGAAACATGAAATACATCATGGATGCAAGACAACCTTGGTGAAAATGCTAAATGGTAGGCCAAGGGACAAATTCATTTCAAGATCTGAAAGGGACCCATAAATCTAGGAGCTAGATTAGAGAATTTTCCATAATGGATAGGGATCTTATGAGGCTTGACATGAAGAAACACCTTCATGCCCACCTCAAAACTATGCTTTTTACTCCATTGATTTGCATACTTCTATTGTCTATCCTGAGCCTCTTGCAATATTTGTCTATGCATGAAAACATGCTACTCCATATCATGTAATAAAGATGGCCCAAGAGATACCTTGTCCCCTAATCTTTCCCAGCTCATCGATGTCCTACGCTCCCTACCATACAGTGCCTGAAATGGATCCATACTAATAGAAATATAAAAGTTATTATTGTAAGAAAACTCTAACAAGTATAAATAATCCTCCCATCTCGACTGATGGTCTATGTTGTACATCTGACACAAGTCCTCTAAAATATGATTCACCCACTATTTTTGTCCATCTGTCTCATGGTGATAGGTTATATTGAATTTGATCTTCATCCCGAGGGCATGCTACATAGTAATCCAAAAATGAGAGGTGTATAAGGGATCACGGTCACAATAATCTTCCATGGAATCACATGCAACTTGAAAATATCACCCAAGTATACTCATGCCACTAAACTAGTTGTATAGGTAGTATTCATTAGAGAAAAATGATCCACATTCGTCAATCCATCCACTGTGACAATGATGGTGTTGTGGTGATATCTCAACGTAGGTATCCCTATTATAAAATCCAACAAAATGGTGTCTCATTTCCACTTCGTTATAGCATGAGGATATATAAGGCAAGATGGATGCTGATACTCAGCCTTCACCTTCTGACACTCTAAATAAAGAGACAAAAATTGAACTACATCTCTCTACATCCCTCTCCAATGATACAAATCTCTCGATGTGGCATTCATCTTCTTCACCCCAATATGGGATGAATAAGGTACACGATGTTCCTCAAGAAGGATATTATGCCTCAATCCTCCATGTCTGGGTACATATATCTAACCTCTGTGTCGAATAAGACCATCTACCTCTAATGTAAATCCATCAAAATTTTGCTCAAGGTGTCTTTGAGACCGATCTCTACTCTAACTGAAAGGTAGAAGTTATGATGTGGAAGTTTTTACAAGATTCAGGTGGTCAAGTTTGTACAAACTATTGTAGCCATAACCAAGTATCTACGATGACTCAAGGAATTTGTAACCACATTATCCTTCCCATTCAAATACAATATCTCCATATCATACTCACAAAGAAGCTCCATTAAATTCTGGCGTTGATGGGAATTTAGATTGGGTTGTGTGAAGAGATGTCCAAGACTCAAGTGATTTATCTTGAGAATGAACCTCCTTCCCAAAAGGAAGCATCTCCATCAAACTAAGGCATGCACAACTGCTGTAAGCTCAAGGTCATGAGTTATATAATTGAGCTCATAATCCTTGATTTTATGAGACTTAAATGCTACTACATGGCCCTCCTACATCAATACACCTCCCAATCCTACCAGAAGCATCATTACATATGAAAAAATCTCCCTGTGGATTTGGCATTGCTAGAGTAGGTGTTGTCATTAGGAATTCCTTTATTTTCCTAAAGGCTTGCTCACATCAATCTGACAAAAAAAATTCTTCCCTTTCCACTTATGGGAAGTGATGGGATGTGTATATAGGAGAAATACTAAATAAACCTCATGCAATAACATGAAAATCCCATAAAACTACACACCTAGGTCACATTTGGTAGGTGTTGGCTAATCCATGATAGCTTTAATCCTAGAAGGATCGACAACAATACCTTCCACATAAATAATGTGACCTAAATACTAAACCTCTGACTAGAAAAATTCACACTTCTATAGGTTCCTATATAGTTTCTTCTCACAAAGGAACTATAGAACCTGAAAAATATGTTCCTCATGCTCCTCACACATGCGTGATTAGATCAAAATATCATCTACAAATATGAGCAAAAAATTATCTAGGAATTTCTTGAATACCCCGTTCATTAAACTCATTAACACTGCAAGGGAATTCGTCAAAATGAATTGAAAAACTATGAACTTATACTGGCCATGTCTCATGTAGAAATTTATCTTGTTGATATCCACCTCTATAATCCTCACTTAATGATAACTAGACTTAATATCTATCTTATAAAACATTGTGGTCCCTTTCATCTGATTTAACAAATCATCAATGCGTGGAAAGGGTTATCAATTTTTTATTTTTAGTTTGTTTAGCCCCTGTTGTCCACACATAAATGCAAATATCCATCCTTCTTCAAAAACTATCAATGGTGCACCTAAGATACACTAGGATGGATTAGGCCATTCTCAAGAAGTCTCTCAACTACATCTTGACCTCACATAGCTAAGGGGATTTTATGAGATAGGCTCTACTCCAAGAACTAAATAAATATGAAAGTCTATTTGACATGGGGAGGTAATTGAGGTAACTTACTTGGAAAAACATCTACAGACTCCCTCAAAATAAGATGATCATCAATTAAAGGCCCACTTGTCTCATCCTCAAAACTAGAACTAACTATAATAGCATACAACTAACATCTATTCCATGCACAACGTTTAATATTCATATCGGAAACAATGGGAATAGAGATGGGTCTCATAACTCCAAATATCATTGGCTCAAATCCCAAATTATCTACACAAGATATAATCTTTCTGTAACAATCAACTCTAGCTAAGTGTGCAGATAACCAATCCATGCCAAAGATAACTCCATGTGAACCCAAACAAATAATATGAATATTGAAGGTAGTGTTAAGGGGTCCTAGGTCAATACACACTCCTTAACTAAGGAGTTAGAAGAGAACTTGGCCCATAAATCCATCTAAACATCTTAACTAAGGCCTCACCTAAATACCACAATCTTGCATCAATCTTCTAAAGATGGCACAATAAATGAATCAAAAGAGCCAAAATCAAAATGCTAGGTAGGGATAGCCTATAGCCTCTATCATTGTACCTTGATGCTCTACTTAGTGGTTATCAATCACTGCATAAATTTTATGGCTACGTCCCATGTTATCGATCGCACGATTTTAACTAGGTACCTTACCCTTGTTATTGGGGTTCTATGGGAACTTTGTCCAATGGTGTCCAAGTACACTGTATCCATAACAACTACCTTCTCCACTCCAATGAGATGTGGATCTAGCATACTCTAATGGTTTTTATTGTGAATCTTGATTATCCTGCCATGGACTTTTGTGGTCACTATTGACAAGATCCTACTAACTCGAAATTGTGGTGCTCCCTATGTCCTGATGGGTTCTCTAGGGGATGGGCCCCATACTTCATCCTCTAAGAATCAAATATTTATGGAGGTGTAAACGGTTGATGAGTATTTTACTGCTACTAATGTGGTTGTTGCGTTGGCCTAAAAGAAGACTATGCTGAACCATGTTCGCTACACGAGGAGGGGAGCTAACCCCTTGACCTACTATGAAACATCTATTGAATATGACTCCTCATTCTATTTCAAGATTTTTTTTCTTCCCCCTAGTCTCCTCTTCAATGTAGGCCTTCTCAATGACCTCAACTAAGGTCTTCCTATAATGAATGCATATAACACCTCCCATATCCAAGTTAAAGACCCTGATGAACCTATGAATCCTAACCTTCTCATCCTTCATGTAGTCGACATTCAGAAGAAATTCTAGAAACTAACTCTCATACTCTATTATTGTCATGGATTCCTGGTGTAGGTGATGAAACTTATATATCCTCTGCTAGATGAACCTCCTAGATATGTATCTATTCCTGATCCGTTCCTCTAAGATCTCCCAATTAATCTTCTTTGAGTCCACATGGAGCTTCTTGTCTTTAGTACACCACTAAAATACTACTCCATCCCTAAGAATATGAATCACAATAGGATGCTTTGTGTTGTTAGTACATGGAAAAATCTTGAAACATCCTCTCAAGCTCTCTAACCAAGCCTCTACCTAAAAACCTCATATATCACCAACATAATGAGATGGGGGTAGCTTAGGGATCTCTCTCATATGATCTCGTAATGGCGATGTCTGCCAAACACTAGGTCTCTCTACATGCTCATCCTTCATCCGATGGCTCTTTGATCTATCTTTGTGTCTTATAACCCTATCTCTATGCCTTCTCTCGGTGAATTTTCTCTAGTTGACTCCACTTTGGATTTCTCTTCCCTATGATCATCAATTTTTCTTGTTAAGCCTCATGTGATGGATCCCTATCATTTTGGCTAGGTCGTTTCTTACTTCTCCACCTTGTATGACTACATTGACCTCCTATAAGGTTTGCAAAATCTACAAAAATATAGTGACAACTTCTTGATATTGATATACTATATCTAACGCTGCACAAAAAATTACCTTATCTAGTTTGTGCCTCTTATACAAACCAAGATGGGAGTTAATTTATCATCATCTAGGTCTGGTTTCAGTTTTCTAGGTTTTATACATTCAAAAAATATATATATCATGCAATGTGGTGTGTCTAGTTCTAGGTTGATCTAGGTTAACTATTTGTGTTTCCAAATGTGCCAAGGGTCTAAGCGTTCAACACATGGCTTTGATACCAAGTGTAATGCCCACATTTTTCCCACACAAAACCGATAATAAAACCCAATAATTAGTTATGAAATTTAGGGAATAATGTGTTTTATTATAAGGATGTTAACCCTAGAGTGCATTTATCTAACTTCTATCTATAATTTTCTATATTACATTAGGTTGATCTAACTTAGATTAATAATTAAATATTATTAATCCTCTTCCAAATATATTTCTGGTTGTAATCATGTAGTGATGTATTGATAAATTAATTTGTTTCAATTAAATTCGTTTCCTTATTCAATTAATAACCATATTCCACATTTATTAAACAATGGCCTTTAATTATATTAATCTCCTTAAGTCATTAACTATAATATTTATACAAAAATTCATTTTTTAAATTATATAGTTTAATGTCATTTAATCATTTACTAAACCATACCAAAAAGGGTACATTTTAACTTGAAACACTAAAGTACTATGTGGCCCCTTTATAAGTTACACATCCATTCTAATTTAAAACCATACTCACACAAAAATATCATCACCTAAAAAATGGAGGATTGATTCCCAACCCTTAGATTGATCCATTTAAAGCCCTTAGATCTTAGGTATTCAATATAACCTTAAACATCCTTATGAGGTGTTCTTATTCATTTCTTTTACCCTATTTTCTCATTTTCATTTTGCAGGTTTGGGAGGAAGAGGAGGATGGAGGCCATGAAAGGTTGCTCAAAGATCAAGGGTGCATATACACATTTTTAGTTATTTATTTTCATTTACAACCCTCTACTAGGGTTTTCTCATATTATTATTTTTTATTTGTGTATTTTTTGTATTTTGATTGGGTATGGGTATTTTGCTCCATTTTAGTTTCGCATATTATGTTAGTAAAGAGGACATTTTCCCTTATCTTAAAACCCCAAGTAACTATTTTCTTTTCTAATAACATAGTATGAGATTTAACTATAGTTTCAACATTTTAAAATTCTCATTTTTATAATAAAATAAGACAATATTTCATTTATTTAACAATAGAATAAATGACATCCATTTCACGTCAACAAGTATATTTACATG
The DNA here is from genome assembly GCA_018340775.1 of Taxus wallichiana var. yunnanensis. Taxonomy (NCBI): domain Eukaryota; kingdom Viridiplantae; phylum Streptophyta; class Pinopsida; order Cupressales; family Taxaceae; genus Taxus; species Taxus wallichiana. The sequence continues at coordinate 136,236,283 of CM031237.1, forward strand.
CAAGAACATCAATCTTTTAAAAAGAGAGATATTACACTTTTGAGAAAACTATTTAAGTTAAATTTAATCTTAGATTGAGAACGTTTAATTTTCATTTCAAAAACCATTTCAAGGTCCTTACTTCATCTAAATAATACAAGAATTGATAGTTTCATTTTTAGGAAATAACCCATTTAAAATACATGTTTACATCGAATACACTCTTGATAAACTAAACAAGTTGGAGGAGGTATAATAACAACAAGATGTAACTTTACATGCCTCCTTTCCAACATGAGTACTTCTTTAATATTCAATACAAATTAAGTTTACAAAATACTATTACATGAAGATGAAGCTTTAAAATAGAAGTTAAAAAAGCCCTCCACATAAGTGGAGATAACATGAAAAATATTTTACATGCGTAGGATTTCTCCTTGTCTTCTTTAAAATGAAAATATGTCCCAAAACCTCACTTGAAATTGACCATTTTATTCAATATCCAACACAAAAACTAAATAGGGGAATAGGCAACACTGTCCACCAGACTAATAATCCAATGAGAAGAAATATTATTCCTCCTCTTTGGCCCCGAGCCCTAACAATGAAGCAATAAGATAATACATACATACAATTTTTTTGTTTCTATTTTTGTTTTTTTCATAAAGAGCACGATGCAAAGTAACAAACAGATACAATTTTCCTAAGCACAAAGGATCAATATCAAGCCAAGAGGGAAAAAAGAAACATGGGGATTCACTTATGTCTCCCAAAGGGGTCGACTGAACACCTTAAAGCCTCTAAGAAAACTCAAATCACATACCAATAAGAATATTATGCCTCCCTCCAAAACTCTTATGTCTCCCTCAACTCTTATATCTCCCTTAATAAAACATACAATCTAAGCACAAATTTCACTTATCTATAAAGGTGGGACACTCAACCCATTTCCTCCAAAGATTCACAACGATACTCTTATACCTCCCTATAAAATATCTTGATTTCATTTTCTCCTACACAACCTAAAGAAAATTATATCCCCAAACCAAATTATGCTACAATAAACCATTTACAATCCTTTGTACAACAAAATAGCACTAAGATAGCATCGGTGAAGTCCTTACCATTGCTATTTGATGCTCCAAAATTGGTAAGAGCTTTAAAAGGTCATAACTTGAGATTTGGGTGTTTGTTTGAGTGTGTTTTTTTTAAACCACATGTTTTGATGATATGAACGTGCGGTAACCCTCCCTACCAATTAGGAAATTTTCGGCACATTTTTGGGCCCTAAATCCGCCATCTTGAGGCCAAAAATTAGGATTTAAGTTGTAGTTCAGTTTTTTCCTATTTTTAGGCATTAGTTAATTTTAGTCTATTAGTTACATTATGAGTTAGAAAGTTGGAAATTCCTCTAATTTAGGAATGTAGAAGATGCATGGAAATTTTTGTGCCCATACGAATAAGCATGAGAAGTTACTAAGAATAGCAGGTTCTAGTAAACTACTAAATATAGTAAATTCCGCCACCTAGAGTAGATTTAGTCAAAGTTAGTTAGGGTTTTCTTGGAAAATCAAGTTGGGAGTTGTTTTCCTATTTAGGAAATATTGTAATTAATTATTCAATAACGAAGAAGGAGATCTATTTTCTTTTGGAGTTCATATTATTTGCAATATATCAATTTTGTTTAGAATTCATTTACATTATATGGTATCAAAGCTGGTTTGAGTCTTTAAAAAATGGCAGGAAGAGGAAGAGGAGGCGGTATTACCTAAATGAATAGAAATATGAAAAATCTACAGAGGTAAGTTGTTGTGTGTTGCAATGATAACCCATAGAGGAAATCATGGTGGAGATGACATAGATGAATAAGAAGTTTTTAAAGAGGAGGAAATGCAAGTGCCACCATTAGCTTTTAAAGAATAGATGCTTTGAGCATTAGAAGGAAAGAATGATGGGATAAGAGTTGATATTTCAGAGTATGGTGGTAGTCTAAAACTAGAGGACTTGATGATGACCATGGGGAAATTTTTTCAATCAAGGATATGTTAGAAAAATAGAAGGAAAAATTTCCATGCATGAAATAGAAAGGTCATGCTATGTTATGGTGGGATCACCTACAAAAAGACTGGTCAAGAAAGGGGAAAGAAAGAATTAGGATGGAGTAAGATGGAGAAGAAGTTGAAAGATAAATTTTTCCCGTGCATTATGCACAAACCCTTTCAGAGGATTCTTAATCTTAGATAGAACTTACAAAAGTGCAAGAATACATAGATGAGTTTACATGTTATCCATGTTTGTGCTTAGAATTGTCTGCCCCATTTGTGCCCTTAAAGATTTATTGATTCACAACCTCTATCATTTTAATTGTGTTTGGATAAGAGTTGACTTTGTTGCCATTTTAAGGAAAGTCAAAGATCATTATGGGTCCTTGATTTTGTTTCTTTGTTCCTCTTGAAAATCTTTGTATTTTGAGTCTCCCATGCTCTGTTCATTCAAAACTCACGTTTTATCATTTCCTCCATTTTCCATGATCAAGATACCATATTTTCCCTAACTAATCAAGGAGAAATGAATTGATGTGTCCTTCGAGGAACGCATTTGGCAACATTTCTAAAATTTATGTCCTTGAATAAAATTTCACTTTCAAGCTCAAATGGTGTTTTACGATTTTGGTGCATTTCCCCAATCAAATTTTCATCCTTATATCAATAGGGAAATGTGGCATCCAAAAATTCTATAAAAAGCCTCAACTTTAAAATGTGTCCACTTGGAGGAATGATGCTTGTTTGAGAATCAACTTTTTGGTTTGACTTTGAAGCACTGGGAGGACACGTGGAGGATTGGTAGGAAAGGGACACATGGAGGATTCGGCTAGGTTTCCCATACTTAGACAAAATTAAAAAGTTTTATAGGAATTACAAGACATGTGGAGGAAAGATGCTCATTTGAATATCTGCTTTTGGGCTTTGCCTTAGAATAGCACCTGGGAGGACACGGGAGGATTTTGCTACTTTCCCATACTTAGAAAAACATTTATGTAGATGGAAACAATTAGTGGAATATGCTCGTGCTCGTTTAGGGATAGTTGGGGATAGATATGCACCATGAGGACACATGGGACACTTCACTTTGCATTTTACTTAGAGATGGCTAGAAGGATACTTCCTCGAAGCTTGACAAGTGGGAAGCTTCAAGATTTCAAAAAAAAATTTCAGAGTAAGACATGTGGTGAGCCCATGCTCATTCAAGGTATCAAATTTTCTCAAGGTGTGCTATGGTGACACGTGGTAATTTGAAAAGTCATAGAGGGAGGGGAGGCAGACCATCGGAGGAAATTCAAACTTTTCACCTCTTTACTTCATAAAGGTTTAAATAGAAAAAATGGTGTGAGTCGATGGGAAATAGTCAATGTTTTGCCTACCAATGGTAAGTGCAGAACAATTGGAAAATTTTCCTTTTAAAAAAATGAGTTAAAATTAAAAGGGGGCATATAGTTCCACTGGGACCACAATTGGGACATGTCAAAATTATTTCTCAAGGGCGGAGCTATGGGGAAAACTTAGAAATTTTTCCTTTTTCCAAAAGAGAGTCAAGTGACATAATTTCTCCATGTTTCTTTTTGGGGCCCATCAGACAGAGGCCAATTTTTCAAAAGTGAGGTGTAGAGAAAATTGGGAATTTTTTTCATTTTTGAAAAGGGTCAAAAAGGTCAAAGGACGCCCTCGAGCCTATTTTTTTCATCTTCCACGTGGCGACGCACATTCAAAATAAAATATCAACTAGGCTGGCTGAAAGTGTCTAAATCTAATTTACCCCACACTTTTCTCGTAAAGCTCCTAAAAGTGTGAGTCTTCATGATTTTTTATTTTTTTCTACACACCAAACAAGAGGAGTGAGTTAATTTTGATATCTAGAGTTTTGTGGGAGATATCTAGAGACATCTTTCGCCATTAAAATGGTCCGACTCTCAAGCCCGATCCTGATTTTCCATGAGAATGCAAGGAGGATTTGATGATATGGGATGGAATGGTTGGAAAGATGAAGGAGTAATCTGGTGAAAGGATTTGAATGTAGGAAGAAATCAAAGAGATTTTCCTTGAGCACTGGAGATTTTTGTAGATCTTATTCTTTGAATCACGAAAGAATCATGGTGAGAACTGGTGCATTTAAAGTTTATGTCTTTTTAGAGGAATGGGCTCTATTGGAAATGTTATAAATGGCATGAATTTTTCATGCGAATGGGGAGTTTTGAAAAGATCAGGACTTATTTTCTCGGGAAGAAAAAGGTTGATAGAACCCATATATTTTGAGAAGACATCTAGAGAAACCCGTATATCTCTTTTTGTGTCAAATTTGATCATGTCAAGTTGGTTGTAAGTGTATTAACAAGGATTGTTCAGAAACTTTCCCTTGGTGATAAATTTGATCAAACTTTGAGTTATTCTATATCAATCTTGATAAAGTGTATTTATTTAATTTTTGAATGCATATGGGTAGTTTTTCTTGTTTTATTACAATATTGTACCAGAATATAGTCCAATCACATAGGTCTTAATCCTTGTGATAGTTTAGTGGCATGTACAATTTCATTTTAGAACCTTCATCCTGGGAATGGGATAAATGGTTTAAAATCACTTTTCTTTCATTTTGTTGATAGATATTATCTGTAAGGCTTTGGGTGTACCTCGGCCATGATGGTTTAAATATTGGTGATTTATGGGTCCTCTCGACTTGAGCCTTTGTGACAAAATCTCACGAAGTTGTGTGAAAGAGTGCTGATTTGGGCCCCCATTGAAGCACATATTCTAGTTGAGTAAATAATTTAAGTTTTTGTGGAATTTTATTGATTAAATATTTCCATTTTACATAAGCTCTCAAGGATCTAGTGAGTCGAGTCCATCCTATCTCCTCCCACCAATATTCATTTAACAACAACCAATACGCATAATACCCATGTTTATCATGTGTGTACACAAATGCACAATCCTCGTCACCAAAACATGTAGAAACAATCGTGGTATTAAATGTCTTTAGTAACCTTTGCGTTGTTGTGAAAGTATCTCCATAATTTGGAAGTGACAACTCGTGAGAGATGAAAAGTGTGTTGATCATATTTTCATCAAGGTCTTCTCTATAAAATTTATGCAAAAGAAAGGTACTTGTATCTCCTTTCAAATAACAGAGGTTACAAAATAGGTTCTCTTACCTTGGTTGAAAGGCACAACCTAAAATAGTTAGGATTAGATCACATCCTTTTGCATGTGCTACCCACTCCCTTCAGAGCCTGAGTGCCAACAAGTCAGATAGATTGCTTCCCTGGCTACAAAACGACATACATGATTGTCTATCTGCCTCTGAGTGTCCTGTCAAACCCATGATGTTGCTCGGTCTCTGAAGGAGGTTAAATTTTAGAAATAGTCCATTCATGTAGAACATGAAGAAAATAAGGAAAAAATGGATGCAAGGTATGTAAAGGGATTAAAGTTTTCTATTCAAGATGAGATAAGTATGCATAGGATTAAGAGCATGGAGGATGCCCTCACAATTATCCTTAAAGGCCGAGGAAAGATAAAATTGTCAAAGTTTTAGAAGATAACCTGGATTGAATAGGGGGCCTCATATTCCTTTTGGGGATGAGATTGTTTCAACAAAGGTAGGGGAGAATCATCTCGTGGATTGGAAAATCAAGAAGTTATGAAACAAGATTTGGAATAGACAAAGAGGCATAGGATTTTCTAGTGGTAGAGGATATGCTGGTGATAGAGGATGGGAGGCTCCATAAAGACCATTCATTTGTTACAGATGTGGTGAAGAGGGAATCAAGCTTTTGAATTCTCACATTCTAATACACATGACAAGAGGCAAGGAGATGCTCCAAGCATAAATCAAGTTAAAGCCGAACAAGTAGAAGATGAACACGACCTAAAAATTCCACGAGATGTTTGAGAAAATATTATGATCAAGAGGATGATGATTTCTTTAAGAAAGGTAATCTACATGGATGCATGGCTGCGTACTAATATTTTAAGAAAAATATGCACTTTAGGAGGAAAGGTATGTAATGTTATTATTGATGGTGGTAGTTGTGAGAAGATGGTTTCAAATGAGATGGTCAAGAAATTGGGACTTCATTGTGAGAAGAATCCTAACCCTTACCGTATTGCATGGTTTAAGAAGGTTAATGAAGTTACTATTGATAATATATGTTTAATAAGTTTTTCTATTGGGAACAATTACAAGGATTAGATTTGGTGTGGTTATTCATATGGATGCATGTTAAATCTGGTAGGAAGACCATGGCAATTTGATAGAAAATTTATTCATGATGGGGTAAAGAATACTTATAATTTTTGGAAGGATGGCACCAAAATAGTTTTGCTACCTCTTAAGCAATAGTGGAAAGATGAAAATGCTTTCTGAAAAGAAATTTTTAAACAGCAAAGGTAACTATTTTTTGTTATGCACTAGTCACAAATAAGGATGAAGGTAAATGCACAATTACAATTAGAAATAAAAAAATTAATAGAAGAATTTTCTGATGATATTCCTAATGAGCTTGTTGTATATATCTTCCCCCTGTAAATATAGACAAACAGAAGAATATGGAAATCAAAGAAACTCAAAACTCGACATTTATTTGTGCCACCAAATCAGTTAGAGGCACACATCAAAGGATGTCAACATGAGAAAAGTTGCGCCCTAAGTAGGTTGGAGGCACACATTAGAGGATGTCTACATGAGAAAATTTGTGCCCAAGCACAGGTTGGAGGTGCACATCAGAGGATGTCGACATGAGAAAAGTTGAGTCGTGCGCACAGTTGAAGGCACACATTAGAAGATGTCAACACCACATTTTCAGTGCCTATTGCGCACTTAAGAGTATGTTGACATGAGTATGGATGTGCCGACATGCATCTTCACAAGGTGCATCTTTAGGAGGTGCAACATTTTGAGCCTTGACACCCGAACTAACAAAAGCAAACCCTAATACAAATATTCAAATGGCCATAAATTTCACAGGAGCTCAAATTCTCAAGGTTGGAGCTACAAGGTCCTCATGCAAAAGATTGGACTTTTGGGGAAAGCTTACAAGGTTATTTGTCACCATTTTTTGGGTTTTCCATGGTTCTCACCTACTTGCCATAATGAGATGAATTAAATACAACCTGGAGGTGGTTGGGGTAGATTTGGAATTCCTCTCTCTTCCCTCTCTCATTATTCCTATAAATTGTAAGGAGGGGCTTCTTTCTAAAGGTTGGACATTCTTGTTTTCCCCTCCCTTCTTCTCTTTGGCAGGTGAATTTTGGAGTTCAAACCTCCCATCTAAAACTATAATGCAACTTTGCCTCTTGGCATTTTGTAGTGTATTGTATCAATCTTTGGAGAAAATAATGCATGTCTGTAGATGATTCTCAACCTTCTCTATGTTCATTTGCATCCTCCTGATCTTTCACTACAAATTTTGTTATCTGTGCATGATCTTGCATTGCATTTTTATGGTTTGTGTTTATTGGCAAGACAGGTGTTCTTCATTCCTCGGTGCATCACCTTTGTTAGTTTAGGTTTATTTTTATGCATCTTATTACCCTGTCTCCTTGGCAAGTTAGATTAGGTTTTTGAGTAAATCCTCTACATTTTTATGTGTGCATCGAACAAAGGAATAGGAACCCACCTTCATACGGAGAGCTTTTCCAATTCGCAAGGTCCCACACTTGGGAAAAGTTCCATGTTATGCAATCACTGAGAGTCTTAACCCATCAAGTTGCAGACATTCAGGGGTGTTGTGATTCACCATCAATAGTTTTGGCACACTTGGTGGGACCAAGAGGTCATTCCACAAGATTTGAAGGAATTTTCAAGAAATTTTGACTTAGAAATTGCAAGTTTTACGATTTCGGATTTTTTCACCTCCTAGGCTGAACTTTGAAATCAATTTTCATAGGCTTAACTTGCTCAGAACAAGTAAAAATTTCACCAGTTGATAGATCAGGGAAAATATTCAAAAGCGTATTCTTAGATTTTTGATATTTTTACTTTCAAAATTTCATAGTTTTTCATATTTGAGGTTTTTCTAGGTGTCAAGCATGTCCCAAGTTCGACACGGTGTATTTCAGGTTTTGTAAGTTGCCTTGCATGACTTGAGTTTCACTTGTACCTTTTAGGGATTAGTAGCTGCACAACAACACGATAACCGAATTGAAGAACTGTATCTTTTGGGTCTTTCAAAGTTTTAAATTATTTTCAATATTGTCAGGTTTGGTGTGTAACTTGGCAGAATCTAGCCTTTTGAGGCTCGTTCTCTAACACATCTGGCGACTCCAAAGGGATAGAATTTAGTGGTGTAGCAAGCAAAAGTTTCCCAGGAATATGAGAAGAATTTGAACTAGGTCTGATACTCGAGAAGAGGGCTATTTGTCTACTTGCAACTATCACCAGGAAGAGGAAGGAGAGGAAGAAGACCACAAAGATCACCATCTCCACCTAACCGGACTTTGTCTACACCTCCACCTGGTAGACCTTTTCTCGCATCAACTAGAGTTCTTAGGCCAATCATAATGGCACATCTACCACCGAATCCCTTTGTCAATTTCACGGGCAGTAGTCCACTCACCCTAAATGCTCAGAATTAGATTCTAGTTGCAGCGCTAAAGAATATCCCCTATTTCACAGGAGAAAATCATACTACTCCTATTGACCACATCCAAGATATTTCCAATGCATGTGCAATCCATGAAATAAATGAAATGGATATTGTGGTCAAGTTGTTGGCTTCATCTTTTAAAGGTAAAGCCTTACAGTGGTTTAGGAGCCTAGCAATAGGGTCTATTACAAATTGGAACCAACTTTGTTTAGCTCTTTGCAACCAATTCGGGGAGAGGGCAGACAATTTGTCTTTATTGGAACAACTGACGACAATCAAAAGAGATCCTAATGAACAAATGATAAATTTCAACTTCAGATTCCAATGGACATGGGATAGGATTCCAATAGTTGTTAGACCAACCACCGAAGGTGCATTCCTTTATTTCTTAAAGGCTATAAATTCAGACATAGCCATGATGATCCAATCAATGGGAGGGACAACGCTGCCAGGGGCCTATGACACAACTATCAGAGTAGAGAACTGTTTGATCCAAGCTGGTAAGCTTGCACCAAGGCCACCAATGCCTCTCTATCCAGATATGGGAAATCCTACAACCAGTCAAGCACCAAAGTTGAATCCCATTCCAACTCCTAGAAATCAAAGCAATAATGAGGCATCAACTTCTTCAAATACTTCAAAGGAATTGCAGGAGGTTATGAAACAACTATAGAACCTTGGAAATGAGCTGGTGACTATCAAAAGATAGCAAGCTCAAAGTGCTAGACCGTATCAACCTCAAGTGCAGTACCAGGCTAGGCCCCCATACCAACAAAATAGACCACAGCTCAGGCTGCAAATCAAAACCAAACCAGGGACAACCTCAAGCTACTAGGCCATTTCAACCGTATGATCCAAATGCAATGACATCCTCAAGAGCCTTGGTTCCAACACAAAACAACATGCACAAGAGTACGACTAGTGTTACCCTTGCAATCTACCTCACAATCAGTCAACATGTTTCAATGGTGCACTAAATCAAGCCTTGATGGTGCAAACCATTGGTGTGTCTCAAGAACCAAGCAAAAAGAGAATCAGTAGCAAGAAACACAACAAGAAGCACCTCCAATAGAAACCATGTTGGCCAATTGGCAAACGGAAGACTTCTATGGAGTTAACCAACAACCTTTTCAAGGTGTGGTTGTCAACACATGGTCAAAGAAGAGAAGCATAGAAGAGGGGAAACCATCTAATCTAATTTGTTTCTCTACCCACTCCTACACAACAAGGGGTCAGTAGAGCAAATGTAGTTCCAAATGTGCAAAATCAGCCTAAGGTATCTGTTGTAGCAACACATGCACCTGTTCAAGCTCCTAGAAAAGGGTGTGCCAAGTAAGGGACAAAAAAATAAGATCATCCCCTTTCAACATCATCGATCAAATGAAGAAGACACATGTGAACATTTCCATGTGGGAATCACTGGTGATCTCAGGGCAACGAGATTTATTGCAATCTGCAATGGCTAATTGGTCCGCCTCGAATGTATCAAACTGGGGACAGGAGAAAGTTCTCACTAATACAGTGCAACCGGGTGGGGGTCAACCAAGTAAGAATTTGAAGCCTCCACCATTTTATGTGTCATTGGTTGTTGGAAACCACTTGGTACACAACTACATGATAGATTCAGGGGTAAGTAGTTTAGTGATGCCAAAGCAAATAGTGGATCAACTGGGTCTGAAGTATGAGCCAGTGTTGAAAGGAGTAGTATAGCTAGATGGAACAATAGTTCGAATAGTTGGGGTCATAAAAGGGTTAAGCCTAACACTACATGCCTATCCTAATGTTATAGTTCTACAAGATGTTTCTGTGATTGATCTTTCACCACTCTTTTTGTTATGTCTTTCAAGAGACTTCACTACAAAAATCGCAGATATTTATCTACAGATTGGTCACACATGATTTTCAGGATGAGGTATGGGGCCAAAGCAATAATCAGGTCAGAACCAATTGCCAATTTCCATATTGAACCTCATGTGCCAAGTCCTATCAATGTAAATTGCTTAGCCTTTGATCAAGAGGAGTGTTCAAATGATCTAGAAACAAGTACTAAGGTCGAGGGAATTCCTGATTTGACTTTGGATGAATGGGCAAACAAGAGTCATGAATTTGACCCATACAAGGAATTTGAAGAATCTAAATTGGGCGTGTATTGTGTACACGAAGAAAATTTACCCATTCCCAACATCATTTAGCCTAAACAAAAGGATGACAACAAAGTTTGGAAACTATTTTTTGATGGTTCGAGAAGCTAGACAAGGTGCTAGAGGTGGTGCAATGTTGATTTCACCATGAGACATCAAATTTTTTTCAGCTTTTCATTTCCAATTTTCCTATTCAAACAACACGGGTGAATATGAGGCATTGATTCATGGACTTCATTGGGCTAGGAAAAAGGGCATAAAGTACTTACAGGTGTTCGTGGATAGTGAGCTAATCATCAACCAAGTCAAGGGATGACATGCTACAAAGAATGACCTGCTGAAGAACTATAAGAACAGGGTATGGGACCTCATTGAGGATTTTGAAGCTTTCAACATTGTGTCTATACCTAGGAAGAAAAATGAAGCCACGGATAGGCTCTCAGTAGTTGGAGAAACGTTTGATGTGGTTGACAACATTAGAAGGGAAAAAACACAACCACATATCCATGTGATTGTGAGGCCTGAGCAGTTCCACATAATAACACAAGCTGGCAGGTGTTTGAGAATGATCAACAGATCATCAATTTTTTGCAAGAAGAGGCTGAATTCTCAACTAGGAATCGGGACATACTAGAGCAGCAGATGGGGATCAAGTAGTGCATCTACGAGACAAACAAGCTTCCCAAGTGTTTAGTAACATTGGAGTCTATCTTCAACCCTAACAACTAGTTCCGTAAGGAAAAGGCTAACGTATAGGTCAAGAGAGAAGATTTAGAGCTAATTCTAGTTGGGAAGGCAAAACACTTCAAATTGGTAAAGTGGCGACTAAAGCAGGGAGAAATCATATTTCATATAGCTTTGCCAAGAATTTCCATATGTCTTCACTTGGAGCTATTAAGAATTGAGAGGATTTGATCCAAAGTTGGCACAACATACCATAGAATTGGATCTAGATGCTAAGCCCATCAGGCAAAAGCAGAGACCAGTCAACCCTCACATTGAGCCTCTAATGAAGAAAGAGCTAAACAAGCTAATAGAGGAAAACATTATATTCCTAATCAAACACTCAAGCTGGGTTACAAACATGGTTCCGGTCAGGAAGAAGAGTGGAGAAATCAGGTTGTGTGTGGACTTCGAGACCTCAACAGGGCATCTCTCAAAGACCATTACCCACTTCCTTCAATGGAACAAATATTGCAAGTGGTATCGGTTCGGAGAGATTCTCTCTCCTAGATGGCTACTCAGGGTATAATCAGATAATGGTGAAAGAAGATGACTAGTTCAAGATGGATTTCACCACCAAATGGGGAACCTATGCCTATAAGAAGATGCCATTTGGGCTATCAAATGTTGGAGCCACTTTCCAAAGGGCAATGGATATGGCATTCAAGGGATTGATCAATAAAATAGTTTTGATATATCTTGATGACATCACTATATTCTCCAAAAATGCAGTGGATCACCTCTTTCATCTGAGGCAGGTATTTCAGAGGTGTAGAAGATTTGGGGTATCATTGAATCCCAAAAAATGCATATTCTTGGCTCACGAAGGAAAACTTCTAGGCCATATTGTTTCAAAGGAGGGATTGAGGATTGACCCAGAAAGAGTTGAAGCAATTCAAGCGTTGCCATTACCAAGTCACAAGAAGGCTCTTCAAAGCTTCTTAGGAAGGATCAATTTTGTCCGTGGGTTTGTTCCAAACTTTACAGCTCTCGTAAACCCAATAACACTGATGTTAAAGAAGAGCATGGCATTTAAGTGGACATCTAAAGGCAAGGAAAGTTTTGAGGCAATAAAAGAGGCTATATCTCAAGCTCCAACTCTCATCAATCCAAACTTCTCTAAGGACTTCATGCTATATGCCTTCGGTGGTGGAGACACAATTTCTACAATCCTAGTACAACAAAACAAAGAGAGATTAGAACAACCAGTTGCTTTCTTTAGTCAAGGCTTGGAGGAATACGAAACTAGGTACTCTTTCATTGAAAAGCATGTCCTTGTAGTGATCAAGAGCTTAAAGAAATTCAAGCACCTAGTCTCAAACAACAAGATCCAATTATTGGTCTCTCATGCAGGAGTCAAGGACTTCCTTCTAAAAAAGGATCTGAATGAGAAACGTGTAGGATGGATCACTCGTGTCATGGAATATGACATCGAAATTAAGGTCACTAAGCTGGTCCGTGGAAAGGGATTATGTGAACAACTAGCCTCAAGTCAGCAAGTTGAAGCAGGTGATGAAAAAGAGACTATCTTGGTATTACATGATGGTCAAGAACAGGAAAATGATGATGTACCCACTCCTTATTGGACTCAGAATATGATACACTTCCTACAAGTAGGCCTATGCCCTCCATAAATGAGCAAAGAAAAGAGGAGATACTTTAGATTACAAGCCATTCCATATGTGCTTGTTGATGGTGTTTTGTTCAAGAAAGACATCAATGGAGTTCTATTGAGGTGCATTGGGACAAGTCAAATTGAGAGGGTGTTATAAGATTTTCATGATGGAGATTCCAGAGGACATTTTTCCCCATGGATAACAACTCTCAAGATAATGAAGGTAGGGTATTATTGGCCCATGTGTTCAGTGACTACTATACATGGATAAGAAAGTGTAAGAAATGTGCACTCTTCATAGGCAAAGAAAGACTAGTAGCGCTTCCATTGCACCTAATTTTGGTTGACCAACCATTTATGCAATGGGGATTGGACTTCATCGGGGTCATCAATCTAAACTCAAGCCAAGGCCACAAGTGGATTCTCCTAGCAACGGACTATTTCACCAAGTGGACCAAAGCAGTAGCGCTCAAAGAAGCAAATGAGTCTAACATACTAGACTTTTATGAAGGAATAGTGACTAGGTTTAGTGTGCCACCACTATCATATCAGACAATGCATTGGCATTCATAGGTTCCAAGATTACGGAATGGGTTGTGAGAATGGAATCTATTTGAGCACCTCTTCAAATTATTACCGTAGGGTAATGGATAGGAAGAGTCCACAAACAAGAATTTGTTAAGAATCATCAGAAGGACTCTGGATGAAAACCAAAGGACATGGCATACCAAGCTAAAATCAGCGTTATGGGCTAACAGGATAACGCCAAAGAGGTCTACAAGTAATTCTCCCTACAAGTTGGTCTATGGGAAAGAGGCAGTATTGCCTATATCATTAGAATTGCTAGCATTAGAGCTCATGAAGCAGTTGGAGTTGTTTGAGTTTGAACCAATGGAGGCCAGGTATGTAGAGTTGATGGAATTGGAAGAAATCAAGAGAACATGTAGTTTAGATGATTGAGAAGGATCAGGCCTTAGTAAAAAGATGGTTTGATAAGAAGGCAAGAGCAAGGACCTTCCAGGAAGGGGACCTAGTTCTGAAATGGGATGCAGATCGGGAAAAAATAGGAAGGCATTCCAAGTTTGATGCCATTTGGAGTGGCCCCTACATGGTCATAGGATGTAAAAGTAGTAATGCCTTCCAATTGTCTACATTGGATGGAGAAGAACTCCGATTCTAGTTAATGGAATCTATCTTAAACATTTATACTAAAAGGAAAAGGTTTACCCTTGTAAATATTAGTCTAGATTTGAATTCCTCTAAGTGCACATGCACATTATCTTGTTGTAGTTAGGTTTCAATTTCCCTAAGTCATTCAAGGCATAGCTTTTGTTTCTCTCAAGTTAAATTCTACAGTTCAACATGCTCTCGGAGAAGGAGTTACAGTATTAGGCTCGGGATCAGATATCAAGTTGCTTTCAGGTTATTGCTTATGACTCCATGCCCAATGGATTGCTAAAAGGCCACTGATCTTCTACCTAGCAGATAGGTGATCCCATTGATTTTTCAAATTGTTGTATATATCTTCCCCCGGGTAAATATAGACAAACAGAAGAATATGGAAATCAAAGAAACTCAAAACCCGACATTTATTTGTGCCACCAATCAGGTTGGAGGTACACATCAGAGGATGTTGACATGAGAAAAGTTGCACCTTGGTGCAGGTTGGAGGTGCACATCAGAGGATGCCGACATGAGAAAAGTTGTGCCCTGGGGCAGGTTGGAGGTGCACATCAGAGGATGTCGACATGAGAAAAGTTACACCCTGGCATAGGTTGGAGGCGCACATCAGAGGATGTCAACATGAGAAAAGTTACGCCCTAGCACAGGTTGGAGGTGCACATCAAAGGATGTCGACATGAGAAAAGTTGCACCCTGATGTAGGTTGGAGGCACACATCAGAGGATGTCGACATGAGAAAATTGCCCGGCACAGCGGGTTGGAGGTGCACATCAGAGGATGTTGACATGAGAAAAGTTACACCTTGGCGTAGGTTGGAGGCACACATTAGAGGATGTTTACATGAGAAAATTTGCACCTGGCGCAGTTGGAGGTAGACATCAGAGGATGTCGACATGAGAAAAGTTGCACCCTGGCGCAGGTTGGAGGCGCACATCAGAAGATGTCAACACCACATTTTCAGTGCCTATTGCACACTTAAGAGTATGTTGACATGAGTATGGATGCACCGAGGTGCATCTTCAAAGTGCACATCTTTAGGAGGCACAACATTTTGAGTGTTGACACCCCGAACCTGACAGAAAGCAAACCCTGATGCAAATATTCAAATGACCATAAATTTTCACAAGGAGCTCGGAGTCACACAAGGTTAGAATTTTCAGAAATCTTACAAGGTCCTCTATCTAACTATGACTAGATATGTGTAATTAGGTAAGAACAAGTTCTTCAAAAATGCAAAATACGATTCACCATTTTTGGGTTTGCTAGGGTTCTCAACCTACCGCCATAATGAGATGAATTAAATACAACCGGGAGGTGGTTGGGGTAGATTTGGAATTCCTCTCTCTTCCCTCTCTTATTCTTCCTATAAATTTTAAGGAGGGATTCTTTCTAAAGGTTGGACATTCTTCTTTTGCCCCTCCCTTCTTCTCTTTGGCAGGAAAATTTGTGGAGTTCAAACCTTCCATCTAAAATTATAATGTAACTTTGCCTCTTCATTTTGTAGAGTATTGTATCAATCTTTCGAGAAAATAATGCATGTCTATGTGGATGATTCTCAACCTCTCTCTGTTTATTTGCATCCTCCCGATATTTCACAAAAAAATTTGTTATCTGTGCATGATCTTGCATTGCATTTTTAAGGTTTGTGTTTATTGGAAAGATAGGTGTTCTTCATTCCTCGGTGCATCACCTTTGTTAGTTTAGGTTTATTTTTATGCATATTCTTACCCTATCTCCTTGACAAGTTAGATTAGGTTTTTGAGTAAATCCTCTTTGCATTTTTATGTGTGCATCACGGAGGAATAGGAACCGGCCTTCATCCGGAGAGCTTTTCCAATTTGCAAGGTCCCACACTTGGGAAAAGTTCCATGTTATGCAATCACACTAAGAGTCTCAACCCATCGAGTTGCAGACATTCGGGGTGTTGTGTTTTGCCATCAATAGAGCTACTAGATGTATTACCATCCAAAATAGATATTCAACACCATATTGATTTGATTCCGTGGTCTTCACTCCCAAATCAAGCAACTTATAGGATGAGCCTAACATTGTATGCAGTGTTGAATAGGAAAGTGGCAGAGCTCATGAGGAAGGGGGTCATAAGGGAGAGCATGATTCTCATGTACAACCCCATCTTTATTAACACCAAAGAAAGATGGAACCTAGAGAATGTGCATAGATAGAAGAGCAATCAATAAAATTACAATCAAGTATAGGTTCCCAATACCTTGCCTTGATGATATGATGGATGTGCTTACTAGATCTAATTATTTCACCAAGATTGATCTTCAATGTGGTGACCATCAAATTCTGATCAGATAAGAAGATGAGTGGAAAAATAACATTCAAGACAGGAAATGGATTATATGAGTGGTTAGTTATGCCATTTGGGTTATCCAATACACCTAGTACTTTTATGAGATCGATGAACACCGTATTGCAAGAGTATAACGGTAAGTTTGTTGTGGTTTATTTTGATGATATCTTGATCTTTATTAAAACTAAAGAAGAAGAACATTTGAGGCATTTAAGAGTGATATTTGAAGTATTAAGGAAAGAGAAACTCTATGAAATTATGAAAGTACACATTTATACAAGAGAGTTTGGTATTCTTGGGCTTTATTATTTCATAATATCGGGTACATATGGACTCATAAAAGATAAAGGAAATTATTGAATGGCCTACTCCACAGAGTATAAAAAAGGTAATAAATTTTCATAGTCTACCAATATTTGACAGAAAGTTTATTAAAAATTTAGCTAGTATTGTAGCACTTATAATAGATTACACAAAAGGAAGGAATTTTTTGTGGACAAAGGAAACTCATGATAGTTTTTAGTTATTCAAGAAGAAGGTAACATAGGCACCCATTTTGGCACTACCAAAATTTGATAAAGTGTTTGAGGTTGATTGTGACACCTCACACGTGTGTATTTGTATTGTTTCAACTCAAGACCTGGAAAGACAATAGCTTTCTTTAGTGATCAGATAAATGAGTTAAGAAATAACTACTCTACTTATGATGTGGAATTTTATGTAATTGTAACAACATTAAGGCATTGGAGGCATTACTTAGTGCCTAAGGATTTTGTGTTATTTACAAACCACAAAGCCCTGAAGTATGTGAATACTCAAAAGAAGTTAAATAGTAGGCACACAAAGTGGGTATCATTTTTGTAGGGTTATACATTTTATCTAAAACAAAAATAAGGAAATAAGAATCAAGTTGCAGATGCATTGAGTAGGAGTGTGATTTTGTTTACCACTATGGAAAATGAGGTGGTGGGTTTTTAAACAATAAAGGGTTTGTATTCTTCTGATTCTGATTTCAAGGATATTGTTGAAACGTTAATTCATCCATTGTCATAAAATGTAGGAGATGTCCAGGATGAGTACATTTTATAGGATGGCTACCTATTCAAGGGATGCCAACTATGTATTCTAGTTGGGTCTATGAGAGATAATATAGTGAAAGAGTTGCATAGTGGAGGATTGGGTGGGCATTTTGGTAAAGATAATACAATAGCCTTAGTAGATGAGAAATACTATTGACCAAATATAAAAAGAGATGTGGTAAGATATATTTAGAGGTGTCAAATTTGTTAAGTCTTGAAAGGCCATGCACAAAATATAGGGTTGTACATGTCATTACCTATTCCTAAAGGGTCATGAGTAGATATGAGTATGGATTTTGTTTTGGGATTACCAAAAACACAATGAGGTAATGACTAAATTTTTATGGTTGTTGATTGGTTTTCTCATATGGTTCATTTTATTGTGTGCAAGAAAATAGGTGATGTAAAAGGTGTAGCAATATTTTTTTAAGAGAAGGTTTTTTGTTTGCATGGCATTCTAAAATACATTACTTGAGATAGGGACACAAGGTCCTTAAGTCAATTCTAGAAGACTTTATGGAAGAAATTTGGAACTCAAATATAGTTCAGCAGAGTTCCTATTATGCTCATCACGATTGGAAAATAGATGTGGTTAATTGAATTTTGGGAAACCTATTAAGGTGCATCATTAGGGAAATGTCGAAACAATGGGACTTAGAATTACCACAAGTGAGTTTGCATATAACAGCTCCATAAATGTTTCCATAGGAAAGTCTCCATTTTCAGTTATGTATGGGAGTAATCCAAATGGGGTGTTAGATTTTGTATAACTACCAGTTAATGGTAGAGTCAATGATGATGTAGAAGCATTTTCCAAACATATCCAAAAATTACAGGAAGAAGTGTGGAAGAAGCTATAGAATAGTAATGATAAGTATAAGGAAATAATAGATGTGCACAAATGGAGAAAGGTATTTAGAGTTGGTGATTTTTTTATGGTATATCTATGGAAGGAAAGGTTTCCAAAAGGAACCTATAACAAGTTGATGTACAAGAAGATAGGTCCCCTGCAAAATCATGAAAAAAAATTGTAATGCTTATGAGGTAGAATTTCCAGGAATTTTAATATTTTCTAGTGTTTAATGTTTGAGGTTTGTATTATTTTCATGGGGATGGTGTAGAAGGGGATGTTATTGATGAAGTAGTATATTGGAGGGAGTAGGTTCTGATGAAGAAGAAAGAAGAAGTGGATCAGATTCTAGATAAGAAAACAATGGACCCACGACATGGGAAATACAAAAATATTTGGTGCATTGGAAAGGACTAGAACAAGAGGAAAATACTTGGGTCATAAAGTGGGAGATTAAGAATTCAAATTCAGATAAATGGAAGTATTTTGATGAAGACAACTTACAGAGCTGCGTTTTTTCAAGCGGTGGAGAATGATGTGCCAAAATTGGTAGGAACTTGACAAGGTCATAACTTCAGCTTCAAGTTTCCATTTGAGTCCGTTGATTTTTGAAACCACATGTTTCGATGATATGAATGCACCAAAACCCTTCCTATCAATTGGGGAAAGTTTCAAGTAAATTTTCGGGCCCTAAATATGCCATCTAGAAGCTGAAAATTAAGATTTAAGTTGTAGTTCATTTTTTCCTATTTTTGGGCATTAGTTAATTTTCAGTCTATTAGTTGCATTATGAGTTAGAAATTTGGAAATTCCTATAATTTAGGAATGTAGAGGACGTGTGGTAATTTCTGCGTACGTTTACAAATAAGCATGTGAACTTGCTATGAATAGAAAGTTCTAGTAAACTACATAGTGAACTCAACTAAGAAGTCAAAGTTAGTTAGGGTTTTCAAGTTCTAGTTGTGAGTTGTTTTCAAACTAGGAAACATTGTAATTGAAAATAAGAATAAGGAAATTTTCTCCACCTAGAGTTGATTTAGTATGAAGTTAGTTAGTAAACAAATCATTTCTTGAGAAAACAAAATCTCAGTATAAAGCATGGAGTCGAGTTGTGAGTTGATATTTTTCTTAAATTTAGGAAACATATTTAAATGGATTATTCAATAATGAATAAGAGTAAGATTTCGAATTTTCTTTATGGAGTTGATATTATTATTTTCTTTGAAGTTTTAGTATATCAAGATTGTTTAGAATTTGGCTACATTATCTGGTATCGAGATGGTTCGAGTCATTTAAAAAATGACAGGAATATGAAGAGGAAGAGGAGGTGGTATTACCTAGATGAATATATGTGTGCAAGATTTACAGAGGCAAGTTACTACACTTGATGTAATGATAACCTAGAGAGGAAATCAAGGTGAGATAACATAGATGAAGAAGAAGTTTGTGAAGAGGAGGAAACACAAGCACCACCATTAGCTTTTGAAGAATGGATGCTTCAAGCATTAGAAGGAAGTAATTATGGGATAAGAGATGATTTTGAAGAGTATGGTGGTATTCTAAAACAATATGAGTTAATAGACTGGTAGACTAGCATGGGGAATTTTTTTGAGTGGAAGGCTATATCAAATAAAAGAAGGTAAAATTTGCATGCACGAAATTGAAAGGTCATGTTATGTTATGGTGGGGTCACCTACAGAAATAGTAGTCAAGCAATAGGAAAGAAATAATTGGGACATGGAATAAGTTGGAAAAAAGCTCAAAGATAAATTTCTCCTGTTGATTATGAAAAAAAAATTTACATGAGGTTTTAGAATCTCGGATAGAACTTACAAATAGTTCAAGAATACATAGATAGTTCTAAAAGTTTTCTATTCATGTAGAGCATGAAGAAACTCTGGGAAAAATGGTTGTAATGTATGTAAATGGATTATAATTTTATATTCAAGATGAGATAAGTATGTATAGGATTAAGATCATGGAGGATGCCTATCAATTAGCCTTAAAAGCCGAAGAAAAAGAAAATTTTGAAGTTTTAGGAGATCACCGGAATGAATAGGAAGCCTCATCTTCCTTTCAAGGATGAGCTTGTTTTAGCCAAGTTATGGGAGAATCATCTCATGGATTGGAAAAGAAAGAAGTTATGAGACAAGATTTCCAGATTAAACAAAGAGGAAGAGGATATTCTAGGGGAAGAGGATATGTTGGCAATAGAGAATCAAAGGTTCCATGAAGACCATTAATTTTTTATAGATGTGGTGAAAGGGGCATCTTTTCAAATCCCACATTCTAATAAACACAATAAGAAGATCCTAAATACGGTTGAAGATGAAATTAAGATGAACATCCTCCGGATGTTGGAGAAAATTTGATGATCAAGAGGATGATGATTGCTCCAAGAAATGGAATCAAGGGGAATGCATGTTGCATACAAATATTTTAGAACAAGATGCACTTCGGGAGGAAAGGTATGTAATGTTATTATTGATGGTGGTAGTTGTGAGAACATGGTTTCAAATGAGATGGCTGAGAAATTGGGTCTTCATTTATAGAATAATCCTAACCCTTACCGTATTGCATGGTTTAAGAAGGGTAATGAAGTTACTATTGATAAGAGATGTTTAATAAGTTTTTCTATTGTTAATAGTTACAAGGGTGATATTTGGTGTAATGTTATTCCTATCGATGCATGTCATATGCTGCTAGGAAGACCATTGCAATTTTATAGAAAAGTTATTCATGATGGGGAAAGAATACTTATACATTCTAGAAGGATGACACAAAAATAGTTTTTCTACCTCTTAAGGAAGAGGGGAAGGCTGAAAATATGCTTTCTACAAAGAAATTTGTGAAAGAGGTAAAGGTAACTTGTTTTTGTTATGCACTAGTCACAAATAAGGATGAACCTACAAGTGCACAAATACCAAAGAGAAACAACAAAATTAATAGAAGAATTTTATGATGATATTCCCGATGAGATACCGACATGGATTACCATCCAAAAGAGATATTCAACACCATATTGATTTGATTCCGTGGTCTTCACTCCCAAATCAAGCGGCTTATAGGATGAGAGCCATGAGTCTGTGACATTAACACCAAAGCATGGAACATGGAGTGTGATGCAATCAATAAAATTACAATCAAGTATAGGCAAGTGGTAGAGCTCATGAGAAAGTGGGTCATAAGGGAGAGCATGAGTGAGTGGTGGTATACAAACCCCATCTTTATTAACACCAAAGAAGGATGGAACATGGAGAATTTGCATGGATAGAAGAGCAATCAATTAAATTACAATCAAGTATAGGTTCCCAATACCTCACCTTGATGATATGATGGATGTGCTTGCTTGATCTAAGTATTTCACCAAGATTGATCTTCAAAGTAATTACTATCAAGGTGATAAGAGGAACCGAATTGCTGAAAGATGGACTCATAAAAGATAAAGAAAATTATTGAATGGCCTACTCAAAGCAAAGTATTCGGATCATAGAAGGAGATGAGTGATAAAATAACATTCTCAAGGCAATTTTGAAAAGAAATGGATTATGATGAGTGGTTGGTTATGTAATTCGGTTATCCAAGCACCTAGTAATTTTATGAGACTTATGAACACCGAAAGGTGGTTGACTAAGTGAGTATAATGGTAAGTTTGTTATGGTTTATTTTGATGATCTCTTGACCTTTAGTAAAACTGAAAAGAAGACCATTTGAGGCATCTAAGGGTGATATTTGAAGTGGTAAGGAAAGAGGAACTATACGAATGTATGAAGAATTGCACATTTATGCAAGAGAGTTTTATATTCTTTGCCTTTATTATTTCATAAGATAGAGCACACGGCGTCCTCTACACCACAAAAAGTATTTTTGAATTTATTATTTTTGATGATGGACTCATAAAAGATAAAGACAATTATTGAATGGCCTACTCCAAAAAGGAGTATAATAGAGGTAAGAAGCTTTCATGGTCTAGATTAGATTAATTGGTTGAAATTTTTTAGAAAACGTGGATTTGACAAAAATTTTATTAAAAAAATTAGTAGATCATTTTGCAAGTAATATATAATCATTTTACACCTAAGGACAGATTTCGGGCACAAACATAAGGAATTTTAAGTGGACAAAGAGGGTCCTTGTAGAGAATAGTTATTTTAGTTCTTCATAATAAGAAGGTGATAGAGGCACCAAGAATATTGTGTTTTGGCACTACAATATTTTAATAAAGTGTTTATGAGGTTGATTATGCACACCTCTCACATGGGTATTGGTGTGTTGATTTCATTTTAAGTCAAGATTGGAAAGCATTAGTAGCTTTCTTTAGTGAGAAAACTAAATGAGGTAAGAAATAACTACTCTACTTATGATGTGAAATTTTATGTAATTATACAAGCATTAAGTAGCTTTCTTTATTAAATGAGTAAGAAAGAACATTAGAGGCATTACTTAGTGCCTAAGGAGTTTGTCATGTTATTTATAGACCACATAGCTCGAAGTATGTGAATACTCAAAATAAGTTAAATAGTAGGCATAAAGTGGGTATCATTTTGTAGGGTTATACATTTTGTCTAAAAAAATCAGGAAAATATAATCAAGTTGTAGATGAATTGACTAGGTGTGTGACTTTGTTTACCACTATGGAAAATGAGGTGGTGGGTTTTTAAGCAATAAAGGGTTTGTATTCTTCTAATTCTTATTTAAAGGAAATTGTTGAAAGGTTAATTCATCCATTTTCAAACAATGCAAGAGATGTTCGGGATGAGTAAATTTTATAGGATGGATACCTATTCAAGGGACGTCAACTATGTATTCCAATTGGGTCTATGAGAGAGAATATAGTGAAAGAGTTGCATTGCGGAGGATTGGTTGGGAATTTGCTAAAGATAATACAATAGCCCACAGTAGCAGAGAAATAATAATAGCCAAAGCTAGAATGAGATGTGGTAAGATATGTGGAGAGGTGTTAAATTTGGCAAGTCTGTGGAGCCTTGGTTGTACATGTCGTTGCTTGTTCCTAGAGGGTCATGGATAGATCTGAGTATGGATTTTGTTTTGGGATTACCAAAAACAAAATGAGGTAATGAATCAGTTTTTGGTTGTTTATAGGTTTTCTAAGATGGTTCTTTTTATTTCCTGCAAGAAAACAAGTGATGCGAAAGGTGTAGTAGATTTGTTTTATGAGAAAAATTTCATTTGCATGGTGTTCCAAAACCATTACTTCATATAGGGACACAATATTCTTAGGTAACTTATAGAGGAATTTATAGAAGAAATTGGGAAATCTACTACGATTCAAAAGTGCCATCATCCTCAAATGATGGGAAAACATAGGTGGTCTATTAAAGTTTGGGAAACCTGTTAAGGTGCATCATTGGGGAAAATCTGAAATAATGGGACTTAGCATTACCATAAGTTGAGTTTGCATATAATAGTTCCATAAATAGATCCATAGGAAAGTCTCCATTTTCAATTGTGTATGGGAGTAATAAAAATTGGGTGTTAGATTTGGTACAACTACTAGTTGATGGTAGAGTCGGTGATGATGTAGAAGCATTTACCGAACATATTTAAAAATTCTAGGAAGAAGTGTGGAAGAAGCTACGAGAATAAAGCAATGATAAGTATAAGGAATAATGATGTGCACAGTAAGGAGAAAGGTATTTACAGCATTGGTGATTTGGTTATGGTATATCTATAGAATGAAATGTTTCCAAAAGGAACCTATAACAAGTGAAGTACAAGAAGATTGGTCCCTGTAAAATAATGAAAAAATAAATGATAATGTTTATGAGGTAGAATTGCCAAGGAATTTTGATATTTCTCTAGTGTTTAATGTTTCAGATTTGTATTATTTTATGGGGATGGTGCAGAAGGGGATGTTATTGATCAATTAGCATATTGGAGGCAGCATGTTTCGGTGAAGAAGAAAGAATAAGTGGATCAGATTCTAGATAAGAAAACAATGGACATGTGACATGGGAAATACAACAAATATTTGGTACATTGGAAAGGACAAGAAAAAGAGGAAAATACTTGTATAATAGAGTGGGAGATTAAGAAGTTCGATGCAGATAAATGGAAGTAGTTTGAAGAAGAAAACTTGCAGGAACTACATTTTTTCAATCTAGGGAGAATGATGTGCCAAAATTGGCGGGAAATTGACAAGGTCATTAATTGAGCTCCGAGTCTCCGTTTGAGTCTATTTTTTTGAAACCACATGTTTCAATGATATAAATAAACTAACAACCTTTCCTACTAGTTGATGAAAGGTTCGACACATTTTTTGCTATTAAATCTACCATCTTGAGGCTGAAAATTAGGATTTAAGTTATAGTTCAGTTTTTTTCTGATTTTTGGGCATTAGTTAATTTTAGTCTATTAGTTGCATTATGAGTTAGAAAGTTGAAATTCCTCTAATTTAGGAATGTAGAAGATATGTGGAAATTTCTGATCCCTGTGTGAATTAGCATACAAAATTACTAAGAATAGAAGGTTCTAGTAAAATGCTCCAAATAGTAAATTCCACCACCTAGAGTAGATTTAGTCAAATTTAGTTAGGGTTTTCATGGAAAATCGAGTTAGGAGTTGTTTTCCTATTTAGGAAACATTGTAATTGATTATTAAACATCGAAGAAGGAGATCTATTTCTTTTTGGAGTTCATATTATTTGCAGTATATCAAGTTTGTTTAGAATTTGGATACACTATCTGGTATCAGAGCTGGTTCGAGTCTTTTAAAAAAATGGTAGGAAGAGGAAGAGGAAGAGGAGGTGGTATTTCCCATATGAATAGAAATATGTAATATCTACATATTCAAGTTGCTACGCTTACGGAAATGATAACCCAGAGAGGAAATCAATGTGGAGGTGAAACCAATGAAGAATAAGTTTGTGAAGAGGAGGAAACACAAGCGCCACCCTTAGCTTTTAAATAAAGGATGCTTTGAGCATTAGAAGGAAAGAATGATGGGATAAGATTTGATGTTTTAGAGTATGGTGGTAGTCTAAAACAAGAGGAGCTGATAGACTGGTTGACTAGCATGGGGAAATTTTTTGAGTGGAAGGCTATGTTAAAAGAAAAGAAGGTAAAATTTTCATGCACAAAATTGAAAGGTCATGTTATGTTATGGTGGGATCACCTACATAAAGAGTGGTCAAGAAAGAAAAAAAAGAAAGAATTAGGAAGTAGAGTAAGATTGAGAAATTTGAAGATAAATTTCTCCATGTGAATTATGCACAAACCATTCACAGGAGGTTTTAGAATCTCGTAGAAAGAACTCAAAAATAGTGCAACAATACATAGATGAGTCCTACAAGTTGTCCATTTGTCTCAGAGCATGAAGAAATTGAGGAAAAAAGGTTGTAATGTATGTAAATGGATTAAAATTTTCTATTCAAGATGAGATAAGTATGCATAGGATTAAGAGCATGGAGGATTCCTATCAATTAGCCTTAAACGCCGAGGAAAAACAAAATCGTCAAAGTTTTAGGAGATCACCTAGAATGAATAGGGGCCTCATATTCCTTTTGAGGATGAGCTGGTTTCAGCCAAGGTAGGGGAGAATCATCTCATGGATTGGAAAAGAAAAAGATACTAGACAAAAATTCCAAATTCAACAAATTGGAAGAGAAATTTTTAGGGGCAAAGGATATGTTGGTGATAGATGATGGGAGGCTCCAGGAAGACAATTATTTGGTTACAAATGTGGTGAAGAGGGGCATTGGGATTTTGAATTCTGCATTCTAATACACATGACAAGAGTCAAGGAGATCCTCTTAGAGTAAATATGGTTAAATTTGAACAAGTAGAAGATGAACACGACCTAGAAATTCCACCAGATGTTGGAGAAAATCTAATGATCAAGAGGATGATGATTGCTCTAAGACAGGAATCAAGGGGGATGCATGGTCTGTGTAAAAATATTTTAGAACAAGATTCACTTCAAGAGGAAAGGTATGTAATGTTATTATTGATGGTGGTAGTTGTGAGAACATGGTTTCAAATGAGATGGTCAAGAAATTGGGTCTTTATTGTGATAATAATCCTAACCCTTACTATATTGCATGGTTTAATAATGGGTAATGAATTTATTGTTGATAAGAGATATTTAGTAAATTTTTCTATAGGGAACAGATTACAAAGATGATATTTGTTGTCATGTTATTCCTATGGGTGCATGTCATATGCTTCTATGAAGACCATAGCAATTTGATAGAAAATTTATTCATGACGGAGGAAAGAATACTTATACTTTTCGGGAAGGATGGCACAAAAATAGTTTTCCTACCTCTTAAGGGGCTTAAAATATGATTTTTGCAAAGGAATTTGTAAAGGAGGAAAAGGAAACTTTTTTTTTGTTATGCACTAGTCATAAATGAGCATGAACCAAAGCAAGTGCACAAATACCAATAGAAATAACATAAACAATAGAATAATTTTCTGATGTTAAACCCGATGATATACCAGATGGATCACTGCCCAAAAGAGATATTCAACACCATATTGATTCGAATCCGTGGTCTTCACTCCCAAATCAAGTGGCTTATAGGATGACAGTGACATTGTATGTAGAGTTGAATAGGAAAGTGGAAGATCTCGTGAGAAAGGGGGTCGTAAGGGAGAGCATTAGTCCATGTGGAACCCTAGATTTATTAACACCAAAGAAGGATGGAACATGGATAATGTACATGGATAGTAGAGTAATAAATAAAATTACAATCAAGTATAGGTTCCCAATACCTCACCTTGATGATATGATGGATGCGCTAATGGATCTAAGTATTTCACCAAGATTGATCTTCAAAGTGGTTACCATTAGATTTGGATCAAAGAAGGAGATGCGTTGAACAATAAATTTAAGACATGAAATGGATTATATGAGTGGTTAGTGATGCTATTCGGGTTATTTAATGCACCTATAACTATTATGAGACCGATAAACACCGTGCTTCGGGAGTATAATGTTAAGTTTATTGTGGTTTATTTTGATGATATCTAGATCTTTAGTAAAAGTAAAGAAGAACATTTGAGGCATCTAATGGTGATATTTTAAGTGTTAAGGAAATATAAATTTTGTGCAAATATGAATAAGTGCACATTTATGCACGAAATTTTGGTATTCTTGGGCTTTATTTTTCGTAAGATGGGGCATGATGGACTTAGAAAAGATAAAGACAATTATTGAATGGCCTACTCCATGAAGTACAACGAGAGGTAAGAAGCTTTCATAGTCTAAAGCAACATTTTATAGAAATTTTATTAAAAATTTAGCAATATCAGTAGCACCTATAACAAATTGTACAAAAGGAAGGGAGTTTTTATGGACAAAGGAAGCCGAGGATAGTTTTCAGTTCTTGCGTAAGAAGAAGGTGACAAAGGCACCCATTTTGGCACTACCATATTTTGATAAAGTGTTTTAGGTTGATTGTGACGCCTCTCACATGTGGGTATTGGTGTTGTTCTACGTCAAGGTGGAAAGCCAATAAATTTCCTTAGTGATAACTGAATGAGGTAAGAAATAACTACTCTACTTATGATGTGGAATTTTGTGCAATTGTAAAAGCATTAAGGCATTGGAGGCATTAATTAGTGCCTTAGGAGTTTGTATTATTTACAGTAACCCATAGCCCTAAAGTATGTGAGTACTCAAAAGAATTTAAATAGTCGGCATGCAAAGTGGGTATCATTTTTCAAGGTTATAAATTTTCTTTATTACATAAATCAGAAAACAAAATCAAGTTGTAGATGCGTTGACTAGGCGTATGACTTTGTTTACCATTACGGAAAATGAGGTGGTGAGTTTTGAAGCAATAAAGGGTTTGTATTATTTACGATTCATATTTCAAGGATATTGATGAAAGGTTAATTTTCCCATTGTCAAAAAAATGCAGGAGATGTCCAGATGAGTACATTTTATAGGATGGCTACCTATTCAAGGGATGCAAACTATGCATTCCAATTGGGTCTATGAGAGATAATATAGTGAAAGATTTGCATAGTGGATGATTGGTCTGGGAATTTGGTAAAGATAAGACGATAGCCTTAGTAGTAGAGAAATACTATTGTTCAAAGCTAAAAAGAGATGTGGTAAGATATGTGGAGAGGTGTCAAAATTTCCAAGTCTCAAAAGGCCATGCACAAAATATAGGGTTGTTCATGCCATTTCCTATTCCTAATAGGTCGTGGAAAGATCTCGAGTAAGGATTTTGTTTTGGATTACCAAAAACACAAGGAGGTAGTGAATCAATTTTTGTGGTTAGCGATCGTTTTCTAATATGGTGAATTTTATTTCCTACAAGAAAACAAGTGATGCGACAGAGCGTAGCGATTTGTTTTTAGAGATGTTGTTTGTTTACATGATGTTCTAAAACCATTACTTCAGATAGGGACACAACGTTCTTAAGTAACTTTTGGAGGACTTTAAGGAAGAAATTGGGAACTCAACTACAGTTTAGCAATGCCTATCCTCCTCGTGATAGATGGGCAAATAGAGGTGGTCAATAAAAGTTTGGGAAACTTGTTAAGGTGCATCGTTGGGAAAAGCCAAAATAATGGGACTTGGCATTACCAAAAGTTGAGTTAGAATATAATAGTTCTATAAGTAGATCAACAGAAAGTATCTATTATCCATATTTTCCCTAAAAAAATTGATCAGCCACGACCTTGCACAAGAAGAAGCTAGAGAATTCACATTCAAATCCTTTAATCAGGTAATAGAGGAACTCTACAATGGAGTGGAAAGGTGTGCAAAAGATCAAATGACCCCGTGCATGAAGAAATTCAAGAAACAAGTCTATCGATCGAACCCATGCTTTAAATCTAAGTGAAGAAAGAGTATAGGAAGGCTCATAAATGGAATAACATAGTTAGGGTAGGAGGTCGAGAAGTGTTAAAAGAACTAAAGGCTTAAAGGAAAAGAAACAAAAAGATTTGAAGTCTTTAGGATTTGTAAATGGTTCAGAACGGGCCCAAAAATGATTAAGTATAGAGGAGATAGTAGAGGGAGCAAAGTGTCCAAATGACACACTCCAAAGATTAAATCCAAAGGGAAAACCCAAACAAGTTCTAATCTTCCACACGTCTAGAGCCCCAAAAAGTTACACCGACTGTTGAATAGTCTTCAACTTAGTAAAGGGTGCCAAGTGTCTTAGCAATGCACATTAAAAAGTAGTATCCAGTGGAGACTCAAAATTTTGCCAACCCTCCACGTGAGAAAATTGTCAACAGAGGTAAAAAAGGAGAATGAGCCCAAAACAAATAAGTATAGAGTTCGGGTGGAAGGCGCCAAGTGTCAACATGATGCTCCATCAAAGGTAAAATATTGAGCTAGTTTTCAAATGAGTACAGCATTTCACATGTCTCAAAGTCCAAAAAGGGACATAATCGGGGTTGATTAGTCAAGGAAAAGGTAGGCCAACAGAGGGAGCCAAATATAAACACGATGCTATTTTATAGGTAAAATTTGGGGTGGGTTTCCAAACAAGTATCGTGCCACCAAGTGTCCAGTGGTCAGAATTTTGTCCACACCAAGCAAAGAGACTCGGGAAAATACAAAGTACCCCAAGGAGCACGTGGAGGCCTCCAAATGAACCCGTATGGAAAAAATCTTTAAAATATTTTGTGCCCATGATCCAAATATTCAAATGGCCATATCTTTTGACTAGAGACTCCAATTTGTGCGGGAGAAGAATTTTTGGAAATTCTTAACACCCTCTACCCCATGGAAACATAAAATATCATTCTTAACAAGATTTTGTGGTTGAAAAATGGGAAAACATCTTAAAAACCAATAATACAAATCTTGATTTCTCTAACTACCAAATCTGATTCGATTTGATCTTCCGGGGAACAAGACATGACAAATTTTGGGTGGATTTGAGAAAGGCATTGATTGATAGTGGTTAATATTTCAAACCAGGATTTAGTGTGTATCTTTAGGGGGTTGAAGTAGGATTCTAATTCCTCCATCTTATCCCTCTTATTCTTCCTATAAATATTAATGAAGGGAAATATTCAAAGGGTTGGTTGTTAATCTTCCCTCTTCTCGCCCACTCTCTTTTTCTTCCTTATGGTAGAAGGTGGAGTCTAAGCCTCCTTTCATGGCTTTTTAATGGCATTATCTTGCCTCTTTCCCACTAATGATGTATTTGTAAACTTTTGGAGCAATAAAAATTATTTTTTGATGCATCTATCCTTCCTTTGTTGATTTTGTCATCTCCCTCCCCTCTCATCGTTGTAGGGTATACTGTGCATATTCTCGATGTTTGTTGCAAGTCTTGGGAGCTATGTTTAATGGGCTTTGAAGTGGTGCTCGTGTGAAATATATCTCTACTCTATGATGCTGAAAATAGTTTGCAAGAATTGAATTGGAAACGAGGCACCATGAAGTAGTTGCACTCCAACGGAATTGTGAAAGCTCCAACGATAGCAAGGAAAAAATTGATCAGTAATGGAAGAACTTGCTCAACAGAAACAAAGCTTGCATAGAGGAAAGATAGCGGAGTGTCTTGGCATGCTCATAAATGAATAGAAAAGGGGTACATATAGGGTGTTGAGTAACCCTAGTGCATGACACATATGAAACCCTAAACCTAACCCTAAACCTAACCCATGTGAGATGACCCTCCAACATGAGAGGAGGACACATAGGATAACTCACACTAACACCCCCCCTTCATCGAAGTTGGGGTAGCAGCTGTGATGAGTCAGATGGAAGAGGAAGACACTCCTAAACAACTAAGAAAGATGTGTCAATGGGGCCTGAAACTAAAGGCCTGATAAGGTGCCCATATACAAACACAATCTTCCTAGAAGAAGAAGAAGAAAAGAAGGACTAAATAGCCCTAAGAAGATGGGCAGCTGCAAAAGACCTCACCCCAAGAAGAGACCGTAAGTGAAGAAAATTCATCTTAGTGAAAGGCTTGGTGAATAAGTCTGCAATCTGATCAGCTTCTGAATGTATTGAATGTCGATGATACCATCATGAATAAGCTCTCGTATGAAGTGCATATGGATCTCAATGTGCTTCGTCCACTGATGCTGAACTAGATTTCTGCAAATAGAGATAGTGCTCATGTTATCACAGTAGATAATGGTAGGCCACCGAAAGTGGATGCCAAACTCTGTCAGAATACCCTGTAGCCAAATAGCTTATGTGGCAGCGTTGACTACTCCTCTGTATTCTGCCTCTGTAGATGATATTGCAATTACATTTTGCTTCTTGCTAGACCAACTAATAGGACCCGAACCAAGAGAGAAACTGTAGCCAGAAGTAGATTTCTGATGATCTAAGTCACCGGCCCAATCAGAATCTGTGAACCCAATCAAGTCAATATCAACCCCTCCATGATAGTGTATGCCATCAGCATAAGTGCCACAAACATAATGAAGGATCCATTTAGCTACTTTCCAATGCAGCTCATGTGGCTCCTACATGAATCTGGACATGATCCCAACAACATATGATAAATCTGGTGAGTGTGAGTCAAGTAGATCAAGCTCCCAACTAACTGTCGAGTAAAGAGTACCATCAACCAAGGGAGTAGAGCAATCTGAAACCAACTTAACCTCGAAAAGAAAAGGAGTAGGAGAAGACTTGTAATTAGACATCTGAAACCAAGCTAGCAAATCAAGAGCATACTTAGGTTGCAAAATCAAGATTCCGAGTCAGATTGTGAAATATGGATCCCAAGGAAGTAATGAAGCAGACCTAAGTCAGTCATGGAAAACTTGTTGGCTAAGGCAATCTTCACAGAATCAATAATAGAGGAAGAGCTGCCTGTGATCAACAAGTCATCAACATATAGAACAAGAATGAGTATGGAGTCATCTTGTCATAGAATATAAACATTTGGATCAGAATGACACCTAGTAAACCCTGATGTAAGTAAGAAGGAGTCCATCTTGGCATACCAAGCCCGAGGGGCTTGTTTAAGGCCATAAAGAGACTTCTTTAACTTACAAACGAGGGAGGAATCTTGGACATAACCCGGAGGTTGTTCCATATAGATCTCTTCCTCTAGGTCACCATGAAGGAAGGCACTCTTAATGTCCATTTGATGGAATTTCCATTTGTTTGTTGCGGCAATGGCTAGGGTCAGTCGAATAGAAGTCATCTTCACAACCAGAGCAAAGGTTTCTATATAATCAACCCTAGCTATCTGGGAGAAACCCTTAGCTACTAATCACGCTTTAAACTTTTCGACATCTCCATCTACTCCATACTTTGTTCGAAACACCCACTTACACCGAACGATTTTTCTTCCTTTTGGAAGAGTGGTGAGATCCCAAGTATCGTTCTTCATGAGAGAGGAATACTCCTCATCCATGGCAGAATCCCACTCAGGAATACTAGAAGCCTCCTGGAAATACTATGGATCAGAAGTAGAGGCAAAGAAAGAGTGGGGTCTAACGAAATCTGAGTGAGTACATCTCATATCGAAGTATCTCCAACTAAATCTCCAACACTTTACAAAGTTTTCCTAGCCCAAAGGGGACCAGGAGGATCAAGCTCAGAGTCAGAAGATTCTTCACTTGAGTGAGAAGGGACATAGTCCCTTCATCACTACTATTCGAGAATAGAAGAATCAAAGGTCCGATGGTCGAGAGGATCTCGGAAAGAGGAGCACGCTCAACAAAGATCATAATCAATGAGTCGAATCAATCAGCGAGTGAAGAACCTCTATAGGTGGAGAAGTAGAAGTCAAAGAAGACTCATCAAACTTAACACTTCTCTCAATATATAGCTCATGAGAAGTAGGATTCATCAATCGATATCCCTTCACTCCATCAGGATACCCTACAAAGATACAAGGTTTGGATTGTGGTTCCAAGGCCTTGTGTTTCTTCTAGGAAATCCGAGCCATAGCCTTAGATCCGAAGACTCGAAAGTGCTCAACATCAGGCTTGCATCCAAACCAAGCCTCAAAGGGTGTCATCCTCTTCTTGCCTTGTGTAGAACACGGTTCGAATGTAATTTACACAATTCATATTTCGCCCAATGTGTGGAGGAAGAGACTTGAGTGAATCATACAAGTGGCCATCTCCTTAAGAGTATGGTTCTTTCTTTCTACGACTCCATTCTGCAAAGGGCTATAAGCAACTGTATGTTGCAAAGAGATCCCTTCAGAAGTACATAAATCCATGAACCTATTGTTTACATATTCACCTCCATTTTGGTTTGGAGAACCTTGATAGACCATTCCACTGTTTCTCAGCAAGATCCTTAAAGTCCTGAAAATGTTCAAAGACTTCAGACTTAAGCTTAAGAAAATATACCCAAGTATATCATGAATAGTCATCAATGAAGGTTAGCACATAAAGAGCTCTAGTAAATGAAGGAGAAGGAAATGGACCAAAAACATCGCTATGAACAAGATCCAAGGGACGAGTGGCTCTCCAAGATTTTCCTTTGTCAAAGTTCTTTTCAGGATGCTTTCCAAGGGTACAACCCTCACAAATACCCTTAGAAAACTTGACACGAGGGAAACCCATTGACCATTTTGTTTTGACTCAATTGTTCAAGGTAGTGATAGTTTAGATGTCCAAAATGCTCATGCCATAGCTTACTAACCTCATTTGCATGAGTGAGCAAGGCAGTGGGCATAGAATCAAAAGTAAAGTGGGAGAAGGTGTACAACCGTGAATGGTGATCTGCCTTTCCCTCAGCCACTATAGTGTCATTGTTAAGCTCACGAATAATCACCGAGTTAGGACCAAATTCCACTCGCATTCCTTCACCAAGATGAGTAATTTAGTAAATTGATAGGAGATTGGTAGAGAGATCAGGAACACTCAACACTTGGTTAAATGTTCCCCATCCATCTCTACCAATCCACTACCGGAAATCGACACTGTCATGTCATTACCCATCGTGATTTGGGACATTCCACAAGGTTTGATGTTGGAAAACTCAACATGCGAAGAACCCATGTGGTGTGAGGCACCGAATCTATAATCCATGTTGATGAAGGAGAAACTTTGGCTACAAGGGCCTTTCCTTTCTTCTTATCATTTCTAGCACCTTTTGCAGCAGAAGACTCGGCCTTCGGAGCACTTTGTTTTATTGATTCAGGAACACTTATTTTATTTTTCTCAAGTAAATGAGATAAGTGATCAATCTGTTTCTTAAAACAGTGTTTCTCGTCATGACCAATCTTCTTGCAATAGGAACACAAATACTTGCTTTTCTGCGCTCTAGGCTTAGAAGTTGAAGTGTTTGTGTCATTTTTAGGTTTGATCTTGGTTTCTTTCTTAGGTTGATCCTTAGTTTCTTTCTTCTTTTCAATCATCTTTCCCTTACTAGTACTTGCTATAAGGGCATGTGACTTGGACTTGAGAGACCCCATTTGAATGAGTTTTTATGTTCTCGAATGAGTTGGGACAAAAAACAATCAAAGGAGGGCATCATCCAAGTATCTCCCAAAGTAGCTTTCAGAGCGTAGAAAGTTGATACGAAGATAGAATATTCGGGACCTAGCTTAGAGAGAATTGAGAAGATCATTTGAGAATATTTCTTTTCTATTTGACATCCTTTTAACAATAATCTAATGTGGACAAATTTTGAGAAGAAGGCTTGTAGGTTTTCAAAGTCACTAGGATTTAACCCTAGTAGTTCATTTTCCAACTCATGCGCTCTCATGTCATCTAGTTGTCCAAACATCGCATCCGGTGTTTTCCACGTAGATGTAGGTGTTTTAGATGCCCTAATTTGGAAGAGAAAGTCAGGAGAAACAGACATGTAGAGAAGACCTAAATCTTCATCACTACGGTTTTACCACTTAGATTTTTTCAGTTCATCATATGGTTCGGCCTCGTTCCCATGGTGATGCGGTATAACCCTTTACCCCTTAGTTTCATTATTATTTTGATCTCCATTCAAAAATTTGAACGGCGTAATAAAAGGAATTGAAAGTGCATCCATAGTGAGAGAGAGAGAAATAAATGCGAAAAAAACACAACCACCCAAAGACAATAACAACCCACTTGTTTTGAAACTTTATAGTTTAGTGTGTTGATTACAATTGGGTCCGTGCATGTGGTTTGAAACACTTGGTAACTCATCTTGCAATTAGCATAATAATGCACAAGAGAGGAGACCACAACAAGTGTTTCGTGGAGCACAACAAAAGAGGAACACCGTAAACAAGCACAAGCAAAAAATAGAA
Organism: Taxus wallichiana var. yunnanensis; assembly: GCA_018340775.1. Lineage (NCBI taxonomy): Eukaryota > Viridiplantae > Streptophyta > Pinopsida > Cupressales > Taxaceae > Taxus > Taxus wallichiana. Next base: position 136,271,971 of record CM031237.1, read on the forward strand.
AGGAGGTGAAAGCCAACCCTGGTGGTGAGAAAAAGCATCTCACATCACACGAAAGAATCCCTTTGTCATAAACTGTGGTGGACGTGCTCACAAGTCCATGAAAAAAGGAATAGAACAAAGCTCAAAAGAATGAGCTGAATTAAGCAAAACAAAGACACCCCCAAAATGCGGCACTTTATAAAATTAGTGTGTTTACAAAGCTAATGATCCCATCATCTAGAGTGTGAAAAAACATACAACTTTGACTAAAGAAGTGCTCAAAACCGAGCAACGAGTCAAAAGTTATAGCAAAAACCAATTCCCACAATTTGATGAGAAAAAGCCAATAAGCCTACAAACGGATTAAAAAAGTGCCCTAAATGCATGCAAAGGGTGTCGTATGTATGCTCATTGGAAATGGCACAGAATTTGAGATAGGGTTTGTTTGTATTGCGAGGGGGAATTAGCCACCTGCCAATCTCGGACCTCACCCTTCGTCTTCGACACTCGACAGAAGGTTAGAAATACAACAATCCAAAGACCAAATTATAATGCCAAGGAAATATATTTTTTAAATAATGTTAATGAAATAAAATTAGATCTAATGTAATTAAATCTAATGAATTTTGAAAAAATCTTTAATTAAACAAATCACTAAAAAAACACTTTTTTTGAATATTGTCTAAAACTTACAAGTTTTAGAAAGAAGTTTTTTTTTTTTTAAAGATTTTTAGATGAATATTTTTAAACAAATAAAGATTGAATGCGTTTTTAGAAAGTATCTTTTAAATAAAGAAATATTTTTTGATTTAAAACGCATACCAAAAAGAGTGAGTTTTTTTTGTTTTAAAAAAAAGAAAACACAGGTCATTTTTTCTAAAAAACTGAGGATTTTAGAGAGAAAAAAGAAGGAAATTAACAAACTTACCAAAGGAAAAGGTGTATGGTTGAAACCTTACCAAAAAACAAGAAGAACAGCCACGCTGGAGTGTTTACAACAGCGTTTTACCTTGCTCAGACCAAAAAAATGTGGCAGAGTTGTTTAAAAATGTACCAGGCCACGTAGGAGTGTTTACTACAGCAGTGTTTTACCTTGCTCAGACCAAAAAACGTGGCAGAGTTGTTTAAAAATGCCTAGGAAGCAAAAAAACATGGCAGATGATTTTTACAACCCTGTGAAGCAAAAAAACGTGGCAAATGATTAAAAAACGCCTGCAAAAAAAAAAAATGTGGCTAATGATTAAAAACACCTACGCAATTAAAAAACGTGGCTAATGATTAAAAAACACTTGCGCAATCAAAAAAATGCCTTGGAGAGTCCAAAAAATGCCTGAGCAGCCACGTTTTAGCTTGCCCACACCAAAAAATGTGGCAAATGTGATTAAAAACGCCTGGGAAGCAAAAAAATGCTAGAGGGATAGCAGAGTAGCAACCATGACTGAAGAACTCAAGGATCCTGCAACCACAGACAACATGCACAAGAAAAAAACACAAAAACTTTCCGAGAAAGCTTGTTAGAGATATTAGCAAGATAATTTCTAGAAAATGGTGATCAAAAGACTTGCATGCAGAGTAAAATAATGAAACCAAGTAAGAGTAATAGCAACAAAAAATAAATCGAGTGCACGTTTACCCGATCTCAGCTCTGATACCATGAAAAGAGTTTGCGAGAATCGAATCGGAAATGAGGCACCATGAAGTAGTTGCACTCCAACGGAATCGTGAAAGCTCCAGTGATAGCAAGGAAAAAATTGATCAGTAATGGAAGAACTTGCTCAACAGAAACAAAGCTTGCATAGAGGAAAGATAGCGGAGTGTCTTGGCATGCTCATAAATGAATAGAAAAGGGGTACATATAGGGTGCTGAGTAACCCTAGTGCATGACACATATGAAACCCTAAACCTAACCCTAAACCTAACCCATGTGAGATGACCCTCCAACATGAGAGGAGGACACATAGGATAACTCACACTAACGAGATGCATCTTGTCCTCCCTCTCCTCTTCTCACCTCTCTCCACTTCAGGGAAGTCAGTATGTGATTCAACCACTTCCTTTTCTAGTGTATCATCGCTTAGTGTACGTTCTTTTAACCTCTCTCTCTCTATCTTTATCTTCTTGGAGTGGTTAGATTGGGATAGGATATGTTCTTCCTGCATTAGAGTATCTTGTGGCAAGTAGATTAAAAGGAAAGAACTAGCTTTCTGCAAAGGTCCATCTCAAGTTTTGTAATTCCCACAACTTGAGAGATGGTCTCATGTTGTGCAATCACACCGGATTCCCATCCACACCTGGGCTATTTGGAGGTTATATGATTTTGTGCTAATATTTTTGGCATGCCTGGTGGGATAGGTCTGAATCACCTTACCACTTCATCTTAGTAGGTTGGTGTGTTCCTGTTAATGTTCATCCTTTTGAGACACATGCAAGCACATTTGTCAACTCCATCTAGCTAATAACCCATCCTTTGAGTTGTAGACCTTTTCCATCGATTTCCACTCATTTTCTTCCATTTTATTCTTCCATCTCTTTCATTTTCTCCCATTCCATGAAGTTGTGCAATCATGACTTAATTCCCTTCATGGAACTCACTTGTGTAGTAACAACAGTGAAATCCCCCTCAATTCATTTCACAACTCCTCCAAATCAGCATTATTATTAGATCCAAAACCATTATGCTTACCCATATGAGCAGGGTCAAAATCAGTTTGGCCATAGAGCTTATCAAGAACAAAGGGCGCATACAATGGTAAAAACTACATAGAGGATGTTGGTCTACTAGAGAAGATTCAAAAAATGGAGACTAACATGGTGCATTTTAGGGCCATAGCAAAAATGAAGGAATTAACGATTGGTTACAGGGAACCTTGTCCAAGGGGAGACCCTTTTCCAAGACATTACAGCCCTCAGGAGAAGCTAGACTTCATGGTTGAAATGTTGCCCCAACTTGCACAATGGAATGAGGATATCGAGGCTTATGAGTTAGAGTCAAGACAACATTGTCAATGGGTAATTCCACCATCTCATATATTTTCTTTTTCTCTTTCTCAAGCAGCACCATCTCAACCCAAGCTCCAATTTTCAAGATTCCCTAGTTGCTGCCCCAAGTGTTGATTCCATTTATCCATTCCCTAGTCTTCCACCCCATTTAAATTCTTCTCCCCTTTTATTTCCTAACAAATTCATCCCCTATAAACAAAAAAAATTTCCACCTCCCTCCCCACCATAAATAATTACAAATCTGAGTTGAGGAGCGGTGTTGGCTAACGCTGAGTTTGGAGTAGAAGAGGAGGACCATATAGTTTTAGAGGTTCCAAGTGTGGAGCAGAAACAAAAAACCTTCAGGTATTCCTCCCACTTCATCATCTTCAAGCTCTGATGTTGAAGAAGACTTTAGTCTTTTAAACTTCATGTTTGAGGATGAAGGGAACCATGGTGAGCTAGTTCCAAATTAGGAGGAGACCGTGGAGGAGGTAGAGTGCATGCCGCAGGATAGCTAAAGGAGGTAGATTATCTTTCGACTTGGAGGATTTCTTTGATACAAAGGAGCTTGAGGAAATTACATCATTTACTCCTCTATCATCCATCTCCCAAGCATATGAGCCTTCTGCCATGGAGGAGAATATTCAAGGACAACAACTTGCACTTCATAAAATTCCTCTGGAACTAAGGTTGAAAGATATGAGTCTTCCATGTTCTTCACAAGACAAGGAAGAGAAAATGAAAGAAGATGTCACCATCTCTCTCACACCATCCACCCAAGAAGGTCCACAATAATACTTAATTTTTAGAGATAAAATTTAGAGAAATGGGCACATCCAAAGGAACAAACCATGCCCAATTAGATACTTGGGTTCATTGGAGCCAAGGAGAAGCTAAAACCAATCATGCCTACTTGAGGCATGAGGATGCGTATCAAAGCACCAAGGGTCACCATTAACACCTCCTAAGAGTCGAATGCAAATCATCTTGAGGATGAATTTTCCATTAATGTTGATACCTTACTTATATGGGTGGAGGATCGGCTTAAAGTCAGTTTTTCACTCATATAGGTAGCCATATTTAGTGTCAAATCTTTTACATGGCTGCCTCTTTTGAGAAAGGGAACCTACTTCTCCCTAACTATAGAAGGCTTTCTTTAGCCCCTTTTCTCTCTTGTTAGTTTACGAGTAGAAGTAGACTTAATTTCTAGTAGAAGAAGTGTTTTTGGACACTATACATGTCTCATTTGAGGCATGTATGATTTTTTCTTTGTACATAAGTTTTATCCATATTTCTCCAGAGCTACTGAGGTCAGGCCCTTCACTATTCATGGCAGAAGACTCATAGTTTCTTGTAATAGTTACAAATTTCAAAATAAAACAAATGCAGAGCAACTAAAGAACATTTTCAAGACAACCCATTTAGGGACAGATGAAATCCCTAGGTCAAAACAATTTTCTACTCTCAGAAGCCTTGTTTCAAGATCTCTTATGAAAATTGAGAGTGCGGACACATGGGAAGGCTCAAGGTCAAGCAAAAGTGAAAAGCAGGTAATCAAAGAGTCCATTTTGAAAGAAGGGTCAGTACCAAGCCATTAATTATGACTCCATGCCCAATGGATGCTTTAAGGCAACTGGTCCTCTCATCTATTAGGCGAGATACCCCTATAAAGTTGCCAAAATTTTATCCATAGTTTTCCACCGGAAAAATTGATCAGCCATGACCCCGCACAAGAAGAAGCTAGAGAATTCACATTCAAATCCTACAATCAGGAAATAAAGGAACTCTACAATGGAGTGGCAAGGCTTGTGAAAGATCAAACAACCATGTGTAAAAATAAATTAAAGGAACAATTTTTTTCAAGTAAAAGCGTGCTTCAAATCCAACAAATAGATTATAGGCGGGATCGAAATGGAATAACAGGGTCAGGGTAGGAGGCCAAGCAGTGTCAAAAGAACTAGAGGCTCAAAGGAAAAGAAATGAAGAAGATTCGAAGTCTTCGGGCTTCGTAAATGGTTCAGAATGGGCCTAAAAATGACTAAGTATGGAGGAGATAGTGGAGGGAGCCAAGTGTCCAAATGGTGCACCTCCAAAGATTAAATCCAAAGGGGCAAACCCAAATGAGCACCAAGCTTCCATGTGTCTAGAGCCCCAAAAAGTTGCACCAGCCATTGAAAAGTCTTCAACTTAGTGGAGGGTGCCAAGTGTCTTAACAACACACATTCAAAAGTAGGATCCAGGATGGAGACTCAAACTTACACCAGCCCTCCACATAGAAAATGGTCAACAGAGGTCAAAAACAAGAGCGGTCCTAAAATGACAAAGTATAGAGTGTAGGTGAAAAGCACCAAGTTTCAACATGATTCTCCTTCAAAGGTAAAATCTAAAGGGTTTTCAAATGGGCATGGGCCTTCCATGTGTCTCAGAGTCCAAAAAGGGACATAGTCATAGGTTGAATAGTCAAGGTAGAGACAAGCCAAACAGAGGGAGCTAAGTGTCAACATGGCGTTATTTCATAGGTAAAATTTGGGGCCGGTTTCAAACAAGCATCAAGATGCCACATTTCTAGGGTAAGAATTTTTCCCCACCAAGTAAAGAGACTCAGAAAAATAAAAAAGAAGCCCAAGGAGCATGTAGAGGTATAACGTGGACTTTGTATTGATAACCTCTTTAAAATATTGGGTGCCTGTAATCCAAACATTCAAATGGCCATATCATTTGACTAGAGACTCGATTTTGGCAGGGAGAATACTTTTTAGAAATATCTCAACACCCTCTACGACATGCAAACATAAAATATCTTTCTTAATAGGATTTAGTGGGTGAAAAATGGGAAAACATTTTCCAGGCCACTAAAACAAAGCCCTATTTCTCCAATTACCAAATCTGATTTGATTTGATCCGCCAGGGAACCAGACATGAAAGATTTGGGGAGGATTTGAGAAAGGAATTGATTGATAGTGGTTGAGCTTTCAAAGTAGTATTCAATACGTATCTCTAGGTGGTTTAAGCAAGATTCTAATTCTTCCTATTCTCTCTCTTATTATTCCAATATATTGTAATGAAGGTTGAAAGGGTTGGTTGTTGAACTTCCCTCTTCGCCCCCTCTGTCTTTCTTCGTTAGGGTAGAACATGGAGTCTAAGACTCTTTTCATGGCTCTGTAATGACATTATCTTGCCTCTTTCCCACTAACGATTTATTGTGTGAAATTTTGGATTAATAAATTTGTGTTTTGATGCACTTATCCATCCTTTTCTTATTTTATTATCTCTCCTTGCCTCTCGTTGTGGTAGGGTATATTGTGCATATTTTGATGTTTTTGTGGGTCATGGGAGCTGTGTTTAATGGTTTTGAAGTGGTGTTCGTGTGAAATCTATCTCTGGTCGTGGTGCATATTTTCCACCCTCTCCTTTGCTCACCTCTCTCAACTTCAATCAATCGTGTCGTGATTCAACCACTTCCTTTTTGGTGTATCACCGCTAGTGTACACTCTTTTATCTCTCTCTCTCTCTCTCTCTCTCTCTCACACAAACCCCTTGGAATGGTTAGATTTGATAGGATAAGTTCGAATGCACGGGAGTAGCTTGTGGCAGGTAGATTAGGAGGTAAGAAATAAATTTATTTTGAGGTCCATCTCAAGTTTTGTAAGTCCCACAACTTGATAAATGGTCCTGAGGTTGTGCAATCACACTGGATGCTCCACTCCACATCTAGGCCATTCTAGGGTGCTATGGTTTTCACTAATAGTCTCCATTTTCAATTGTGTATGGGATTAATTAAAATGGGGTGTTATATTTTGGTATAGCTACAATTTTATGGCAAACTAATGATGATGCGAAGCATTTTGCCAAAAATATCCAAAAATTGTAGGAAGAAGAGTGGAATAAGTTGTCAAATAGTAATGATAAGTATAAGGAAATAGAATATGTGCAAAAACAGAGAAAATTATTTACATTTGGTGATTTTCTTATGTTATATCTGTAAAATGAAAGGTTTCAAAAGGACCCTATAACAAGTGAAGTACAAGAAGACTGGTCACCGTAAAATCATGAAAAAATATATGATAATGTTTATGAGGTAGAATTCCCAAGGAATTTTGATATTTCTCTAGTGTATAATGTTTGATTTGTATTATTTTCATGGGGATGGTGTAGAAGTGGATGTTATTGATGAAGTAGTAGATTGAAGGCAACAAATTTCGGTGAAGAAGAAATAAGAAGTGGATCAGATTCTAGATAAGAAAACAATGGACATGCGACATGGGAAGTACAAAAATACTTGGTACATTGGAAAGGACTAGAAAAAGAGGACAATACTTGGGTCATAGAGTGGGAGATTAAGAATTTGGATGCAGATAAATGGAATTAGTTTGAAGAAGATAACTTGCAGGAGCTGTGTTTTTTTCAAGTAGGGGAGAATGATGTGCCAAAATTGGCAAAAGAACTTGACAAGGTCATAACTTGAGCTTCGAGTGTCCATTTGAGTCTGTGTTTTTTGAAATCACATGTTTTAATGATATGAACAAATTGACATCCGTATGTATTGGTATGGGAAAGTTTTGACACATTTTCAAGGCCTAATTCCACCATCTTGAGGCTGAAAATTAGGATTTAAGTTATAGTTCAGTTTTCTACTAGTTTTGGGCATTAGTTAATTTTAGTCTATTAGTTGCATTATGAGTTAGAAAGTTATAAATTCCTCTAATTTAGGATTGTAGAAGACATGTGGTGATAAATGTTCACGTACAAATAAGAATGTGAACTTACTAAAGATAATAGGTTCTAGTAAACATCTAAAAATAGTAAATTCCACCACCTAGAGTAGATTTAGTCAAAGTTAGTTAGGGTTTTCTTGGAAAATCAAGTTGGGAGTTGTTTTCCTATTTGGGAAACACTATAATTGATTATTCAATAACAAATAAGGAGATCTATTTTCTTTTATGTTAGAGCATGGATTATTATTGACTTTCGATTCATATATGATGCATGATGATTATTAGGGACATTTTATATATTGATGATGATATATTGTTCGACATGGTTGGTTATATATTTATGGATGTTGTTAGACATGTGATATTTTGGATATATTGAGTAGACCTAGGAAAATTGAACTAATTTGATGATGATATAGTTGTTGATGAAATTGTAGTGATATGATATTGTTGATTTTCTTGATGTTGTTGTGATTCATATATATATTGATGATTTTTGAAATTATATTATATTCATTTGGATGTTCTGATATGGCCATGAGGCTGAAGGAGGTATTTGTGTTTTGTAGGTTAAAATATCACAACACACATCAGGGGATTGGAGACCAACCACATTGGAATTCTAGATGAATTCAACAAGGTCACCATGGCAATTGTATTTTTTTTTGTGTGTTTGATTGTTGTTAGGGATTCCCATGGGGGATCACCTTCAAATGTGACCAAGGGGTTTTATGTATTTCTTTTATTTGGTCCCTTTGTTAATGTTTGCATGTGTTTATTTAGTGGTGCATTGACCCCTTTCATTATTTATTAAATGGTGTGTTAATATTGTGAGTAATCATGTTGTTAAGTTAATTAATTAAAATATGTCATAAGAAAGTAATTAATAGAGTTGTTGGCCTTGAATTAAAGTGTTGTAAGAAATGTGTAAGTGATGTGTAAGAGATATGTAAGTTGATTTTGGAGTATGAAACACTTCATCTTCTTTGAAATTCGAATTTGTCCTTGGAGGCTGATTTTGGAGGTTTGTGGGACAAGTTAAACTTGTCCCACACCTCTTAAATTTATTTACCAACCATACCTATGGTTGGAGGGTTAAATTTAGACCTTCATTATGCATTTTTGAAAGTCAAGTTGAATGTTTTAATTGCACTTTTCTTACATGTTTTAATTTCAGTCCTTTGGGGTGTGGGTTTGATTTGAGTGTGTAAGTAAAACTTGTCATATTATTCACCCACCTATTTAATATGCATTGGAGAATGAAGTTGAATTTTGTGTTGGGGTTGAGGATGTGTGATGTGGCATCCTACATGGATCCACCTCATCCTCTTCTCTTCCCTCTTCTATAAAATTTGAATTCCTTACCTTGTTTTGGGTTGCTTCACCTTTGGATACTTCATTTTGGGTGAATTTTTTTGAATTTTTGAGAGCTCTTGCTTTGGAGAAGTTTGAAGATTGTTGAATGCTTGTGCTTGTGGATATTTAGATTGCTTGCATTGGAATAAAGTTGTTGTTTGGAACTTGGAACAACTCCATCATGGAGAGGTAGGAGCTTGGCTCTTGAAATGCTCTCTTTTATTTATGCAAAATGTTATTGTTGTGAATGTTTTGCATGTTTGTGGGTTGGTTGGGTAGATGGCCTAGGAATGGTGTAGGAGAAGACTATGGGGTATATTTTGTGGGAGGCATAAGTGTTTTGGGGAGGTATAAGTGTGGAGGGAGTTGGGATTTGGGTTCCACCTTGCAAAGAAATAGCTTGCATTTCTTTACTCGTTATGGGGTGCCATAAGAGGTTGGGGAGGCATAAGGAAATGTGAGGAATAAGGGGTACTTGGGGAGGCATAAGGGCATGTCAGGGTTTTGATATACTATATTTTGGTGGTTTGTAATCAGGTGGTGATACCCATTTCCCCTTTGGGAGGCATAAGTAGCATCCCCATAGTTTCTTTGCTCCTTTGGCTTGCATGATGAAGCCTGAGTTTTTTTGTTATGTTTTAATGTGGTTGCAAACTACATTTTATTTTGGACTATGTTTTAAATGTGAAATTTTCTTGTGTGTTGTGGAAGCCTTTGTTTCCATGAGTTGAAACACATCTTCTATTGCATTGTGGTTGGGGCTCGGGGCCAATGAAGAAGGATGGCTTCTCCTTTTCATTGGATGTCTTGGTTGGGTGGAGAGCGTTGCCTTTCCCCTACTTTTGTTGTGATCAAATTGGAGAATGATGGATCTACATGTTGTTGTTCTAGAAAAAGGAAAAAAGATATATTTAACAGTCATTGTTGAGATTATTCCTTATTGTAACCTTTCCCACTTGAAGTGGATGACCTTGTATATTATTGTGATGGAAAGATGTTTTGTATTGACTATGAAAGTTGTAATTTGAAATGTGAAAGAGATATACTTTTTTTCTTTTGAAAGAATGTGAAAGAGATTGTATTCTGTATGTTGTATTTGAGGAATGGAAGAAAGAAGTTGTAAAGATATCCTTTTGAATCAATAAAATATTGTATTATTTTCTCAAATGGTATTATTAGGTATTAAAATCTGATTGTTGAATGTATTTTGAAATCTCTGTTGGAAAGATGAAAAGTGAATACATATGAAGAAATGTCATAATGCTTTGTTCTTTAGAAATGAATGTTTTGAAAATAAGAAGTTGTAATTTGGCATTTGAATACCTTGCTTGAATCAACTTAATAGGTTAGAGTGTTTTGGAATGAATTCATAGTTGAAGTTGGTAAATGTAAACAAATCTATTCAATTGGATCGTTGATTAGATGTTTTCAAACTGGAAAATGAAAATGTTTTATCAAAAAGCACAGATCAACCCTGCAACCTTGGAAAATGAAATAAAATGATTGAATTGAAGGTTACATGATCAAAATGACCCAAACAAACTAAAACACTTAAGAAATTTTTAAAGAACCTTTCAAATCAAGCAAAGGAAAAATTGCATTCATTTTGTTGTCAAAGGTTGCAAATTTTGAATTGTAAATCAATCAAACAATATATACCTTGAAATCCATCCTAAATTCCTCTAAGAGAAATCCTCCATGTCTATTTGGCATGTTGAGAAAGGAAGGAGGTCGAATTGAACAAAATTCTATAAGTCAAATGTTACCAGTTCACATTTTTAAATCCTGCAGAACGTTTTCTTAAAATTGACCCTTCAAAGTTTATCAAAATTAAAATTTTAAGCTTCTTGTGCAAAGAGGACTTTGAGATATTTCCAAAAAGTCCTCATTTTCCAAAACCGAGTTCCCTAATCAAAAGTTATGACCTTCTGAAGTTTTTACTTCATTTTGGCTCAAAAAAAAATTTAAATTTTAATTAATAAAAAATTTTGTTAATCGGACCCACGGGCCCAAATTTGACTTAGAGCACTTTGGAAAAAAGTAAAATCATGAATTCCCCGTGGCTCCGCCAAGCCCAAATCTTCATTTTGTGGAAAAATTTCTAAGTGAAAAGTAAATTTGGAAAAGTTTTCTCCATGGCCCCCTCGCCCCACCAATGGATGGTTGCCACGTGGCTCTACGATGCCATGGTGAGAGGCATGGGATCATTTTAACTTAGTATTTAAAAAAAATTTTCACTTCAAATTTTAAAACTTTCCCAATGATCTCCCATGGCTCCCGCCGACCCGCAACCAATAAGGAGCTGAAACATTTGGCCCCCTTTTGAGGCATTCGGGGGGAGGCGAGTAAACTCCTTCAGCTTCGCGCCAAAGGGAAAATTTGCTAAATCATCCACCCAGCCTTTTAAAACAGCATTTTGGAAACTTGGCAAAATACTAAATTTTTTTTCCCCCCTTAGGCCCACATCAATCATTGGTTGACATGTGGCATCTAGGCATGTTGGAGGAGTGGGCTAAAATGTTCCTTTTCACCCTTTCTAAATTAAGTCAAATATCTTGTTTTACCTCTGTGACCCGCCTTCCCGCCTAGGCATGGATTTTGGACATGTGTCCTTAGCGGACCCCAAGTTTGAAATTTTCCTTTTTCGGGGGTGCATGGGAAACAAATTTCCCCCCCCATGGGAACATGGGGTGTGGAAGTGAAATGCACTTTTTTCACCAAGAGCGCTAAGGGAAAAATTTCTTCCCAGCCCCCAAGAGCCCGCCTTTGGGAAAAATTTTCCTCCCAAGGCCATCGGCCCATAACTTGAGAAATATGAGGAGTTAGGAGGACTTATTTATATCACTAGAAAGGGGAGAAATTTCCTATCTAATGGAATGGTGTTTAGGAGTTTTTGAGTGTGGGAAATATGAGAAAAATCAGTTTGAATCTTTTAGGTCAGTATGTGAGTGGGTAAGAGGAAAATTACCTTCCTTATTTTCAATGTGTATTTTTAAAGCATGAGTTGACCTTTTAGGGGTCACCTTATGGGGTAAGGGAATTTTTTCCTAACCCCTTGTAATGAGAGCCTTTTTTTATTGACTATTCTAAACCTAAGAAATATTTAACCCTAGTGTTAATATTAATTATTAAATTAACACCTAAAGGAAATTTAAACTATACTTGGTTAATTATACTCACTAATTGTAATGTGGTATTTTATATAATGGAAAACCTTATCTTCTTAACATGATTTTTGATGTACTTCCTTGTGTATTGTTGTTTGAGGCTTGTTGTAGTCTCACTTTTAAACAAAAAAAAATTATTCCATAATTTTTTTCTAACTAACCTAGGTTGTTCTTGGGTCTCAAGTGGGGAGTTTTAGATGGGCGTTACACTTGGTATCAGAGCCGTGGGTTCAAAGCTTGGACCCTTGGGCACACTAGAAAACTTGAGACATGAACTTTAACCTAGCACACTTTTTGAATCTAGAAAACAACTTTGTGTGGAAATTGCATATTTTAGTAAACATGGAAAACTGAATAAAAACCTAGGATAATGAACTAACTCTCACCTTGGTCTATGTAGGAGGCGCAGACAAGATGAGGGGTCATTTCACATAGACCTAGACTTACCACCACAGATCATGTTGTAGCAGCTATCCTACCACATATTTTACAGACACTTCAGGATGTTAATGCCACTCTACGCGGAGGGACCGTAGGAGCACATTCAGTTAGACATGATAGGGTGACATCCATTGAGGCTCATGCATCTCCTCGACATAGTGAGGAGCATAGAGGAGATAACTCCCATGAGGAGTTAGTTAGAGTAGAGTCACCACAAAGGGGATAGGGGGACCGAGTTTTAGGACACAGAGATAGGTCTCGGAGCCCTAGGCTTAGAGATGAGCATGCAGAGAGGCCTAGGGGTCGAGACTATAGCTGAGATCACATCAAGGAGATCCTAAAGCTATGGACCACAGCTCATTATTCTAGTGACATAGGTGGATTTTAGGAAGAGGCTTGGTTGGTGAGCTTGAGTGGATGCTTCAAGCTCTGCCCTTGTTCTAGCAACATGAAAGCTCGTGTTGCGATCCATCTACTTGAGGGATGGAGTTGGTGTCTGGTGGAGGACAGAGGAGAAGAAGCTCCATGTTGATTTCTGAGACAGTTACTTGGGAGCTCTTTGAGGAGTGGTTCAAGAGTAGATATTTATCATGGAGGTTCATACAATAGAGGATTGATGAGTTTCATGACCTCGATAGGCATCTCTTATAGTAGTAGAGTATGAGAGTAGATTTTATGGATCTACTCTAGTATGTTGATTACATGCAGGATGAGTAGGTGTGGATCCAGGTTCATTCGGGGCTGAATCTAGACATTGGAGGTGTAGTTTGGATCCATTGTCCATAGACATTAGCTGAGGCCATTGAGAAGGCCTATATAGTAGAGGAGACTGGGGAATACCAACAGGCTAGAGAGTCCATGAGATCCAAGAGCCGCATACAACAGATGTAGGAAAATAGATCGAGGGGGTTAGTACCTCCTCCTCATGGTGGATAGGGTTCAACATAATCATCTTTTAGACCATAAAGTAGTAGCAGCAGTCTCACCCACCTTATAGACCTCCACAGAGATTTGATGCACAGAGGGGTTGGAGTATGGGGCCTCCTCCTAGGGGTCCCATTAGGACATAGGAGCACCTAGAGCTCAGTCAGTAGGAGCTCACCAATAGAGACCTCAGCATTCCATAGCTGGGTCATCAGGATCCACAACACAGACCCTCTAGGAACCCGACAGACTGGACTACTGCTACACATGGGAGAGGATCAAGTGGATGTTTTGGTTGTGGTGTTGTTGGACATTTTTGGAGAGAGTTCCCATAGAACCCTAATAAAAGGGTAAGACACAGATCTCAGAAGCCTACTATTGGTGACATGGGGTGCGAGTCATAGGATTTATGTGTGGTTGAGAAACCACAGAAGCATGAGCATCGAGTATAGTTATTGAGACTACAAGTAGCATTGGTGGTATTCCTACCTCCATTTTGTTTGATTCTAGTTCTTTTGATTCTTTTATTGCACCATCTTTAGTAGAGCGATGTAGGTTGGTGGCAATTAGGAAGGGTCATAGTTGGGATGGAGATGGCTTTTAGAGCCAAGATCTCTGTAGACTCCTTAGTTAAGGAGTGTGTAGTGGATTTGGGACCTTTCACCACTACCTCGGATCTTCGTATCCTTCCATTGGGCTCATATGGAGTCATCTTGGGCATGGACTGGTTATCTACACATAAAGCTAGAGTGGATTATTACCACAAGATCATATCTTGTATAGATGATCTAGGAGTTGAGGAGTGATTTGGGGTAGGAGACCCATTTCTATTCACACCATCTCCGCTATGCAAGCTTAAGTGGTGTGTGTGATGGGGTTGTTAGATGTTTGTTGTCATAGTTAGTGACCGATCAGAGGATGGGTCTAGTGGACCATCGCTAGATGACCATCCCATTTTGAGAGATTTTTTATGATGTCTTTCCAGGGGAGCTACCGGGGTTACCACCCCCACGTGAGATTGATTTTCATATAGATCTAGTTCGGGAGAAGAGCCTATCTCACGAGCACCTTATCGGATGACCACCCCAGAGCTCTGTGAGCTCAAGTTGTAGTTAGAGGGCCTTGGAGAAAGGCCTAATCCATCCTAGTGTATCCCCTTGGGGTGCACGGTGATTTTTGTGAAGAAGAAGGATGGATTTTGGTTGTGTATTGATTACCACCAGTTGAACAAAGTAACAATCAAGAATCATTACCCCCTTCCATTGCATTGATGATTTGTTTGATCAGATGAAGGAGCCATAGTTTTTCTAAGATAGATCTTAAGTCAAGCTATCATCAGCTGAGGATTACAGAGGTGGATATTCATAAGACTACCTTTCATATGAGATATGGGCACTATGAGTTCAAAGTGGTGCCTTTTGGTTTGACTAATGCCCCCGCAGTGTTTATGAGTTTGATGAATGGGGTATTCAGAATTTCTTGGATCATTTCATGCTCATCTTCCTTGATGACATTTTGATTTACTCACGTGCGTGAGGAGCACGAGGGGCACCTTCGCTAGGTTCTTAGTGTCTTCGTGAGCAAGTAACTTTATGGGAACTTGGAGAAGTGTGCTTTTTTTAGACAGAGGTGTAATATTTGGGCCACATCATTTCTGGGGAAGGTATCATAGTCGATCCTTCCAAGATTAGAGCTATTATGGATTGGCCAACACCCACTAGTGTGACAGAGGTGCACAACTTCATGGGATTAGTAGGTTATTATAGGATATTTTTTTAGGACTTCTCTTGGATTACGCACCCCATCACTTCCCCTTCAATGAGAAAGGGAAGTTTTTTTTTAGTAGATAGATGTGATAAGGCCTTTAGGACACTGAAGGAATGTCTCACTACAACACCTATTCTTGCAGTAGTCGGATCCACATGGTGAGTTCTTCATTTGCACGGATGCTTCTTTGGTAGGCCTTGGAGGTGTGTTGATGTAGGAGGGTAGAGTAGTGGCTTTTGAGTCTCAAACTCAAATATTATGAGCTTAATTATCCGACTCATGATCTTGAGCTTGTGGAAGTGTGCATGCCTTGGTTTGATGGAGACACTTTCTTCTTGGTAGGAGATTCACACTCAGGATAGATCACTTGAGTCTTCGCCACCTCTTCACGCAACCCAATCTCAATGCTCGTCAATGGCGTTGGATGGAGTTGCTTTGTGAGTATGATATGGAGATAGAGCATGTGAAGGGGAAGGAGAATGTGGTTGTAGATGCTCTAATAGATGAAGACATGTGATTATGGCCACTTCAGTGGGCACAAATTTGTGGAGTAGGATTCTATAGTAACTTCCTCTTGATAGCTTCTACATTGCAGCTAGAGTAGAGATCGAGTCCAGAGACCCCTTGAAGGGAAGTTTGATGGTTTCTCATTAGAGGTAGATGGACTTCTAGGCACAGAGGTGGATTTATGTTCTAGAGATGGAGGCTTGAGATAGGATATTGACAGAGGCACATCGTGCACCCTATTCAGCCCATCCGGGGGGAAGAAGAATGCACATGCACACTTTGAGACAGTTTGTATATTGGAGAGGACTTTGTAGAGACATGGCTCAATTTTGTGTCATGCTATTTAGAGTGCCAGAAAGTGAAGGCCGAGCATCAACATCCAGTTGGCCTTCTCTTTCCTCATGCTATACTAGAGTGGAAGTGGGACACCATTTCCATGGACTTCATTGTTGGGCTACCGATGTCGAGATATCACCATGATGCCATCATGGTCACGGTGGATAAATTGACAAAAGTGGCTCATTTTTCTGGTGAAGACCACTTATATAGCTAGTGTAGTGGCATGGGTTTATCTTGGATGAGATTTTTAGGTTACATGGGATTCCGTGGAAGATTATTTGTGACCATGATCCTTTGTATACTTCCCATTTTTGGACTACCATACAGTATGCCCTCGGGATGAAGATCAATTTCAGCACAACATATCACCCCGAGATAGATGGAAACTAAGTGGGTGAATCATATTTTAGAGGACATGCTTAGGATGTATGTGATGGATCATCAGTCAGATGGGAGGAGTACTTGTACTTGGTGGAGTTTTCCTACAATAATAGTTTTTAGAGTTCTATAGGCATGGCTCCTTTTAGGATTTGTATGGTAGAGAGTGCAAGACACCTCTTAGTTGGGATAGGTTAGAGGATAGGGTTTCTCTTGGACCAGCTTTATTATAGGACATGGAGCAAGCGGTAGTGGTTTTGATCAGAGAAAGAGACTGTAGGAGGCACATGATAGGAAGAAGAAGTATGTAAGATCAACATAGGTCGACCGTAGTTTTGATGTGGGCATGAAGGTGTTCCTTCATGTTAGGCCACATAAGAGCCCTATCCATTATGGAAAAGGTTCTAAGTTAGCTCCTAGATTGTTGGTCCTTTTGAGATCTTGGAGCGTATATGGCCCTTTGGCCTACCATCTAGCATTTCCACCTAGCTTGTCTCACATTCATGATGTGTTTCATGTTTAGATTACTTAGGAGATATATTGAGATCCTTCTCATGTGTTGGATTGGACCTCATTGTAGGTGCAAGATCAGGGGTAGGTGATGGTGGAGCCCATTCGCATTATAGATCATAGGACCTTGGGCCTTCGAGGTAGAGAGATTGACCAAGTGTGAGTGTAGTGGGATATATATGATGAGACTGTGGCTACATGGGAGGATGCTACTTTACTATGAGTTCAGTTCCCACATCTGTTCCAGTGACTTCCAGGAGGAAGTCAAGTCTAAGGGGAGGGGGATGTAGTGCCCACTTCCCTTTGACACCTTTTGATATTGATCATGACATTGTTGACTATATCATGGACATTATTATAGTTTTGATTTAGTATGATGATTAGATGTTAGAGCATGGATTATTATTGACTTTGATTCACATATGATGCATGATGATTATTAGAGACATTTTATATATTGATGATGATATATATTGACATGGTTATATATTTATGGATGTTGTTAGGACATGTGATATTTGGATATATTGAGTAGACCTAAGAAAATTGAATTAAAATTGATGATGATATAGTTGTTGATGAAATTATAAGTGATATTGTCTATTGTGTTGATGATTTTTGTGATTCATATATATATTGATGATTTGAAATTATATTATATTCATTTGGATGTTCTGATATGGCCACGAGGCTAAAGGAGGTATTTTTGTTTTTGTAGGTTAAAATATCACAACACACATCGGGGATTGGAGACCAACCACATTGGAATTCTAGATGAATTCAACAAGGTCACCATGGAAATTGTATTTTTTGTGTGTGTTTGATTGTTGTTAGGGATTCCCATGGGGGATCACCTTCAAATGTGACCAAGGGATTTTATGTATTTCTTTTATTTGGTCCTTTGTTAATGTTTGCATGTGTTTATTTTGTGGTGCATTGACCCTTTCATTATTTATTAAATGGTGTGTTAATATTGTGAGTAATCATGTTGTTAAGTTAATTAATTAAAATATGTCATAAGAAAGTAATTAATAGAGTTGTTGGCCTTGAATTAAAGTGTTGTAAGAAATGTGTAAGTGATGTGTAAGAGATATGTAAGTTGATTTTGGAGTATGAAACACTTCATCTTCTTTGAAATTTGAATTTGTCCTTGGAGGCTGATTTTGGAGGTTTGTGGGACAAGTTAAACTTGTCCCACACCTCTTAAATTTATTTACCAACCATACCTATGGTTGGAGGGTTAAATTTAGACCTTCATTATGCATTTTTTGAAAGTCAAGTTGAATGTTTTAATTGCACTTTTCTTACATGTTTTAATTTCAGTCCTTTGGGGTGTGGGTTTGATTTGAGTGTGTAAGTAAAACTGTCATATTATTCACCCACCTATTTAATATGCATTGGAGAATGAAGTTGATTTTGTGTTGGGGTTGAGGATGTGTGATGTGGCATCCTACATGGATCCACCTCATCCTCTTCTCTTCCCTCTTCTATAAAATTCAAATTCCTTACCTTGTTTTGGGTTGCTTCACCTTTGGATACTTCATTTTGGGTGAATTATTTTTTACTTTTGAGAGCTCTTGCTTTGGAGAAGTTTGAAGATTGTTGAATGCTTGTGCTTGGTGATATTTAGATTGCTTGCATTGGAATAAAGTTGTTGTTTGGAACTTGGAACAACTCCATCATGGAGAGGTAGGAGCTTGGCTCTTGAAATGCTCCTCTTTTATTTATGCAAATGTTATTGTTGTGAATGTTTTGGCATGTTTGTGGGTTGTTGGGTAGATGGCCTAGGAATGGTGTAGGAGAAGACTATGGGGTATATTTTGTGGGAGGCATAAGTGTTTTGGGAGGTATAAGTGTGGAGGGAGTTGGGATTTGGGTTCCACCTTGCAAAGAAATAGCTTGCATTTATTTACTCATTATGGGGTGCCATAAGAGGTTGGGGAGGCATAAGGAAATGTGAGGAATAAGGGGTACTTGGGGAGGCATAAGGGCATGTCAAGGTTTTGATATACTATATTTTGGTGGTTTGTAATCAGGTGGTGATACCCATTTCCCCTTTGGGAGGCATAAGTAGCATCCCCCATAGTTTCTTGCTCCTTTGGCTTGCATGATGAAGCCTGAGTTTTTTTTTGTTATGTTTTAATGTGGTTGCAAACTACATTTTGTTTTGGACTGTGTTTTAAATGTGAAATTTGCTTGTGTGTTGTGGAAGCATTTTGTTGCCATGAGTTGAAACACATCTTCTTATTGCATTGTGGTTGGGGCTTGGGGGCCAATGAAGAAGGATGGCTTCTCCTTTTCATTGGATGTCTTGGTTGGGTGGAGAGTGTTGCCTTTCCCTACTTTTGTTGTGATCAAATTGGAGAATGATGGATCTGCATGTTGTTGTTCTGGAGAAAAGGAAAAAAAGAAATTTTGACAGTCATTGTTGAGATTATTCCTTATTGTAACCTTTCCCACTTGAAGTGGATGACCTTGTATATTATTGTGATGGAAAGATGTTTTTATTGACTATGAAAGTTGTAATTTGAAATGTGAAAGAGATATACTTTTTTTCTACTTTTGAAAGAATGTGAAAGAGATTATTTTGTATGTTGTATTTGAGGAATGGAAGAAAGAAGTTGTAAAGATATCTTTTTGAATCAATAAAATATTGTATTACTTTTCTCAAATGGTATTATTAGGTATTAAAATCTGATTGTTGAATGTATTTTGAAATCTCTATTGGAAAGATGAAAAGTGAATACGTATGAAGAAATGTCATAATGCTCTATTCTTTAGAAATGAATGTTTGAAAATAGAAGTTGTAATTTGGATTTTGAATACCTTTATTGAATCAAAGTTAATATGCTAGATTGGTTTGGAATGAAACCCATATATTGAAGTTGGTAAATGAAAATAAATTTATTCAAGTTGAAATTATAATCATTTTATTTTCATTTTAAACTAGAAAATGTTTTATCAAAAATCACAATTGACCTAAAACCTTGGAAAATGAAATAAAATGAATTACCAAATTGAGGTTATATGATCAAAATGATCCCAAACAAACTAAAACACTTAAGAAATTTTTAAAGAACCTTTCAAATCGAGCAAAGGAAAAATTGCAGTTGTTTTGCTGTCAAAGGTTAAAAATTTTGAATTGTAAATCAATCAAACAAAATATACCTTGCAATCCATCCTAAATTCCTCAAGAGAAATCCTCCATGTTTTCTTGGCATGTTGAGAAAGGAAGGAGGTCGAATTTGAAAAAAAAATTTATAAGTCAAAAATACTAGTTCACATTTTTAAATCCTGTAGAACGTTTTCTTAAAATTGACCCTTCAAAGTTTATCAAAATTAAAATTTTAAGCTTCTTGTGCAAAGAGGACTTTGAGAGCTTTCCAAAAAGTCCTTGTTTCCAAAACCGAGTTCCTAGTCAAAAGTTATGACCTTCTGAAGTTTTTACTTCATTTGGCTCAAAAAAATCTAACTGTCAAATTTAAATTATTAAATTATTCTTCGTGGGGACCCACGGTTTAAAATATTTCACTTTTTACTTTTTTCCCAAAGGGCAAAAACATCAAAAATTTACCCCAACCTTCATTTCATTTGTCAAAAAATATCTAAGTCAAAAAAATCCCTTTTGGAAAATTTTTCCATGGCCCCGCCTTTTTGAATGTATCCCCACGGGCAAATCCAATCATCAAAAATTTCGACACGTGGCTTAGAAAGGCATTGGTGGAGGTGCGGATCATTTTAAAATTTAGCACTTCAAAAGTAAATTTTTAAAATTTTCCTAAATTTTCCCCATCCCCTTGACCCACAACCAATAAGGAGCTCGACACGTGCATCACGATGTGCATCGGTGGAGGCGCGGAATGTCACATTTCAAGCCAGGGCTTGGAAAAATAGGCTAAACTTTTCCCAAGTTCTTCACCCTTGCACAAACTCCTTATGCCACAACCAATAATTGGTCTGACACGTGCATCATCTTGGCATGTCGTGGATGCACATGGCCTAAAATGTTTTTATCCCTTGCACTTTTTTTTAATCCTTAAAGGTCAAAAATGCTTTTTGTCTCTCCCCACTAACCCCCTTTCTTCGTGCATGGACTTAGACATGTACACGTGTCCGGACCCAAGTTCTAATAATTTCATTTTTGGGAAAATTTTCTTCCCCACCCCAGCACATGGTGACTCATGGGCACGTGGGTGAAATTCACTTTTCACCCCAAGAGTGCTAAGGGAAAATTTTCTTCCCAAGCCCACATAGACCCGAAACGCCCTTGAGGAAAATTTTCCTTCCCAAGGCCCATCTAAGCCCGCCGGAAAATTTTCCTCCCAAGGCCCTCGGCCCATAACTTGAGTTTTATAGGGAGTTAGAAGGACTTCCTTATATCTCTAGAAAGGGGAAGAAATTTCCTATCTAATGGAATGGTGTTTAGGATTTTTTGAGTGTGGGAAATATGAGAAAAATCAGTTTGAATCTTTTAGGTCAGTATGTGAGTGGGTAAGAGGAAAATTACCTTCCTTATTTTCAATGTGTATTTCTAAAAGCATGAGTTGACCATTTTGGGGCCACCTTATGGGGCAAGGGAATGTTTTTCCTAACCCCTTGTAATGAGAGCCTTGTTTTATTGTTTTGGCCCCTATAGCCCTCTAAGTGTAATTAAGAAATATTTAACCTAGTGTTAATTTAATCTGATTATTAAATTAACACCTAAAGGAAATTTAAACTATACTTGGTTAATTATACTCACTAATTGTAATGTGGTCTTTTATATGTTGTTCTAATGGAAAACCTTATCTTCTTAACATGATATACTCACAAAATAAATAAATCAAAAGGGAAACAACCCATTTACCCAAGGTCACATTTGAGGCCATCCCCCAATGGGGACCTCTTAACAATCTATTAACAAAAACCACACAAAAATACAAAAGTTGCCAAGGTGACTGTTGCAATTACCCCTAATTACTTCATTTTTGGTCTCCTAGCCCCCTTTTGTTTGTTGTGTTACAATTTCCTGCAAAAATCAAAACAATACCTCTTTGGGCTCATGGCCATATTAATGATATCAATACAATATAACACACATATAAATATCAATTTCATGTCATCAAATATCATAACTAAACCATCACTAAAATCAAGTAATTTCACCAATTGTTCACATTTTCAAATGTTTCAATTCTATCATTTCATCAGTTAGCAATAAGATTACAAGAATAACTAAATCGTCAAATAAAATATTTTTGTCAAACCTAATGTGTTAGTACGTATATAAATTAGTAACTCTAGATCATCAAAAATTGATATGTCAATCAATGCATGTAATCCATCATATAAGTTGCATCATGTCAAAAGTCTAAAAAATCCATATTGTCTATCAAATATGCTAATCAAATATAGTAATGTCCATCTATCAATGCCTAATGAACAATGTCTATGGCTTCAATCCAATGTAAACAAAAATCATAGTAAGTTCAATGTTAAAGAAGAGTGGGCACTACAAAGTCCAAAAGGAAAATCAACTTTTCACACGCATGCAATTACAAAATTTGCGCCATTTAATTTGTGGGACTCCGATTCCAAGAGCATTGGTAAGAAACCCACAAATTAGTCCACCCAACAAATTTTCTCACAAACAACCCCTGAGTAGCGACCTTTGAAATTCCATCATCGTAGCCACTAGGGCTAGGGTTTGAGCATTTCGGGAGAATTTCACTTACATTTATCAAATAATTTATTTCTATACAATTATAACATTATATATATGGTAGAATATATACTATGAATAAGGTAAAAGTATTGTGAAAATCAAATCACGTTAATAATAAGGGTTTAAAATTGTTGAAGACAATGCACAATCGTCAAATCTTAGGTATGGTAGCTACTTTTACTCACTCACAATAATGGAAATATACTTCATATTAGAATTTATTATCTGACTCGCCAAAATAGAATCCACGATGCAATAAAATGAAAGGGATGCGAAGCCAAGCAAACCGAAGTTACGTCTCACTAATAAAACTAAAATGATCAAGGTGATTTCTAAGAAAAATACCTGGTGCCCTGTTAGAAGACTAAAGCAAGATACCTATGAGACTAGAACCATCAACGAGGAAAAATGAAAATAAACTTAATGACCACTTAGTCAGAAGAAGTAAGAAGAAAGTTTCCACATTGAGGTTACTTAATATTGGGGAGAGATCAATATTCGCTTCAACTTTTTGTCGATGTTTTGTTTTGGTTGACAATTGAGTCCATCACTTCACCAATATTGTTAGCACTTTAGAGTCATACCCAACGCGATACTTACCAGATTTGTATATTTTTAATTTTTTGTTAAGGTAGCAATCTGGTATATATATATATATATATATATAAAACAGACTTTTATACTGGAAAACTGGTTACATTAACCTAATAAAAGCCGTCAAACTGACCCGGTGGATCAGTCTCGTCTATTAATGGTGCATCCATAAAGGGATGAGTTATCATCCAATCTGACCATGTTCTATTTTTTTGGTTAATCATTGTATCTATCAAATGTTAGCACGTTAAAATATTGACTGCTTAATTGATATTTTTTGTCTATAGTTTTTAGATGGGTAGTTAAAGTAAATATAGTATTGTAATATTTAAACTTAAATAATTGCTTCACTCACCAGATGCCGGTATATTGGGTAGTTACGGCTGCAATATTGTGTATTACTTCTATGGGTTGATCACTTGCTTTAGGTGCTCACGAAGCATACTCATTACACAAGTTAAATGCTACCATTTTATTGAGCTGATCTTCAAAAGCTTGTGCGTGTGAAGCTACATGCAATTTTCTAGCTAGTGCTTTTTAAGAACGTAAATGTTTAATATTAGATTTTCTTTGGGGTGTTTCACCGTATGTGAGTACACCAGCTTGAACATTTGTAGGGATTATGCCTATAATAGGATGTTAAATCTTTATGATATTCACCAATTAAACTTGTCACATGCCTCTTAATATGCTATGCCAACCCTACCTATTGATTGGGGGTAAAAAATAGACCCCATTAAGTGTTTTATAAGTAGAAAGTGACATTTATTGCACTTTTCTTAAATGGGTCCTTAAATTTGTCCTTAGGGGGTTTGAGCGTGGATTTTATGTGTAAGTAATTTGTCATTTCACTCACCTACCAATTTATTGTGCATTGGGGTTGAGGTTTGACTTATGAGGTGGAGTTGAGGATGAGTGATGTGGCATCCTACATGGAGCCACCTCACCCTCCTCTCTCCCTTTTCTATTTATTCAAGTTCTTTTGCTTGTTTTGGGGTTACTTCATTCTTTTGTGCTCTTGCATTTTTTGGAGTTAGAGGATTTTGGAGTGCTTGTGGACTTGGTTGGAGCTTGTTGGTGATTTTTTTGGGCTTGAAGGAGCTTGGTGTTGGACTCTTGGATCAAGCTCTACCATGGAAAGGTAGGAGCTATACTCTTGCTTAATGTTCTTCTTTTATTTTGTGTGTATGTGCTTGTTTTGAATTTTTGTTATGCTTTTTGGGTGCTTGGGTATATTGCCTAAGTGTGGTGTAGGAGGGGACTATGGGGATAATTCATGTAGGGAGGCATAAGAGTTTATTTCATGTTTTGGAGGAAGTTTGGGTTGGGTGCCCCACCTTGGACAAGGAATGTATTTATTACTTGTTTGTTTTATGAGGGAGCCATAAGAGTTTGTAGGGGTTTTAAGATATGTGTTGGAGGTTTTAAGGTGGGTGCCCATTTCTCATTGGGAAGAATAAGTGACCTCTCCATAGGCTCTTGCTCCATTGGCTTTTCTTTTAGAAGCCTTGTATATTTTGTTGCTTTTCTTTCTTGTGTTGTAGTTGAGTTGAATTTTCTTGTAATGGCTATGAAATATTTGGTTTTGTGTTGTGGAATCTTATTTTTACCATGTGTTGGATCCACCTTTCATTGCTACATTGGGGCTCGGGGACCAATGAGGAGGATGGCCTCTCCTCATTAAAATTCTTGGTTGGGTGGAGAGTGTTTCCTCTCCCCCTTTTTGTTGTGGTCAAATTAAGCATGATGGAGCTCTCTTGTTGGTAATTTGAAGCCTAGAGATTAGTTGGAGTCCTTGAGAACTTTCCTACTTAAAAATCATTTTATCCCCAAAAAAACATACAACAATCATCCATTTACAATCTTTTGCACAAAAAAGATCACTAAGAATGCTTGGGCAGAGTCCCTAACTTACCATTGCAAGAGTATCAAATCACAAGCACAAGCTCAAAGATTCTCCAAGTCTCAATCAAGCACCTACCGATTTTGAGCTTCAAAAATAACTCCAAAATAAAGCTCCTCCAAAATGCAAGAGATAAAATAAAACATCTAACAACAAAAACTTGAAAAAACATACATAAATAGAAAAATGAGGAGGCAGAGGTGATTTGACTCCATTTAGGATGTCACATCACTTCTCCTCCACCCAGAACACATGGTCAAACACCAAATACAAAGTTCATAAATTAGTGGTTGAGGAAATGACAAACCTCTTACACACACAAACTCCTACCCACACCTCTAAAGGACACAATTAAAAACTCATGTAATAAAGTGCAATAAATATTATATTTTTTCCTTACAAATCACATAATGGGGTTTTAATTTTACCCCTTAACCCATAGGGGTAGTTGGTAGGTGAAATTAAGAGGTGTGTGACAAGCTTAACTTTTCCCACAAGCCTCCAAAAATGGCCCTTAAGCCCAAATCCGAGTTTGACATGCAAGGTTGAGTACACAAAACTTAAAAATAATAAAATCCTTTGAAATATAACATAAATTCAATAACAATAAACCAAGATTAAATACCACCTTTGGTCACATCTCAAACTATAATAATAAGACAAAAATTATCAACTTAAATGAAGCACAAATTAACTAGCAATAATAAAGGTGAATTACAATACTAAAATAATTTAAATACTCACAACATAAATAAAAGAAAAAAAGAAAAACACATTTTCCTAAGGTCACATTTAAGGCCTCACCCCACAATAGGAACCTCCTAACAATCTATCACCAAAAACAACATACAAATATTAAATTTGCCAAGGTGACATGTTGTAAATACCCAAAATTCCTTCACTGTTAGTCTCTTACACACATTTTGTTTGTTGTCATAGAGTTTCCTAAAAAAATCAAAACAATACCTTTCTAGCCTCATGGCCATATTAATGACATCTATATAATAAAATACACATATACATATAAATTCACATTATTAAATATCATAACTAAACCATAACTAAAATCAAGTAATTTCATCAATTGTTCACAAATTCTAATATTTCGATTCTATCATTTCATCAATTAGAAATAAGATCACAAGAATAAATAATTTTTTTAACAAAATCTATATATAAAATACAACGTGTTAGTATATATATAAAGTAATAACTCTAGATCATCAAATAACGATATGCCAATCCATGCATGTAATTCATCATATAAGTCATACTATGTAAAAAGTCTAAAACATCCATACTATCTATCAAATAGGATAGTAAAATATACTAATGTTCATCTATCAATGTCCAATGATCAAATATGATAACAATGTCTATGTATTTAATCCAAAGTAAGAATAAATCACATAGATTATAAATCTCGAAGAGGAGTGGGCACTACATCCCCCTCCACTTAGACTTGAATTCCTCATAGAAGTGACTTGAAAAAGTGTGGCAACTATGCTCTCAAAGGTGTGGTATTCTCCCATCTAGTCAATGTCTCATCATATCAATCCCCCTTTGGATGTAAAATTGATCAATCTCAAGGCCTCGAAGACCCTGGGGTCCTACACTCTAAAATGTGCATGAGGTCCAACGTCACTTACCCCTAATCCTACACCTATGATGTGGTCAAATCCAATACATGAGAAAGATTTGGAATGTACCTCCTAAGAACATAAACATGAAATACATCATGGATACAAGACAAGCTCTATGACAATACTAAATGGTAGGACAGGGACCAATTCCGCTCCAAGATCTAAAAGGGACCCAAAATGTAAGAGATATATTAGAGCCATTTTGGTAATGGATAGGGATCTTATGA
Organism: Taxus wallichiana var. yunnanensis; assembly: GCA_018340775.1. Taxonomy (NCBI): domain Eukaryota; kingdom Viridiplantae; phylum Streptophyta; class Pinopsida; order Cupressales; family Taxaceae; genus Taxus; species Taxus wallichiana. Next base: position 136,299,107 of record CM031237.1, read on the forward strand.
TGCTTGAAACAAAACAAAAAAAAACCTTCATTCCCACCTCAAAACTATGGTTTGTCCTCTTTTCATCTGCATACTACTTTTTTCTACCCTTAACCTCCTAAAATATTTGTCTACTCATAAAAACCTACTACTCCATATCATGTAATAAAGATGGCCCGGGATATACCCTATCCCCTAATTTATCCTAGCTCGGCGATGTCCTACACTTCCTACCATACATTTCCTAAAATGGATCCATACCAATAGAACTCTTAAAGTTATTATTGTAAGAAAAATCTAACAAGTACAAATACTCCTCCCATCTCGAATGATGGTCCATGTTGTACATCCAAAGCATTTCCTCTAAAATATGATTCACCCACTCTTTATGTCCATCTGTCTCAAGGTGATAGGTTATACTAAAGTTGATCTTCATCCCGAGGGCATTCTACATAGTATTCCAAAATGAGAGGTGTATAAGGGATCACGGTCACAAATAATCTTCCATAGAGTCCCATTAAAATTGACAATATCTTCCTAGTAAACTCGTGCCACTGTACTATCTGTATAGATAGTCCTCATCAGAGAAAATTGAGCCACTTTCATCAATCTCTCCACTATTACCATGATGGCATCATGGTGATATCTCAACGTAGGTAATCATAATATAAAATCCAACAAAATGGTGTTCCATTTCCACTTTGGTATGGAGTGAGGATATATAAGGCCGATGGATGCGAGATATTCGACCTTCACCTTCTAACACTCTAAACAATGAGACAAAAATTGATCTACATCTCTCGCAACTCTCTCCAATGACACAAATCTCTCAATGTTGCATGCATATTCTTCACCCCTAGATGGGCTGAATAAGGTGCATGATGTTCCTCAACAAGGATATTTTTCCTCAATCCTCCATGTCTTGGTAAATAGATCTGACCTCTATGCCAAAGACGGCCATTTCCTCTAATGTAACTCCATCAAAATTTCCCTTAAGGTCTCTTTGAGACTTGATCTCTGCTCTAACTAAAAGGTAGAAGTAGTCATGTGGAATTTGTTACAAAATCTTGGTCCTCTAGTCTATACAAATTGTTTGTAGCCATAAACAAATGTCTCGATGACTCAAGGCATATATAACCACATTATCCTTCCCATTCAAATCCTCTTACTCCATATCATACTCACAAATAAGATCCATTCAATTTTGTTGATGGGAGTTTAGATTTGGCTATGTGAAGAGATGTCAAAGACTCAAGTGATCTATTCTTGAGAATGAACCTCCTTCCTAAAAGGAAATGTCTCTATTGAACCAAGGAATGCACAAGCTCGCTACAAGCTCAAGGTCACGAGTCAGATAATTGAGCTCATATTCATTGAGATTTTTAGACTCAAATGCTACTACATGCCCTTCTACATTAATACACCTCCCAATCACGACATAGAAGCATCAATGCATATGAATAAATGTCCTTGTGGATTTTTCCTTACTAGAATATGTGTTTTTGTTAGGCATTCCTTTTGTTTAATAAAGGCATGCTCACATCAATATGACAAACAAACGTCTTCCCTTTCCACTAAAGGGAAGTGATGGGATGTGTAATATGAGAGAAATCTTGAACAAACCTCCTGTAATAACATACCAATCCCATAAACTACACACCTCGGTCACACTAGTAAGCGTTGGCTAATCCATGATAGCTTTAATCTTGAAAGGATTGACAATGATATATTCCACATAAATAATGTGACCTAAATACCGAACCTTTGACTAGAAAATTTCACACTTCTATAGCTTTTCGTATAGCTACTCGCTCATGAAGACACTGTAGAACTTGACGAAGGCATTCCTCATGCTCCTCACACATAAGTGATTATATCAAAATATCATCCAAAGAAATGAGCACAAAATTCTCTAGGAATTTCTTGAATTCCCCATTCATCAAACTCATTAAAAGCGAAGGGGTATTCATCGATCGATTGGAAAAACTATGAACTCATAGTGGCCATGTGTCGTGCAGAAATTTGTCTAGTTGATATCCGTCTCTGCAATGCTAAGCTAATGATAACTAGATAAAAGATCTATCTTAGAAAACACTATCGACCCTTTTATCTAATTTAAAAAATCAATAATTCACCGAAGGGGGTAATGATTCTTTATCGTTACTTTTTTCAGCTTCATGTAGTCCACACATAAATGCAAGGATCCATCCTTCTTCAAAAAAAATTTACTAGTGCTTCGAGATACACTAGGATGGATTAGGCATTTCTCAAGAATTATCTCAACAACATTATGAACTCACATAGCTCAGATAATTTCATCAAATATGGTGCACGTGAGATAGGCTCTACTCAAGAACCAAATACATATGAAAGTTTTTCTCATGTGGGGGATGTAACCCAGGAAACTCACTTGGAAAAACATCTCGCAAACTCCCTCAAAATATTATGATCATCAAGTGAAGTCCCACTTTGGTCTCATCCTCAAACCTATAACTAATTATAATAGCATATAACTAACATCCATGTCATGCACAATGCTTAATATGCATATTGGAAATAGTGGGAATAGAGATGGGTCTCATAACTCAAACTATCACCGGCTCAAATCCTAGATTGTCTACATAAGATATAACCTTGTCATAACTATCAACTCGGCTCGGTGTGTAGATAACTAATCCATTCCCAAGATAACTCCATATGAACCCAAAAAAGGATACGAAGATATAAGGTTGTGGTAAAGGGTCCCAGGTCCCCTATACACTCCTTAACTAAGCATCCAATAGAGAAATTGGCTCAATAAGCCATCTAAACATCGTAACTAAGGCACTAACTAACTACCACAAGTGTGCATCAATATTCTAAAGATGGCACAATAAATGAATCATAAGAGACATAATCAAATAATATAGAGGTAGGGATATCACCAATGCTACCTGTAGTTTCTATCACCATACCCGATTCTCTTCATAGTGGTTATCGATTGTTACATAAATTTGATGGCTACATCTGATTTTACCGACTATAGGATTTTAAATATGTTCCTTACCCTTGTTATTAAGGTTCTTTGGGAACTCTTTTGCAATGGTTTCAAGTACATTGCATCCATAACAACTATTGGTCTGCTCCAATGAGATGCGGCTCTAGTAGGTAATCTATTGGTTTGTGTTATGGATCCCGATTATCCCGCCATGGACTGTTCTAAGTCGCTATTGAGGAGATCCCTACGACTAAGCTTTAGGTGCTCCCTTTTTCTGATGCGTCCTCTAGTGGGAGGCCCCATACTTCATCCTCTCTGAGTACAAAATATCGTGGGGTTCTAAATGATGGATGAGTCTTTTGTTGTTGTTGAGGTGGCTATTGTGTTGACTCGAAAGAAAACTATGTTGAACCAATTCTATCACAAGGAGGAGGAAGGCTGAACCCCTTGACCTACTATCCAACATTTGTTGAATACGACTCCTCACTCTATTTCTAGCTTGTTGTGTCTTCCCCCTGTTATCCTCTTTAATGTAGGCCTTTTCAATGGCCTCGGCTAAGGTCATGCAAACACTAAATTAATCCTAACTTGTTCATCCTTTATGTATTCAACATACTGAAGAAATTTTAGAAAATGATTCTTGTAATATGTAATTGTCATGGATGCTTGGCACAGGTCATGAAATTCATATATCCTCTACTCGATGAAACTCCTAGATATGTATCTACTCCCGAACCCCTCCTCAAAAATCTCCCAATTAACCTTCCCTAAGTCCACGTGGAGCTTCTTCTCCTCAGTCCTACACCAAACTCATACTCCATTTCTCGAACATGAATTGCAACATGATACTTTGTATTTCTAGTACATGGAAAAATCTTGAAGCATCCACTCAAGCTCACTAACCAAGCCTATACTTGAAAACCTCCTATATCACCAATATAATGAGAAGAGGATAGCTTCAAGATCTCCCTAATATGATTTGCAACTGATGTCTGTCAAACCATAGGTCTCTTTACATGCTCATCCCTCGACCTAGGGCTCCTAGATCTATCTTTATGTCTTGTAACCCTATCTCCATACCCCTATGAGGTGAATCTACTCTAGCTAACTCCACGTGGGATTTCTCTTCCATATGCTCATCACTTTGTCTCAAAGGGTGTTTAGCCTCATGTGATGGCTCCCTATCATGCTAGCTAGGTCATGTCCTTACTTCTCCACCTCGTATAACTGCATTGACTTCCTGTAAGGTCTATAAAATCTACATAAATATAGCGAAACTTCCTTCTCTTGAGGTGATATATTTAACTCCTTACAAAACATCCCTGGTCTAGTTCGTGCCTCCTACACAAACCAAGATGGGAGTTAGTTTATCATCATCTAGGTTTTGTTTCAGTTTTCTAGGTTTTCTACATTTTAAAAAAATATATATCATGCAATGTTGTGTGATCTAGTTGTAGGTTGTACTAGGTTAATTGTTTGTGTTTCAAGTGTGCCCAAGGGTCCAAGCATTGAACCCACGGCTCTGATACCAAGTGTAACACCCAAATTTTTCCCACACAAAACCCAAGATAAAACCCAATAATTAGTTAGGAAATTTATGGAATAAATTTTTTTTATTGTAAGGGTGTTAACCCTAGAGTGCATTTATCTAACTTCTATCTATAATTTTCTATATTACATTAGTTTGATCCAACTTATATTAATAATTAAATATTATTAATCGTCTCCCAAAGATATTTCTAGTTATAATCATCTAGTGATGTATCCATCAATTAATTTGTTTGGATTAAATTTATTTCCCTTATTCAATTAATAACCATATTCCACATTTATTAAACAATGGCCCTTAATTAAATTAATCCCCTTAAGTCATTAACTTTAATATCTATTCACAAATTCATTATTTAAATTTTATAGTTTAATGTCATTTGATCATTTACTAAACCATACCAAGAGGGTTACATTTTAACTTGAAACACTAAATCACTATGTGGGCCTCTTTATAAGTTACACATCCATTTTAATTTAGAAACATATTCCCATAAAAATTTCATCACCTAAAAATGGAGGATTGATTCCAAACCCTTAGATTGATCCATTTAAAGCCCTTAGAGCTTAGGTATTCAATCTAACCCTAAACTTCCTTATGAGGTGTTCTTATTCATTTCTTTTACCCTATTTTCTCATTTTCATTTTACAGGTTTGGGAGGAAATGGAGGGTAGAGGCAATGAAAGGTTGCTCAAAGCTCAAGGGTGAATATCCACATTTTTAGTTGTTTATTTACATTTGCAACCCTCTACTAGGGTATTCTCATATTATTTTATGTTATTTGTGTATTTATTTGTATTTACATCATTTGGGTATGGGTATTTTGCTCCATTTATTTTCTGGGTATTAAGTTAGTAAAGAGGATATTTTCCTTATTTTGAAACCCTAAGTAACTATTTTTTTCCTAATAACATCGTATGTGATTTAATTATAGTTTCAACATTTCAAAATGCTCACTTTTATAATAAAATAAGAGAATATTTCCTTTCTTTCACAATAGAATAAATGACATCCATTTCAAGCAAACAAGTATATTTTCATGCAAGAACATCAATATTTTAAAATGAAACATATTACACTTTTGAGGAAAATATTTAAGTTGAATATAAGATTATATTGAGAGAACTTAATTTTCATTTCCAAAACCATTTCAAGGTCCTTACTTCATCTAAATAATACAAGACTTGATAGTTTCATTTTTTTGTAAGAAATAACCCATTTAAAATACATGTTTACATCCAATACACTCTTGATAAACTAAACAAGTTGGAGGAGGTATAATAACAATAAGATGAAAATTTACATGCCACCTTTCCCACATGAGTGGTCTTTGAATATTCAATACAAATTAATTTTACAACGCACTTTTATAAGAAGATGAAGCTTTAAAATACAAGTTATAAAAGCCCTCCACATAAGTGGAAATAACTTGACAAATATTTTACATGAGTAGGATTTCTCCTTGTCTTCTTCAAAATGCAACAATTTTCCAAAACCACACTTGAAATCCATGATTTTATTCAATATCCAACACAACAACAAAATAGGGAGTAGGCAATGTTATCCACTAAACCAATAATCCAATGAGAAGGAAAAGTCTTCCTCTTCTTTGGCCCCCGAGCCTCAACAATGAACCAATAAGAGGTATAAGGCACCCAATGCAACATTCACATGGCTTCCACAATAATCATTCATAAAATTTTTTTTTTTTTTTTTTTGCAAAGAGCACAATGCAAAGTAACAACACACATACCATTTTCCCAAGCACAAAGGCTCAATATCAAGCCAAGAGAGAGAAAAGAAACATGGGGATTCACTTATGCCTCCTAAAGGGGTTGAGTGCCCACCTTAAAGCCTCTAAGAAAACTCAAATCACATACCAACAAGAATATTATGCCTCCCTCCAAAACTCTTATGTCTCTCTAAAGTATTATGTCTCCTCAATAAAATATACAAGATAAGCACAAATTTAACTTATCTAAAAACGTGGGACACTAAACCTAATTTCCTCCCAAGATACACAATAATACTCTTATACCTACCTCAAAAATATCCTGATTTCATTTTCTCTTACACAACCTAAAGTTCATTCTATCCCCGACACTAAAACATGCAACAATCATCCATTTACAATCATTTTTACAACAAAATAACACTAAGATAGCATGGGTGAAGTCCCTACCTTGCTATCGCAAGGGTATCCATTAACAAGCACAAGCTCAAAGATTTTCCAACTCCCAATCAAGCACCAATTGATTCCCAAGATTCCAACAAGAAATCTAATAAAAAGCTCCTCCAAAATGAAAGAGATAAAATAAAGCATCTAACGCAAAAAACTTCAAAACAACATACATTAATAGAAAAGTGAGGAGGAAGAGGTGATGTGGCTCCATGTAGGATGCCACATAACTTCTCCTCCACCAAAACACCTGGTCCAACACGAAATCCAAAGCTCATAAATTAGTGGTTGAAGAAATGACAAACCTCTTACACACACAAATGCCTACCCACACTCTAAAGCACAATTAAAATTGATGTAAGAAACTACAATAAATATCATATTTTTACCTTACAAATCACATCATGGGGTTTATTTTTTACCCTTTAACCCATAGGGGTAGTTGATAAGCTAAATTAAGAGGTGTGGGACAAGATTAACTTTTCGCACAAGCCTCCAAAATGGTCCTTAAGTTCAAATCTGAGTTTGACATGCAAGGTTGAGTACACAACACTTAAAACTAATAAAATCCTTTCAAATCCAACATAAAATCAAGGACAATCTACTAACATTAAATACCCCCTTTGGTCACATCTCAAATTATAATAATTAATCAAGATTAATCAACTTAAATGGAGCACATTAACTAACAATAATAAAGGTGAATCACAATACTAAAATAATTCAAATACTCACAAAATAAATAAAATAGAAGAGAAACAACACATTTACCCAAGGTCACATTTAAGACCATCCCCCACATTGAGGACCTCCTAACAATCTATCAAGAACAACCACATACAAATACACAACTTGTCAAGGTGACGTGTTGTAATTACCCAAAATTCCTTCACTTTGTTTGTGTCCTACCCCTTTTATTATTTGTGTTACAATTTCTTGCAAAAATCAAAACAATACCTCTCTAGCCTCGTGGCCATATTAACGACATCGAGATAATAAAACACACATATACATATCAATTCACATCATCAAATATCATAACTAAACCATCACTAAAATCAAGTAATTTCACCAATTGTTCACAATTTCAAATATTTCGATTCTATCATTTCATCAATTAGTAATAAGATCACAAGACTAACTAAATTGTCTAACAAAATCTATATATCAAATCCAATGTGTCAGTACATATATAAAGTAGTAACTCTAGATCATCAAATATTGATATGTCAATCCATGCATGTAATCCATCATATAAGTCACATCATGTCAAAAGTCTAAAACATCCATATTGTCTATCAAATAGGCTAATCAAATATAGTAATGTCCATATATCAATGTCTAAAGATCAAATATGATAACAATGTCTATGGCTCCAATCCAAAGTAAGCAAAAATCATAGTAATATCAATGTCAAAGAGGAGTGGGCACTACAAAGGCCACAAGGAAAATCAACTTTTAACTTGCATGAAAACATGGAAGCTGCACCATTTAATTTGACGGACTTCGATTCGAGAGCGTTGGCAAGAAACCCACAAATTTGTCCACCCGACAAATTTTCTCGCTAACAAACCCTGAATAGCGACCTTTGAAATTCCATCACCATATCCACTAGGGCTGGGATTTGAGCATTTCGGTAACATTTATCAAATAATTTATTCATATACAATTATAACATTATATATATGGTAAGAGTATATACTGTGAATAAGGTAAAAGTATTGTAAAATCAAATCACGTCAATAATAAGGGTTTAAAATTGTTGAAGACAACGCACGGACGTCAAATCTCAAGTATGGTAGCCACTTTTACCCAATCACAATAATGGAAATTTGCTTCATATTAGAATTTATTCTCTAACTCGCCAAAATAGAATCGACCATGCGAGAAAAGGAAAGGGATGTGAAGCCAAGCAAACTGAGGTTACGTCTCGCTAATAAAACTAAAATGATTAACGTGTTTTCTAAGAAAAATACCTGGTTCCCTGTGAGAAGATTAAAGCAAGATTCATACGAGACTAGAACCTTCAACGAGGAAAAAAGGAAAAATGAAAATAAACTCAATGACCACTTAGACAGAAGAAGTGAGAAGAAAGTTTAGTGACTTAATATTGGGGAGAGATCAATATTCGCTTCAAGTTTTGGTCGTTGATGTTTTGTTTTGGTTGATAATGGATTAGCACTTTAGAGTCATACCCAACGCAATACTTACCAGATTTGTATATTTTTGTTTTTTTGTTAAGGTAGCAATCTTTTATATATATATATATATATATATTTTGCTATCTTATCAGATTTGTATATTTTTAAATTTTTTTGTTAAGGTAGCAATCTGATATATATATATATATATATATATATATATATATATATATATATATATATATAATATGAGATTTTTATACTGGAAAATTGGTTAGATTAACCTAATAAAAGCCGTCAAACTGACCAGGTGGCTCAGTCCCGTCCGTTAATGGTGCATCCATACAGGGATGAGTTATAATCTAATCTGACCATGTTTGATGTTTTTGGTTAATGATTGTATCTATCAAACGTTAGCACGTTAAAATATTGATTGCTTAATTGATATTTTTTGTCTGTACTTTTAGATGGGTAGTTAAAGTAAATTTAGTATTGTAATATTTAAACATAAATAACTGCTTCACTCAACAGATACCGGTATATTGGCTGATTACAGCTGCAATATTGTGTATTACTTCTGTGGGTTGATCACCTGTTTATAGGTGCTCACGAGCATACTCATTACACAAGTTAAATGCTACCATTTTATTGAGCTGATCTTCAAAAACTTTTGCGTGTGAAGCTACATGCAATTTGCTTGCTAGTGCTTTCTAAGAAAGTGAATTTTTAATATTAGTTTTTCTTTGCGGTGTTTCACTGTATGTGACTATATGAGCTTGAAAATTTGCAGGGATTGTGCCTATAATAGGATGTTAAATCTTCGTGATATTCACCAGTTTCCTCTCCTTCTGCAGATTTCAATTATATGGTTTTGAAGTTTCTTATTGTTGTGAAAATGGCGTTTCCTCTGCCGCTTGTGGTGGAAATTATTGGTACGTTAGTAGAACATTTTCCTGAAAGTATATAGAGGGGGTTACAATACAATGTTTTAGTTGTACTACCAATGGAGCTATGTAAGATGCCAATAGAATTTGTACAAATTTTTGCTATGGGTTTTAAGAGGATTGAACATGCTTTGAATTGTTTGGAATAATCCACAGGGATGACAGAATAATTAAACATGCTTACAGTGCAGACAGATTCACTGATGTTTTATGGTTGCTTGTTGTGCAGGAAATGTAACTTCAGTGGGTCTTTCCTGTCACCTATGTAATTACTCTATTCAACATATTTATTTAAGTAAATACCCATAATTCTTGTCGTGGATTTGCATAAAACTTATTAAATATAGATTCATTACTGACATATATTGTGAGATGTCACTATTGATCAATGTAGGCGCTTATATATTTACTATTGTCGATGAATTTTGCAGGGCAACAATCTGGGGATATACAAAATCAAGTCCACCCAAGAGTACTCTGGGGTTCCATATGTGTGTGCTTTATTTACATGTGCTCTTTGGCTACTTTATGGAGCCCCGTATGTTAAACCCCATAGCACTTTGCTTCTCACAATCAATGGCGCAGGATTTGTTCTGGAGTTATTTTATGTCGTGTCCTTCATGATATTTACCTCCAGTAAGAACAAGGCAAGTCATTATGCTACTTATGAGAAATTGTGGTTTCAAAGGTGGTTACGGTATCCTTAAACCTTTTGTAATACCATTAATAATTAAATAAGTTGTGTGCTTGACCCTAGAAATGTAATCGTAATTTTTCTGATACAGATACCTTTCATTTATTTTTACAGGTGAAAATAATGTGGTTGACCATACCAATGATAATGGCTTTTCTCATGCTAGTTGCAGTTGCTATTTTTGTGCTGCACACAGACAGTGCCAGACAGAGAGTGGTTGGAATTATATGTGTGATAATTTCCATCTTTATGTATGCCTCCCCATTAGCTGTTGTGGTAGGTTGTTACTCGTATCATCTTCTTAATTTAGATTACTATAAAATGTGTACAATGACTCTCTATTTCGAACATAAAAATAAATCAGTAAAGCAACGAAAATTAAACTAAATGTAATTAGCAATTGAAATGATCATCTCTTGAATGTTGATTATTTTGTTTCTTATTTCAGGGACTTATTATCAAAACCAGGAGTGTTGAGTACATGCCATATCTAACTTCTCTATTCAGCACGTTAAACGCACTTGTCTTGTCTGGATACTCCGTAATTACAAGGGATATCTATTTAGCCGTAAGCTTCTCTCATTTCTTACAGTCATTTTCGTCTATGGACTCCATGTTTAATTGGAAGGACCATACGTCATTTTTATATTCTTTTAAAATATTTCCATGGAAGGGCTCTGCATCATTTTAATATAATTTTACAACGACCATAAACCCTTTTTACTGATATAGTTTTCAAAATATTCCAGGTGCCCAATGGCATTGGCTTCCTATTAGGAATAATTCAGCTTACCCTTTACTTAATCTACAGAAATTCAAGTACTGTTTTACCATCGTCTACTGAACTTCCTGAGACTAAAAAGATTGTTGGTGGACTTGATCTGCCTATTCAAATTAAAGTGCCGGTGGAGTAATCAAACATTGCGAAAGTTATGGCAGTGAACGCTATTATGGAAGAGCCTAAGCAGACAGTGAATTAATATTGACAGCTTGTTAATCGATGTATTATTTATTAGTGTTATTTAGTGTTAAAGTTAAGGAGAGCTGTTAATACTTCAATATGGTCTTATGGTCGATATGTGTCCCGATCACATATCCCTTTCAATTGCCATAGTATTAGGTAATAGTTTATAAGGTTATATTTATTAGATGTATAAATTTTGTATAGTAAAATTGTAAAGTAATCAATCACATTATTATATGTTATAAGTATTAAATAAATATTTAATGTTCAACAATCTCATAAATGTATTAGAGTACATTATTCTAATTTTAAAGTATTTCAAAAAAAGATTCGTAAACAAATTTAAAACATGATTTTATTTTTTTGTAAATACACGCATGAAAAGAAATTGTTACCTAAATTTTGCCCTCGGTAAAATTAAACAAACATGACCCTATGCGAGAAAGAAATTCAAGGGATAGTTCCGTCATTTGAACCCACGCTTCAAATCCAATAGATAAGTAACAACGGGCTCTACAATGGAGTAGCAGGGTCGGGGAGGGAGGCAAATAGTGTCAAAGAAAACCAGAGGCCCAAAGGAAAAGAAATGGAAGAAACTAGAAGTTTTCAGGCTCAGCGAATGATTCATAACGAGCCCAAAATTGGTTAAGTATGGAGGAATCAGTAAAATCCTCCACATGCCTCATTGGCGCATCTCCAAATATTAAACTCAAAAAGTAGTCTCCAAACAAGCGCGGAGCTACCACGTGTCAGGCCCGAAATAGGATAGAGTCGGCCATTGAAAAGTCCAAAAACGGAAGGAAAAACGTTTCAACTCGGCGCAATTTCAAGATTGGAGCCCAGGCGTGGAGACTCAAACTTGCGCTTAGCCCTGCACGTGGCCGGGGTCAACAAAGGTCAAATCTAAAAGCGGGCCCAAATCGCTTAAGTATAAGAGTGTAGGCGGAAGGCGTCACATTTCTTAATGACGCACATTCAAAGGCATGACCCAAAGTAGAGACTCAAAGGAGCGCAAGGCTTTCACGTGTCATCCAGTGCATCTTCAAAGATAAATCTAGAAGTGGGTCCTTAGCCAAGTGCTAGCCTTCCATGTGTTCCAAGTTCGCGGAGGGAAAAATTCAACGGTTGAAAAGTCAAGATGGAGTAGAATCGAGTGGAAGGTACCACGTGTCGGCCCGATAGAACTCAAAATGGTAAAACTCAAGGGGTAGAATCTAATGAGCGTTGAGCATCCATGTTTCCTAGGTCGGATATACGGCCCCACTAAGAAAAAGGACATAGTAATAAACATAAAGGAACAAAGCAATGCTGCGGAAGAAGCCACTTGTCGGCGTGGTGTAACTTCAAAAAGAAAAATCCAAAGGTGATCCCAAGCGTGCACCTGCCCTCCACGTGGCCATATTCTAAGTCAAAGCGGGGAGGCGCTCTTCGGGAGTGATTTTAACATTTTGGCTCCGTTTCAAGGAGATGGAGTATAAAAATGAGTCATGCCTCCGCCGATGCCCAAGGAGCCACATGTCAGGCCTACACTACATGCAAGCCGACAGGATTTGATGTGATTATTTTCCCAAATGAGAAAATACGGATCGACAGACCTGAAGATGATTTTTTGACAAAAAGGTATTGCGGGGTTCAGGGAAAATTTTGCATTTTTGTATTTTTGTGCCAAAAGGGGGCAAAGTAAATTTTGGGCCCGCATACCCATTCTGCTAACTAGTTTCCACCATTTCTTGTATGGACCCAATTCAAATATTCAAATGGGCATATCTTCGGATCAGTGCTTGAAATCCAACAAATTTGGCACCATTGGAGAGATTTCAACCTCATCTACACCATGGAGATCTAAAACATTAAATTTGATTAGGTTAGGTGGGTAAAAAAATGGGAAAATATCTTTCAGGACATTAATGGAGAATCTGATTGCTCCAACAACCAGATTGGATTTGATCTGATCCGTCGTTGTTCCTTCTTCAACACACTGAACAAACAATCAAGGAAGATTTGATAGATTGTGGGTGGATTTACAAGGGTATTAATGGCCAGTAGCAGAGCTTCAAACTAGTTTTCCCACCTCTCTCTCCTTATTCTCTCTATGCTAAATCTATAAAAGAAGGGTGGGCTCATTGTAAAGGGTTGGACATTTATGTTTTGCACCCTCCCTTGTTCCCTTTTCTATAAGAGAATCTATGGAGTTTCCAAACCTCCCATTCAAGTTTTAATGCAAGATTTAGCCTCTTGGACCTTTTTGTAATACCTTTGTATTGACCTTTCGAGCAATAATATATGTTTGTGGATGATTCTCGACACTCTCTTGTGCTTATTATTGCCTTCGATCTCTCATTGCGGTTTGGTTATCTGTGTATGGCATTTACATTTGCATTTTTATGGTCTACGTGTTAGCTTACAAAACAAGTGTTTAAAATTCCTTTGGTGCATCACCTCATTAGCTTAGGTTTTTTTGTATCTTCTCAACCCTGTCTCCATGGTAAGATAGAGTAGTTTAGAGTAGATCCTCTATAATTTATTTGTGTGCACCTGAACAGAGTAATAAGAACTAGCCTAAATCTGGAGAGCTCTCTCAACTCGCAAGGTCCCACACTTTGAGAGATGCTCCATGTTGTGCAATCACATTGAGGATCTCAACTCATCTAGTTGCAGGCACTTAGGGGTGTTGTGATTTTACACTAATAGTTTTGGCACACCCGGTGGGACCAAAGAGGTCTCCATCTTTATTACAGCAAGACTGATGTGCACTTGCTATAATTTTAGCTTTTAAGAAGCTTTGAAATTACACATCTAGTGACTCCCAAAGAAACAGAATCCACTAGTTTCAATGGTCCAAGCTTGTCAAGTTCATGAGAAGAATACAAACAAGGTCAAGAACTAGAGAGGAGGGACTATTTTTCTATCTGCACTTGTCCCCAGACAGAGGGAGAGAGGGGAGAAGAGCCCAAAGGTCTCCATCTCCACCAAACAGAACCTTATCAATGTTAGGAAATATATCTTAGTGCTCCATTTGTATGTATGGGTGAATAATAATTACATGTGTAATTATTATTATGGTAAATTAGTGAAAGTACATTTACTATGTAAATGTAAATAGTAAATGTAAAATGTGGTTAGTATGTGGTAAGTTAGTAAGTTAGAATAATAAAACAATTAGTATTGTTTTATTATTATATTGGTGAGAGGTTGAAACCATATGGGTGTATGGTTGTACATGAAGACAAATGTTGTTGTAAGGATTGTTATTTTACATCTCCTATATAATGGAGTGTAATGAAATAGTGAATATATAATAAAAATATAATATAGAGTTGTTAATTTCAATTATTGTCTATGTAGCTATTTCATGGATTCTTTGTATTAGATCAGAGTAATTTCTACATTTGGTACCAGAGCAGGTTAAATATGTCTCGAAGAATATCTCATAACTTTTGTTTCACAATCTGGGTTTCTCCAAAAGTTTGTGTGTGGAACGATCTATTATACAAGAATCTACAGTAAACATTTCAGAAAAATTCAGTTTGTAGTTTGGGGAAACGTGCAATTTACTATACAGCACATTGATCACTGCTGTTTTTTTGAAGAAATCAGAGAATCAAAGGTAATTCAAATCTACATTCAATTTTTTTTTATATTTAGATTCAATAAAATGGATACACCATTATATAAATTTAATGGGCTGAACTTCCATACATGGAAAGTAAAAATCTAGATGCGATTAATGAATAAAAATCTTCTAGGAGATAGTAAATGGAAACGAAAAAGCACCTACTGAGATGTAAGCAAAATTATAGAATGGGAAACTAGAGATGAACGAATAATAGATGAAATTGACTATAATTAGAAGACTTTCTATATTAAGTGAAGTTCTTGGAGGAAGGAGGCACAGGAGGTTGGAGGTCATTCAATGACCTCTCATCGATCACCAATGATGGGGCCGTATCAGCTATGGTGATTTTTTTTTATACAGTGTGTTCCTATTGTTTCTTTATATTTCTAGCAGAGTGTTTGGTTGCAGTTTTGCTATTGTGGTTTTTAGAATAAAGGAAATTTCACATTGAGGGGGGAACATGATTTCAATGTTCCATTTCTAGTTTTCTACATTTCTGGTATTTTCTATATATGCAGTAGATTTCAGCAGAATTTCCTATGTTATTCCCTGCAGTGAGATGTGATGAGGGCTAAGAATAATGCTTGGCATATCATGATGTGGTTGTAGGTAAACCACTTGAAAACCTTAATTTTTGGTTTGTGGTACACCAGTTGTAAAACCACCATTTTCGGTTGTTGGTAAACCCTATGCAAAACCATCACCCTTTTGGTTTGTGGTACACCACTTGTAAAACCACCATTTTCGGTTGTTGGTAAACCCTATGCAAAACCATCACCTTTTGGTTTATGGTAAACTAGTTGCAAAACCATCATTTTCGGTTTATGGTCAACCCTATGAAAAACCATCCATTAGGTTTATGATCATCCTGTAAAATCATCAGATCATGAGCAAGTGCAAGTATAAGGCAGGTTTTCCCCATGTTCGCACTAAGGGGGGGAATGTTAGGAAATATATCTTAGTGCTCCATTTGTATGTACGGGTGAATAATAATTACATGTGTAATTATTATTATGTAAAATTAGTAAATTAGTGTAAAATGTGGTTAGTATGTGGTAAGTTAGTAAGTTAGAATAATAAAAAAATTAGTATTGTTTTATTATTATATTAGTGAGAGGTTGAAACCATATGGGTGTATGGTTGTACATGAAGACAAATGTTGTTGTAAGGATTGTTATTTTACATCTCCTATATAATGGAGTGTAATGAAATAGTGAATAGATAATAAAAATATAATATAGAGTTGTTAATTTCAATTATTATGCTGTGTAGCTATTTCATGGATTCTTTGTATTAGATCGAGTAATTTCTACAATCAACACCTCCACCTAGTAGGTCGTTCATTCAATCAACAAGGGTTCTCAGGCCAATCATAATGTTAGTACCACCCAACCCCTATGTTGACTTCATTAGCAAAGAGCAGCCCACTCGCTCTCAATGCACAAAATCTAGTCCCGGTTGTAGCATTAAAGAGCATTCCTCATTTCACTAGAGATAACTAGACTTCTCCTAGTGATCACATTCAAGACATTGCGAAATGTGTGTGCAATTCATGAGATCACTAAGATGGACATTATAGTTAAGTTGTTAGCTTCTTCACTCAAGGGTAAATCTTCACAATGGTTCAGGAGTCTAACAATAGGCTCTATTTAGACTTGGGACCATATGTGTAGAGCTCTCCACAACCAATTTGGAGAGAAGGGAGATAATCTATCCTTGTTAGAGAATTTGACAATGATGAAGCACACCCCTAATGAGCAGCTGACAAATTTCAACTTCAAATTCCAAAGGACATGGGACAAGATTCCATTGGCTGTAAGGCGCACTAATGAAGGTGATTTCTTATACTTTCTTAGAGCTCTAAATTCTGATATTGCTTGAATGATTCAATCCATAAGAGGCACCACCTTGCCAAGTAGCCTATAACATTTCCATTAGAACTAAAAATTATCTAGTTCAAGTTGGAAAACATGCTCCTAGAGCCACCCATACCTCTATAGCAAGAAGAACTAGGAGATCCAAACACTAGTTAGAAACCCACATTAGCTCCTATACCTACTCCTAAAAATCATATTTTAGCTGAGGCCTTTACCTGTCTTCTAGCACTTCAAAAGAGCTTCAATAAGTTATGAAACAACTGTAGAAACTAGGGAATGAGCTAGTGAATATCAAAAGGTAGAAAGCTCGAGTTCTAGGCCTATCCACCTCGCCTCTTAGTATCGAGGCTAGACCCCCATGTCGGTAGAATAAGCCACCATCTCGGGTTGCAAGTCAAAACCAAAACCAAGGACAACCTCAAGTTGCTAGGAATTTCCAATCATATGATCCAAACACATCTTCAACATCAAGTGCCTTGATTTCAACACAAAACAAAATGGAACAAGAATATGATTGGTGTTTCCCATGCATCGACCTCACAACTAGTCAATTTGTTTCAATGGTGTGGTGAACCACGCCTTGATGGTACGAGACCATTAGTGTGTCCCTAGACTCTAATCAAGAGAAAAATCAGAGCAAGAAACTCAACAAGAGGCACCTCCTAGTGAAACTATGCGTTTAATTGGAAGGCTATTTTTTTTTGGTATGAATCAACCCCCTTCTCAAATTTTAGAATGCTAATACACGGTCATCCAAAAAAGGAATATTGGAGAGGGACCATCACCAAACTCAGGTAATCCTCAACCATACATTACTCCACAAGGTATTGCTTTCGAGAATGCAACTCCCAATATGCGAGAGTCAGCCCAAGCCACCTTCCTAACTCACTCGGGAGGCTGGTTATAACGACCCATGTGCAAGAGAAAAATGCACCGGGAAAGGGGATCAAAAGGATAGATCATTTGACATCATTGAACAAATGAAGAACAAAATGTGAATATTTCAATGTAGGAATCATTGGCCATTCCAGGATAGAGATCATTGTAGACTTCTATGGCCAATTGGTCAAGGTCTAATCACCTCATTCCAAACTAGCAAGAAAAAGTGTTTGCCAATGTTGTTCGGCATAAGGGAAAAAATGGAGAACAAAAAGGTAAGAACTTGAAGCCCCCTCCATTTTATCTTTCATTGATCATTGGAGAAAAGCGGTACATAATTACATGATTGATTCGGAGGCAAGTATATACGTAATGCCAAAACAAATAGCCGATCAGTTGGGCCTTGAATACAAATTCATCTCACGGGCGTAGTGCAATTGGATGGGATAGCGGCAATGAAAGTTGGATTGATCAAATATTTAATCCTCACCCCTACATGCATGCCTAATGTGAATATGTTGAAAATGTATCGATCATAGATTTTCCACCACATTTTGCATTGTGTTTGTTGAGAACTTTGCTGCTAAGTTTGGAGGCTATTTGTTTACTAATTAGTCACACATGATTTTTAGAAAAGGTATGAAGCCAAGGCCAAAATTAGATCTAATCCCATTGCAAATTACTGTATTTAGTCTTATGTACCCAGCCTAATAAATGCCAATTGTTCACCTTTGATCAAAATGATCTCCCAAGCACTTGTAAAGCAAATACCAAAGTGGGGTGTATTTCAAATTTGACCCTTGACAAGTGGGAGAACAAGAAGCATGCTTTTGACCCTATAAAGAGATGGAGGAATCTAAGCTAGGAGTCTACTTTTTGCAGGAGGAGAATCCTACTCTTCCTAACATCATTAAGAAAGACCACAGAGATGATAATGAGGTGTGGCAATTGTTCCTTGATGGCTCAAGAAGTAAACAAGGAGCCAGAAGAGGAGCTATGCTTGTTTCACCTCAAGCTATGAAATACTACTCATCTTTCTGTTTCCAATTTTCTTGTTCAAACTACACAACAAAGTATGAAGCTTTGGTCCATGGATTTGCATTGGGAAAGGAAAAAGGAATCAACAACTTGGAAATGTTTGGCGACAGTGAACTAGTTGCTAATTAGGTCCAAGGACAAAATGCTACCAAGAATTATATGCTAAAGAGCTATAAGAACCAGGTATGGGACCTCATTGAGGATTTTGAAGCATTCAACATCAATTCCATCCCAAGGAAGAAGAATGAAGCCACAGACAGAGAGGTAGCAATTGGGGCAGCATTTGATGTTGTAGAGAGTATCAAGATTGATAAGTCCCAGCCCCATATCGAGTGGTTGTGAGACAAGTTGTCCCGGACAATAACACAAGTTGGAAAATCTTCGAGAATGACCATAAAATTGTCAACTTTTTACAAGAAGAAGATGAGTTCTCATCCAAGAACCAAGAAAAACTGGAGCAGCAGTATGGTGATCAAGTGGTGCAGCTAAGGACTAACAAAATACTAAAGGGTCTTGTCACTTTGGAATCAATATTCAACCTAAATGATCAATTTTGAAAGGAGAAGGAAAATATTTAGGTAAAGGGTGAAGATTCGGAGCCCATTTTCATAGGAGAAGGAAAAAAATTGTAGATTGGAAAGGTAAGCAGAGTTAACAAGAAAAATCTAAATGTATTCAAATTTGTCAAGAATTCCTAGATGTCTTTTTGTGAACGTACAAAGATTTAAGAGGTTTCAAACAAAAATGACACAACACACTATCGATTTGGATCGAGGAGCCAAGCCTTTTAGATAGAAGTAAAGGCCAATAAATCCTCACATTAAGCTTCTCATGAGGAAATAATTGAACAAGATAATAGAGGCTAGCATCATCTTCCCTATCAGCGCTCATGTTGGGTTGCTAACTTGGTGCTTGTGAGGAAAATAAATGGAGAAATTAGGACGTGTTTGTAGTTTCGTGATCTAAAAAAGCATCACTAAATGATCAATATCTACTTCCATCGGTGAAACATATCCTATAGGTTATAGCTAGCACCAAGAGGTTTTCATTGCTAGATGGATATTCAAGCTATAACCAGATAATGGTGAAAGAGGAAGACTAATTCATGACAACCTTCACCACCAAATGGGGGAAATATGCTTATAAGAAGATGCCATTTGGACTTTCAAATTCCGGAGAAACATTTCAGTGAGCAATGGACATGGAATTCAAAGGATTAATCAACAATATTGTTCTAGTGTATCTAGATGATATCACCATCTTCTCAAAGAATGATGCCGACCATCTCTTGCACCTCAGATAGGTATTCTAGAGATGTAGAAGGTTTCGAGTGTCCTTAAATCCAAATAAGTGTGTGTTCTTGGCACATGAGGGGAAATTATGGGGCCACATTGTCTCAAGAGAAGGGTTAACAATTGTTCCTGAAATAGGGAAAAATTTAGTTGCAAATTTTCATAAACTTGCTAATATTAGGGGTTTTGGAAATTTGAAATGGCTAATGTTCGATAGTCAGCTCCAACCTAATTCACCTAAAATTTCCACTTATAAGTCATTTATATGAGTGAATTAGCCTACTATTTATATGTTAAATTAACTTATGCATGTATTTTGCCAATGTTTCTTATCATTATATCTCATCCAAGAAAATTATACCCTGCTAAATCACCTTTACCAAAAATGTTTTTAGAAATTCACCATCGATTCGAAAATCGATTTTGGAGATTTTCCATCCATTCTAAACTAACATTTTGGAGGGGGTCTTAAAATGAACCCTATCTTGAAATATTTGAAGCCATCGAACACTTCCATTGCCACAACCCATAAAGTCTCTCCAAAGCTACTATGGGAGGATAAAATTTGTTTGCAAGTTTTTACCTTATTTTTCCACTCTTGTGAACCTTTAACAACGATGTTAAAGAAAAGTCTTGCATTTAAATGGATAACATATGGCAAAGAGATTTTTGAGGCCATCAAGCTAGCAATATCACAAGCCCCAACTCTCATTAACCCAAACTTATCAAAAGACTTCATGTTGTATGCTTTTAGAGGTTCAGACCCCATCTCAGCCATCTTGGTCCATCCCATCAAGGAGGGTTCAAAACAACCCATAGCCTTATTCATTTTGAGCTTGGAGAATTATGAGGTACAATACTCTTTCATTGAAAAACATGTCCTTATAGTTATTAGGAGCTTGAAGAAGTTCAAACACTTTGTCTCAAACATTAAGATTCAACTACTAGTATCCCATGCTAGTGTCAAGGAATTTCTTTGAATAAGGACTTGAATGTGAAGAGAGCAGGTTGGATCACTTGGGTAATGGAATATGACATTGAGATCAAGGTGACCAAAATGGTTCATGGCAAGGGTTTGTGTATACATATTTCCTCCAAGAAACAAGTTGAGTCAGTGGATGAAGAAGAGGTTTTCCTATTACTACAGAATGATAAAGAACAACCAGCTAATGATGCACCTCTTCCATGCTAGACCCAAGCCTTGGTGCATTATCTCCAAAAACATTTTTTCCCTCTAGAATGTAATAAAGAGAAAAGGAGATACTTCATACTACAAGCCATCCTATATGTTCTTGTTGGTGGTGTCTTGTTTAAGAAATATATCTATAGTGTTCTATTGAGGTGCATTGGTACATGCCAAATTGAGAGAGTGTTGTATGAGTTCCATGATGGAGATGCGGGAGGTAAATTTTCTCCTCGAATAACATATCTCAAGATCATGAAATCTAGTTATTATTGGCCTATAGTGTTCAAGGACTGCTACTCATGGATCAAGAAGTGGAAGAAGTGTGCATTCTTCATAGGGAAAGAAAAGTTAGCATCCCTGCCCCTTCACCCAATTTTAGTGGATCAGCCATTCATGCAATGGGGACTAGACTTCATTGGAGTGATTAACCCAAACTCAAGCCAGGGCCACAAGTGGATACTTACAACAACAAACTATTTTACTAAGTGGACTAAAGCGGTGGCTCTTAAGGAAGCAAATGAATCCAACATCTTGGATTTCTATGAAGGAATAACCACCAGGTTTGGAGTCCTTTCCACTATTATATTAGATAATGCATTGACATTCCTTGGTGTAATGGTCATTGAATGGGCATTCGGGAATGGTGTATACCTTAGCACTTCATCAAAATATTACCCTCAAGGTAATGGCGAAGTAGAGTCCACAAACAAGAATCTATTAAGGGTTATCGGAAGGACTCTTGATGAAAATAAAAAAACTTGGCATACAAATCTCAAATCATCTCTATGGGATGATAGCATCACATCCAAAATATCCACAGGAAGCTCCCCATACAAGCTTGTATATGGAAAAGAGATAGTATTACCCATATCATTGGAGTTTCCCGATTTGGAGCTCATGAAATAGTTGGAATTGGTGAGTTTGAGCCCATGGAAATCAGGTATGTAGAGCTAATGGAAGTGGGAAAAGCAAGAGAGCATGAAATGCATAACATAGAAAAGGATCAAGCATTGATCAAGAAGTGTTTTGACAAGAAAGCAAGAATTAAGACCTTTGATAGGGGATTTATTTCTAAAGTGGGATGCGAGATCGGTAAAAACCAGGAAATCATTTCAAATTTTATGCCATTCGGAGTGGCCCTTACGTGATCGTAGGGTGTAAAAGTAGTAATGCCTTCTAGCTTGCTAAATTGGATGGCTAAGAATTACATATCTAGTGAATGGGATCTATCTCAAACATTTCTACTCTTGAAAAGGATAATTACTCCCTTGTAAATATTAGCATAGAATTTTAATTTTCCTAAGTACGTCTGAACATTGTTTTGTTATAGCTTAGGTTTTGTTTCCCTAAGTTCTATGGCACATGATTTTTTTTCTCTAGGTTTGTGTCATTATATAGTTCAACATGCCTCCAGGTAAGTGCACCGAGGCCATTTAACAATTGCAATAGGGAGACCCATATTTTCCATAACAGTTTCTCGCTTTATAATAAAACAAATACAAGAGAAACTAAAATCAGGTCTCAAAGTGTTCATTTCCAGAAGAACAAGACCAACATCAGGCCACCAACCATGACTCTGTGCCCAATGGATACAACAAGGAAGCTGATCTATTCATCTAGCAGGAAAATCTCCGCGTGAGTTGCCAAATTTTATCTCAATTTTTCCCTCATAAAATTTATCAACCACGACCCTATGCAGAAAGAAATTCAAGGGATGGTTTTGTCCCTTGAACCCACATTCGAATAAAATAGATAAGCAACAAGAGTCTCTAAAATGGAGTGGTAGGGTGGGGGAGGCAAAAGCAGTGTAAAAGAAAACTAGAGGCCCGAGAGGAAAATAAATGGAGAAAACTATATGTTTTCAAGCTGCGGGAATGATTCAGAATGAGCCCAAAATTGGCTAAGTATGGAGGAATCAGTGGAAGCCTCCACATGCCTCATTGGCACATCTCCAATGATTAAACTCAAAATGTAGTCTCCAAACAATCGTGGAGGTTCAACGTTTCCCATGCTCGAAAAATAATAGAGATGGTTGTTGTAAAGTATAAATAAGAGGAAGGAAACACGTGTCAGCTCAGCATAATTTCAAGATGGGAGCCCAAGGTAGAGACTCAAAATTTCACCATCCCTCCACGTGGCCAAGGGTCAAAAAGGTATAATATAAAAGTAGTCCCAAATCGGTTAAGTATAAGAGTGCAGGCGGAAGGCACCACGTGTCTTAACGGCGTAATGTGTCAACTCAGTGCATCTTCAAAGATAAATCTTGAAGCGGGTCCTTAGACAAGACCTATCCTTCCACGTGTCCTAGGAGTGATAGAGGGACAAAATCAACAATTGAAAAGTCAACATGGAGCAGAATTAGTGGAAGGTACCACATGTCAGCTCGGCGCAACTCTAAAGGGTAAAACTCAAGGGTAGACTCTAATAATTACTAAACATCCGCGTGTCCCAGGTCAGATATACGGCCCCGCCAAGAAAAAGGACTTAGTAAAAACATAAAGGAACAAAGCAAAGCCATTGAAGAAGCCATGTGTCGGTCTCTCAAGCCACTTCAAAAAGTAGAATCTAAAGGTGGTCCCCAAATGCACGCCAACCCTCCATATGGCCATATTCCAAGTCAAAGTGAGGAGGCGGGTCTTCGTGAGTAATTTTAACTTTTTGGCTTTGTTTCCAAAATGATATGTGGTATAAAAATGATTCATGCCTCCACCGATGCCCAAGAAGACACATGTCGAGGCCAAAATTACATGCGGGCTAGTAGTATTTGAAGTGATTTTTGATCAAATGAGAAAATGCGGACGGCATAATCGAAGATGATTTTTTGACAAAAAGGTATTGCGGGGCTGTAGGGAAAAGTTTGAATTTTTGTATTTTTGTGCCAAAAAGGGGGACCAAAGTGAAATTCAAACCCTGCGAACCCTTTACGCTAACTAGATTCTGCCATTTCTTTTACGGACCCAATTCAAATATTCAAATCAGCATATTTTCGATCCGAACACGAAATCCAACAAATTTGTCACCATTGGAGAGATTTTGATCTCATCTACACCATGGAGATCTAAAACTTTAATTTTGATGAGGTTAGGTTGGTAAAAAAATGGGAAAACATCATTCAAGATATTAATGCTAAATCTGATTGCTCCAACAACCAGATCGGATTTGATTTGATCCATCATTCTTCCTCCTTCAACACATCAAACAAGCAATTGAGGTAGATTTGACAGATTGTGGTAGATTTTCAAGGGCATTAATGGTTGGTATCTGATCTTCAAATTAGTTGTCTTGCCTCTCTCTCTCCTTGTTATCTCTTATGTTGAATCTATAAAAGAAGGGATAGGGCTCATTGTAAAGGGTTAGACATTTCTATTTTGCACCCTCCCTTCTTCCCTTGTCTATAAGCGAATTTGTGGAGTTTCCAAACCTCCCATTCAAGTTCTAATGCAATATTTTGCATCTTGGCTACTTTAATGCACTATATCGACATTTGGAGCAATAATATATGTTTTGGATGATTCTCGACCCTCTCATGTGTTTATTGTTGCCTTTTGATCTCTCATTGCAGTTTGGTTATCTGTGCATGGCATTTACTTGCATTTTTATGGTCTATGTTAGCTTGTAAAACGAGTGTTTAAAATTCCTTTAGTGCATCACCTTGTTATCTTAGGTTTATTTATTTTTATCTTCTCAACCCTGTCTCCTTGGTAAGATAGAGTAGTTTAGAGTAGATCCTCTACAATTTACTTGTGTGCACCTGAATAGATGAATAGGAATCAGCCTCAATCTAGAGAGCTCTCTCAACTCACAAGGTCCCACACTCTTGAGAGATGCTCCATGTTGTGCAATCACACTGAGGGTCTCAACTCATCTAGTTGCAGGCACTTAGGGGTGATATGATTCTTCACCAACAAATATACTTTTAAACACAAATTAATTCAATTACAAAACAATTTTAAACTACAGTCTAATATGGTGTCATTTAGATGCAATGTAGATGCCAAGTTAATTGTGTCAAATACTAAGCACTCTTCCCAGTGAGCATAACTTGCTAGTATATTGTGGTACTAGCAAGTGCAAAACTTTCAAAGTAGAGACCTTCCCTTTCCAAATACAATGTTCTAACTAACTACAATAATGCATTAAAAAATAGTATGTAAATTGACTAAATCTAAATTTACCTACTTTAAAATCCATGGAAAAGGAATGCACCATGTTGGAATATGATAATTTCTAGCTACATGTTATTATTAGGAAAAGGAAACAACTATTTTCTTTTACATGTACATTATTTGTTTTAATAAGATAAAACAACTTGTTTTATATATATTCTTAGGGGGAAAAAGTACTATAATTAAGATGCTCTCTTAAGAGTTGTGTGTAGTTGTTTTTCAAGAAAATGTTTTAAAGATTAAAAAAAAAAATAGATTTCTTTTGTTTTAGAGTTGTGGTTTATTTTTATAAGAAAGCCCTCTATATATATTTGAGGCGATTATAAGTGTTGAAAACTAAGCTGTAAGGTGTTGGAGCTCGGGGAAGAATGAGAAATAACTATTTATGCTCACTAGTATTGTTTGAAGTTAGAAATAATATTTTTTTATTTGCGATTATTTATTTAAGTTTTGTTCTTTGTTGTTTTATTTGACTATTTTCTTGAAATTCATATGATAGAATTTTTTTAGCAATTTTTAAATGGACATCAATTTAGATGGCTTCAACATTAGGAGCTTCTCTTTCATGTCTACAAAGACAAAAATTTAAAGGAAGGAATTATTGGTATTGGTCCTTAACCATGAGAGAAATATTCGAGATCTCATGATTCGTGGGAAATTGTAGAGAATGGGTACACAAATCCTACATACGCAACAATGTATAATGCACTTTCACATGCAGAGAAGGTACTCGAAGGAATTATGAGGAAAATACGGAATATATATTTTCTTTATTTATCAAGCCATGCATGAAATCATTCCTCATAGAGTGGCAACAAATAGTCAAACACAAATAACATGGGACACTCTCAATATAGATATCAAGGTAAAAATAATATTAATAACCTCCATACTACAATTATTTTCAATCATACTATTGAAAATTTTAATGTTAAGCCTATTTGGGTGCACTTGCTCACCTACGGTTGCCTTTTGGGGGAGGAAAGTATTTTTTCCATTGGTAATGCTTTGGGGAAGTGCCTTGCCATAGATTCCAAAATTGAACTATATACTCACATGACCTATGCTCGCATTTTGGTTGATTTAGATACCAAGGTTGATCTACCAACCGCATGATGGAGCTTAGGGTGTTGGATAAAATTTGGACTCAACAACTGGACTATGAAGGCTTTCCCTTTAGATGTAGGAAATTATTTTCTTTGGGTCACTTAGCCTCACATTGTACCAGTGTGAAACAAAGAAAGAGCAATAAGGTATCTTGGTGGAGAGACTCCCAACCCAGTATGTTGGTTGTGGGTGAAGCTCTAGATGTTTCTCTAGAGGATTTAGGATCAGAAGGAGGTGATTTACAACATTTAGATGAATCCCTCATTCTCCTCCGAGTCTTTGGTGGTGAGGATTCAATTTCTCTTCAAATTTCTAGTGATTTGTTGCATCCTTTGGGGGTGACATCTAGCAACAAAGAGACTCTTGAAATAGTTTTACCAATCCACAATGATGAAAATGAGGATCCTAATAGGGAAGGGGATTGGATGGTTGTGAAAGGAAAAAAGAAAAAAATTTTTTATAAGCACACTCAAAATTAATTTGATATCTTGTGGTATGGGTTCGAGTGGGTTAACTCTTTTTCTCACTATAGTTTTGGTTTGGCCACTTGTATAGGCCTCTTCATATGAGCATCATTGTTATATATTTTCTCCCTTTATAATTGGCATTTTGGTCCCCTCAAACAAAAAGATTGTACACTATTTAAAAAAACTTTGAGGATAATTTTTAAAAATGTCAATTAAAGATTAAGATTTTGTAGATTCATTCTTCATTTTTTTATTTGGCCTAGTTAAGAAAATTAAATCCCATGGTGAAACTATTGAAGAGAGAAGGATTATTGAAATGTTGCTTTGAAGTTTTCTTCAAAAATTTGATCCTTTTGTTTTTTCTATTAAATAAACTAAGGATCTAAGTTAGTTTTTAATTGATGATTTTTATGCATCACTAATAAATCATGAATAGAGGTTGAATATATTACATGAAGTTTGAGATCAATATTTTTGTCATAGATATCAAGGATTTGTGGAAGAGGAATAGGAAGCATCATCAGAGAGGTAAAGGAAGAAGTTCATCTAGAGGACACAATGACTATCCATAAAAATCAAGTGGAAAAGAACATAGTAAAGAACACAATCATAATTATTTTTTTGTTCGAGAGACTTGATAAATTGCATGCATTATCACTATTGTAAGAGATATGGACATTATGCTTATGAGTGTAGGAAAACGAGTATGATAAGAATAAGTAGAATCAAAAATAGGTTGGTAGTTCCAGTACAAGCTCTATGTTTATTTCATGAACAAGGATTACTAAAATAATACCTTCTTTATCACCTATTGAATTTTATGTATCAAAAAGATTCCTTGTGGTATATGATATGTCGATTCTTATTACAATAACCATATCTTTGCTAAAAAAAAAAAAATTCTAGTTTTGATTGGTCGGTTAACATAGATGTTACCCTTAGGAACAATAATAAAGTTTCCATAAAAGGAAAGGGAACAATAAACATTCTATCTAAAATGTCGTGCAACATATTATGTGAGGTTTATTCTATTGTAGGTTTGAAGAACAATTTTAAGAGAATTCATCAATTGGTACAAAATGCATACAAATTTTACATAGAAAACAATGAATGTTTTATCATGGATAAATTTGCA
This sequence comes from Taxus wallichiana var. yunnanensis, assembly GCA_018340775.1. Taxonomy (NCBI): domain Eukaryota; kingdom Viridiplantae; phylum Streptophyta; class Pinopsida; order Cupressales; family Taxaceae; genus Taxus; species Taxus wallichiana. The sequence goes on from CM031237.1 coordinate 136,327,297, forward strand.
GGTACTCAAAAGCTTTCTATAGTGAAGATGACAAGCTAATGAATTTTTCATCTGAAGATTAGATCGACTAAGTCTGAAGCAATGTCTCAAACTCAAGAAAAGTCTAGAGATCAAGAAATTGAATCATATTTTTAATCAGTTGTGAAGTATGAATCGTGGTTATGGAGTCTCAAGTTTTTTCACTTAAATTTTTGTGGTTTGAACTTATTACACACAAAAAAATTAATAAAATTATTTCCTTTAATTCAAAAACTGTGGAGAGTTTATAAAGGTTGTATTTTAAGGAAGAAACATAGAGAGTCCTTCCTCAATTGAAAAATATATAGAAAAAGTGCACCACTTCAAATATTTAATTTAGATTTATGTGGACCTATCCAAAGTAGTTCTATTTGAGGTTTCTTGTATTTTATGACATTCATTAATGATTATAAGAGGAAGACATGTGAGAATGTTTTGAGATAGAAATAAGTTTATTTTTATATATTTAAGGAGTTTAAGGACTTAGTGGAAAATAAAATTTGATAGCACATAAAATTTCTAAGGATAAAAAGAGTAGGTGATTATATGTCCAATACTTTCCTAATTTTTATATAAATATCTAGGTATGAATAAACTTTATACTATCGGTATTCATAATTAAAGAACAGTGTGGAAGATAGCAAGAATAAAACCGTAATAGAGAGTTTGAGAAGTATGATGAATGATATGAATATTCCACATGAGTATTGGGAAAAATTAGTAGAAAAATTTATTTACATTTTAAACATGTGTCAAATAAAAATTGTTGAAACATGGTTTGTTGAAAAGTTGAAATCATAGGAAACATAATATTTCTCATTTTAGAATATTCAATTTTGTTGCATACATACATGTGCGTATGAGCTAAGGAAGAAGTTATAAAATAAAGGATAAAAGTGCTTATTTGTTGGATATTTGGAGAATATGAAAATTACAAGGTGTATAATCTAGTCACTAGAAATGTTGTCATTTGATGGGGCTGTTTATTGAATTTCTTCTTGCATGGGGTTGTTTGATCTTTTCAAAGCCCCACCACTCCATCGTAGAGTCCCTTTGTTGAATGATTTTAGGATTTGAGCGTGATTTCTCTAGTTTATTTTGTGTGAGGTCATGGTCGATGAATTTTACCTAGAGGGAAAAATTAGGATAACAATTTGGTGACTCACGGGGACATCTACCTACAAGATAAAGGATCAAGTAACCTTCAAGCATCTATTGGGCATGGAGACACAATAGATGGCTGGTATTGATCCTTCTTTAAAAATGGACTCTGTAATTTCTTGCTTTTCACTTTTTCCTAACCCCGAGTTTTCCCACACATCTGCGCTCTCAATTTTCATGAGAAATATTGAAATAAGGCTTCAAAGAGAAGAAAACTATTTTGACCTGGGGCTTCCATCTATCCCTAAATGGTCGTGTCTAAGATGGCTTTAGTTTCTATACAATTTTTTAATTTTGAAATTCCCAAGCTATTATAAGAAACTATGGGTCCTTCTACCATGAATACTGAAGGGCTTGGCCTTGGTATCTCTAGAGAAATGTGAACAAAACTTAAGTATAAAGACCAAAAATCATACATGCCTCAAAAGAGACATGCAGAGTTTCCAAAAGCACTTCTTATGCTGAAAAAAAAGTCTACTCCTACTCCTACACTAACTAGAGAGAAATAAAAGATTAAACAAAGCCTACTACATCCAAGGAGAAGTAGCTCCGCTTTCTCAAAAGGGGCAGCCATGTAAATGATTTGAAACTAAATATGCCTTCCTGTATGAGTGAAAAACTTACTAAAGATGGTCCTCCACCCAAATCATCAAGGTATCTACAACAACCAAAAATACCTCCTCAAGCTGATTGGCATTAGACTCCTGGAGGTTTTGATGATGACCCTTCGTACTTTGAAACTCATCCTCATACATTGAAGTAGGTATGACTTTTTTGGCTTCTCCCTTGTCTCCAATGAATCCAAGTACCTGATTGGGTAAGGTCCGATCCTATAGATGTGCCCCTTGTTCTGAATTTTAACTCCAAGAATGGAGTATTTTTTTGGACCTTCTTAGATGGATGATGTGAGATGGATGGTGACATCTTCTTTCCTTTTCTCTTCCTTCTCTGTGAAGCACATAGAAGATTCATATCTTCTAACCTTTGTTCAAGAGGGATGTTGTGAGGCATAGGCTATTGTTCTTGAATGTTCTCCTTTATGGGAGAAATGCTCATATGCTTGGAAGGTGGGTGATAGAGATGTAAATGATGTAATTTACTTAGGATCCTCTCTATGAACACAATCCTCCAAGTCAGAAAAATAATATGTCTCTTTGTCATGTTGTATGTGCTCGACCTCCTCAATGGTGTCATCCTGATCTATAACTTGCTCACCATGGTTCTCTTGATCCTCAAATATGAAGTTTGAAAGATCAAAATCTTCTTCAATATCAGATCTCGAATGGAATGAAGTGGGGGGAAGAATTGAAGGTTCTTCTATAGCCTGCTCCACACTTGGGGCCTCTAAAATTCTGTCATCCTCCATCGTGGGTTCATCAATCAAATCAGGCCCTTGAAATGAAAGAAAAAAATATTCAATGATGCTTTCTTTATTGAGTGGATTCAATTCTGATTTAATATCTCCATCTATGATCCTATTTAATGGGAGTTAGAGCTGATTGTTCTTTCTCAATTGGTTGTGTAGTTTGGATCAAATTAGAATCCTCTTCAGACAAAGTGCCATTAGGGACACCACATTCAGAGTAAACAGATTGCTGATCTTTTTCTTCTTGTTTTCATTCCTCTTCTACAAAAACTTAGCCTCATCCACCACTAGATCTTCAACTCTAACTTCCTCTATTGGCTTGACCATCGAGGGATCTTTGTAAAACCAAATTTGGCAGCCCAACTCTTGATTTCTATCATTTCTTCTTGTTATTTTCCTTGACTACATTCTTGAGTCTCTTCCCAACACAAACTTGGGAGAGAAAGAGAGGACCGATAAGTTGGGGTTCAAAAAACTTTGTAATTGTTTGTCGTGGGGAAGGAGGTGAAACTTATTATTTCTTTGGAGGGAATGGCTGCTTGGAAAGGGAAAGGGGACAAGAATTGAAGTGAGGTGGAAGACTAGGAGATGGAGAAAATAAATCAACACTTGGGGAAACAAGTGAGGGGCTTTACTCTTGATCATGATGAAATGATACATTTTTAGAAAAGAAAATGAAGATCTAGGAGGTGGTGGACTTACCCATTGAGAAGGTTGTCTCACACTTTACTCCTTAAAATCCACTTAATGCATCACTCTAATCAAGATTCTCCTAGGGGATGTAGTGTCTGAAAAGGGCATCCCCATGGATAAGGTGCCCTACAACCAAACTTGAATGCCTTCATTTATGTTATTGCACTTGAATGAACCATGCTATCCTCCATTTTTTTAATCTTCTCGAGAAAACCATTATATGTGTCCCCTTGTTCTTGATAAGCTTCATGACCAAACTGACGTTAAAGGTGCTCATATGGGTAAGCACAATGGTGCTTATTTGATCATAATGTTCATCTAGAGGAGCTAAAAAATGCATTGGAGGTGGATTACATTGCTACTTTAAGTGTGAGTTCAATGAAGTGAATGAAATCATGATTACACAACTTCATGAAATGAAAGAAAATGAAAGAGATGGAAGAAGAAAATGGATGAAAATGAGTGGAAATGGATGAGAAAGTTTTATAACTCAGAGGATGGGTTATTGACCATATGGATTCACCAGATGTGCTTTGAATGTGCCTCAAAAGGCTAAACCTTAACAGGAACACACCAACCTACTAAAATGAAGTGGTAAAATGCTTCAGACCTATCCCACCGGGTGTGCCAAAATTGTTAGTGCAGAATCACAACACCCATGAATGGCTTGTCTTTGGAGTGGTGCATTCAATGTGATTACACAACATGGGACCATCTCTCATGTAGTGGGGCTATCAAAACTTGAGATGGCCCTCGGAGAAAGCCGGTTATTACTTCCGATCTACCTACCACGAACTACTCCGGTGCACGTAGAACCTATTATTTCCTAATCTAAATATTCCAAGGGGACAAAGAGAAAGAGATAGATGGTGTGAAAGAGCCTACACTAAGTGGTGATACATGAGAAAAGGAAGTGAATGATCACAGACCTAACTGCTTAAAGTGGAGAGAGGTGAGCAGAGTAGAGGGTGGAAAGAATGCATCACATTCTAGAGATAGATTTCACACAGACACCACTTTGAAACCCATTAATCAAAGTTCCCAAGACCTGTAACAAACATCAAAATATGCAGTTTAGCCTACAATAATAAGGGGTAAGAAGAGACAACAAAATAAGCCAAGGATGGAGACATGGATCATGAAATAGATTTAATTTCTCCCAAATGTTACACGATACATCATCAATGGGAAAGAGGCAATAAAACACCACTATAGAGACCTCAAAGGAGGATTAGAACTCTGCATTATACCCTAAGGAAGAAAGAGAGAGGAGATAGAGGAGAAACAATGACCAACCATTTGAATATGCCCCTCCTTTATAATATATATAAATAATAAGAGAGAGAGGAGGGAAAAATTGAAATGTACTTCAACCACCTCCATAACATATTGAATCATGGTCTAAAAGCTCAACCACCATCCCCCGATACCCACTTTGTGGATTTTCCCACAATCTATCAATTTTGGTTCCCAGTGTAGATCAAATCAAATCAGATCGGTAGTTAGAGAAATTGGGCTCTATAGAGGGCATCGAGATGTTTCCAAAAGTATTCTCCTTCAAAAATATAATTCTCTAGTCAAAATATATGGCCATTTAAATATTTAGGTAGAGGGCGCGCCATATTTTTAAAAAAAATTCCATAAATGGTCCACATGGAGCCTCGTACACCTTGGAGATTTGGTCCCTTCCTTTCATTTCTAAAATTGCACCTTGGGTTGAAACGTGGCGGCTTCGTGGGATCGATGGTTTTGTTTATATTCTTCCTGGGTCCTTCATGTTTGGCGGAGTCTTAAGTCTTACCCTAGACACGTGGAGGCTTGGCGCTTCTTTGGAAACCCACCCCAATTTTTACTCTTAAAACAATGTCATGTTGACACTTGGATCCTTCCATTGGCCTACCTCTACTTTCACTATTCAAACCCAACTCTATTCCGTTTGGGACTGCGGGACACGTGGAAGGACTACAGTCTTTTGAAAACATTCTCGAGGACTTTACCATTGAAGGAGCATCATTAAGACATGTGGCACCTTCCACCTGCACTCGATACATAACCAATTTTGCGCCCGCTCTTATTTTTGACCTATATTGACCATTAGCTACATGGAGGGATGGCACAAGTTTGAGTCTCTACTTAGGATCCCACTTTTGAATGTGTGACCTTTGGACACTTGGAACATTCCAGCGATTGAAGACTTTTCAATGACCGATGCAACTTTTGGGGATCGGAAGCATGGAATCTTAGCACTTGTTTGAGGACTATATTTGGATTTAACCTTTAGGGATGCGTCATTAGAAACTTGGTAGCTTCCGTTGTCTCCTCCATACTTAGATAATTTTTGATCCTATTCAGAACCATTTGGACATGCTCGAAGACTTTGAACCTTCACCTTTGTTTCTTTTCCTTTGATCTTGATTTCTTTAAAATTATCTACTCCTTCCTCAACCCTACTATTCCATTTTAGAGTCCAACTTTAACTTGTCTATTGGATTTGAAGCACGAACTCATTTGATGGGGCCGTTTATTGAACTTATTTTGCACTGGGGTCATTTGTTCTTTCACAGCCCTGCCACTCCATCTTAGAGTCCCTCTATTGCCTCGATTGTAGAATTGGCCATGATTTCTCTGGTTTCTTTTGTACGGGGTCACGGCTGACCAATTTCACACAGAGGTAAAAATTTGGATAACAATAGCTTATGATTACAACTCTTAGTCAAAATGTAGTTAACCTTTATATTTTTAATAAAGTTGGGTGAATAATGCTAATAATAAACCTTTCTTGATGAGATGGTCTTATCAATGCATGCATTCTCTATCTTCTAGTTTTTCACTTGACCCACTTGCAAATGTAAAAATAGCATTTAAAAATCCCTCTTGGATGAACATAGAAAAGTCGATCTCCCCTGTGAGTCAAAAAAATAATTATTTACAATACTTTGTAAAATCACCCAATGCATAAAGACACATGTAGGCTCGATGTTGACATTCCCTTTGTCTTCTTGTGGTCACATGAAAAGATACTCCTATGCAAATAAAATCCATTTAACTTTCAATTTTCCCAATGTGGGGAGCACCTTTATGCAAAAATAATATTCTCCTCTTACTCCATATCTTCCTTGGCACGAGTTTTGACTAGATTAAGGTTCATTTACAATTTTAAGGTAAGAAAAACCTTAACCTTAGGACATATATGTCATTGGTTATAATGTGGGGCTTTTGATTTACATGGCACTTACATTGTTTGCCCCCCTTTTGGGATTATTATTGCAAAATCATAATGTTGTCGACATTTTGAGATATTTCTGAGGCATCATGGTTTAGACCTTAGAAGGTCAAAGAAAATAATTACAAAATTATTTGGGTGGTTGGCCCCCTCCAACGATGACTTGACCCTTCCTTTTTCGGTGGCATCGAGTAACCCTGGTTGAATTTAGGTTTTTTCCTATGAGCTCCACATATGTACTCTAACTCATGTTGAGTTAACTAACTCGGCCCTCGGTTTGGATAGCAAAAGGTTAGAAACCTAATGATTTGGTCATTTTGGCTCCCAAGCATGAGGGAATAAGTGAAGCCCTGGAAAACATTTGTCTCGACTACCATGAAATTTGTCTCGACCTTACTTTTCAGGATTTTGTATAATCTTTGTGCATAAAGTTTTGGTTCTTCACCATTAATGGAGACATTAATGTTGAAGTTTTATGTGCATTTATACTTTCTTATTATTTGATCTTTTAGCATAGCCACTCCTCCAATACATGATCATGTGTTTAAAACTATGAAACATCTTTTTTGTAATTTATTATCTTTGTGAAAGGACTCTGTAGAAGCATTAATGACCCTTTGTTAAATTAGAAAGTAAGCCCTTGTTTGTATACTCTATAACTATTTCTTCTTCTAGTTATTGGCTCAAAATAATTAACAATTCTAAAAACCTTGTGTTTACTTTACATTTATAGCATGGCTTCGATCTCTACGAGCTTGAAAATACTTATGGGTGTTTGTTATTTTACTCTGCACTTGATATTTTCAAGGGTTTGATAGAATCAACCATGACTTGTAAGATTTTAAGCGTTGTTTCCTATTTTTCAAATGATAAGTTCCAGATATAGTATTTTAAAGATGTGGTTATCATGCTTTTTACTACAAATCTGGATATTTGAGTCTGCGTTGGGATTTAGATATGGTTTCTTTAGCATAATAGTATTTTAAATCCTTCAAGCTTGAACCAGTTTCCTTAATGTTCATTATTTATAATTTTTCTTCAACTTGTGCTTTGCCTAGAAGGTCTTGCTTTCTCCATGGCCATTTCCATTGATTTCCTTTCTAGATTTTATGTGATTAACTCATTCCATCTTGTTTTTGAAATAGTAAAATGCATAAAGGTTTTCATTTTTTGCTTAATCACTATATCTGGAACTTTAATTGGTATGATTATTCATTCTTGACTGTAAATCTAAATATTTTTTGTTTAGTGCTTTGGTTTCCTATAGCTTTGCTTGAGTTATGTTATCTATCCTAAGGAGCTTTATTTTGAGCTCGAAGCTGATTTGTGCCATGAAAAAGCTTTGTACGGCATGGTCTACTTGAGTTATTTGATTCTCTTTTAACCATTATTATTGTTATTCAAGATCTGTTTGCATTCTAAATTAGGTTTTCTCCATTTTGATTGTATCTCTTTGGAAGATATTCAACATGACTATAACCCTGTTTATGAGCATTTTTATTTGGTTGCATCCTTTTCTTGTATAAGCATGATGCCATTTAGTATTTCTTATAACCTAGAAATTTGTAACTATAATACTTCATAAAATTTTGTACCTTTGATGCACTTTAGTATTTGATATTCTTGAACTTGTATAAGTATTTTGAGTTGAAAATAGCTCAATCATATGCTTTCAAAGAAATTCTTCAGTCTAAAATATGTTATCTTGATCTATTTGAGTTTTGAAGTACTTGCAATCTACTTTGCTTCTTCAATTCATGTTATTTATATCCTGTATCATAAGTGTTCGAATGATAGAATCATTGTCAAGAGCCAATGTTTGAAATCAAATTTAGCTTTCTTTTTTGTTTATTCTTCTATCAATACATATTGAAAGCATTTAAACAATGTACAATGTCGCTCTCGAAGGGCAATTGATTAACACAATGCTTCATATTTATCTATGAGCCTTGATGTTCTTACATAATTGAGTTTGCTTTATCTTTGTTGTTCCTTCATTAGTCAGATTGTATCTTTATGACTTATATTATGTAATCTGTACTTTGTAGAAGTGATGTAGCATCTTGACTTATTGTTGTATTTTTCATACACCCTATAGTAGTTAGTGGAAGTGGCGATCTTGACCTGCAACTCTAATTTTATATAAGTTCTATCTTTACTTCTTCACTTTCTTCTCTCTTCTTTTCATGACTATGTAAATCATTGATGTTTCTGTACTTGTGCACTACTGAATCTTTCTTGATAAAAATTGGAAAAGACTTCCTGGAAATGTGAATACGGTATTTGATTAAGTTGTAACACTTTTCTTTGAGTTGGTCATTGTATCCTTCATCTATTGAATTATGGCTTATTGATGGAAAAATGTAAAATGTCCTTTTACATGGCAAGGCCCTGTCAAATTTTTCTCAAATTTATTTTTTCATTATGTTTCAGCAGTAATCTTATCTCTTTTAAGTTAACTTAGCCTTTATTTGAACTCAAATGAATATACTTCAATGATTCAAGTTACAGAATCTGTCACTTCTTTCTTCTTACTTATATCTGATGTTGTTAAGAGATCCACCTACAAAAATTTGGATAGTATAATAAATGGCTCAACCCTGAGACAAATTTTTAAAATATTTCCTTTTTATTTTCATGTACGGTGCTGATTTTCCAACAAGCAAGGATGAAGATGGAGTAAAGCCGAGCTATAAATGCATCATTTGGAACTTTTAGTAATGAAATTTGATTGTTTTCATCTACAATTATGATTTTTGTTCCAAAACTTAATGCTTCATCTATTCTACATTTTAATGTCTTCATCAAGATAACACATCGTCCTTTGGGGCTTTGTGTTCTTTTGATGAAGATAATCATCGAAATTGTAGACTATGTGATCTGTTATGTTTTATATAGCACACATAGCTCCGCATTTAATGTAATGATTAATTAATTCAACATAAACAATATTGAACTAAAAATAAAAATCCCATACCTTAGGTTCACTTCACCAATGCTATCCAAAATAATGAAGTTTCATGTTTCCCATTTTTACACAAGTGCGAAAATTGCAAGCATTTATGGCGATCCTGCTGGGAAACCTACCTATTAGCTTGTAAACTAGTGCCTTTCTCTTATCCATTTGGATGGAGTCCAAAATAGGTGATGAAGGGAAATCCTACTCTAAATAGACAATCTAGGATTTTCAATAATAGTGTTTGAGAAACATACCATTCATAGGAATGGAAAGTTCCTCTCCATATAGCCTCAAGAGATGAAATGTATTGTGTTATTTGCAAGATGGAATCATGTAAGTACCACTCCTATTGTATATAACTTCGTGTGTTTTCTGGAGTTTCAATTTCAACATCCCATTTCAACAATTTCTCCTTCATTGAAGATTTTGAACTTAGCCTTCTTATCAAAAGTCTTTTTCATATACTTCGATTATTTTCCATGTTCTCATGAGCTTGATCTCTTACCTCTTGTAATTCCATTAATTATGTATAATGATTACGCAATGGTTCATTCTAAAGTAGATCCATTTGATGTAGCAAATCTAGTGCAGGTAACTCAACTAAAATAGGCATTCTTGCTTCTTTTGCGTAAGCAAGCTTTTCTGCAGTGAATTTCCTATTGATCTTTTAGGAGTCACTCTGTCATCCCAAAGTGTTGAATTCAATATTAGATGTCATACTCTCTGGTTATTTGAAATGATAGTTAATGGAACACCAAATCTGCAAACTATACCTTCATAAAAGGATAGTATTGAAGTTTCATTAGCATCTTTCAAGGCTATTACTTTAGCGATCAAGATCCACTTATCCATCCTGCTCTTTTCTCATTCAATTATTCATGTAATAAGAAGGATTTTACACGTGGATGAGAAACAAGAACATGTGTGTTATTGTTTGAAAGCATGTAATTGAAATTATTTAGTCCTTTGATTACTAAAAGTACTTGTTTTTCAAGAAATGTATACCTTGTATCGTAATCATGCAAAAAAATTCCAAAGAAAGCAATTGCTTGTTTGATATTTTCATTATTAACTTTGAGTTAGCATGGCTAAAGTTGTTTAAGCTCCTCAAGTGTATATATTGTAAAATATTTATCAATATTTGGATTTGCAAGAGTAGGAGCTTTGAGAGATGGTTTTTTAATTGCTTCAAATCCTTCTCTCCTTCCTTAGTCAATATAAATTCTTCTCTTTCTTTAACATAGCTATCAATGGCTTAACTAATGTTGCAAAATATGGAAAAAATCTTTAACAAAAATGATTTTTCCTAGAAAACTTTGTAATGCCTTCTTAGAATGAGGTAATGATAGTTGCGATATGGCTTGACTCTAAAAGCGGACATATGCTAAACTTTTTTAGAAACAATATGACCAAGTATTTTACCTTGATGTAATGAAAAGATAGACCTTTTAGGATTCAAGATATCTCAAAATGCCTATATAACTGAAAATTATTCCTTAGATGTATTAGATGTTTGTCTAAATTTTTGAAACTCGGTAACATAATCCAAATAAAAAATATGCATTTATAGAAAAAGCTATGAAAACCCATGTCCATTACACATTGAAATGTTGCACTATCATTTAAAAGGCCAAAAGGAATTATTTTGTAAGCATAGGTAGCCAACTTGGTGGTAAAAAAATTTTTGTACCTATCTTCTTCTTAGACTAGAATGTGACTGTATCCACTATAACCGTCCAACAAAGATAGTGTATCAAAAACTGAAACTGTTTTTAAAATTTGATCCGTATTAGGTGGTGGATAATGATCTTTTAGTGAATTTTATTAAGATCTCAGAAATCTACACATAATCTAATTTCTCCATTCTTTTTCCGAACAAGAAAAAAATTAGCTACCTAACTTGAAAGATTAACTAGAAAGATAATGCTTGATTTGATCAACTTAGATAACTCTTTATGATTAGAGGTTCTATCTTGGATTTACTGAGGTCTCTATTTTTTCCTAATTGGCTTAGAATTTGGTTGTAATTCAATACTATGCTTTTTGAGAAATAATTATTTTCCTTCATCAATCGTGAGATCTATTCAAACTTGTCTACATGTGTTAAAATCTTATTTTTGTCCTTCCTTAACTGATCATTGGTGCTTGAAATTTATTCTAATGTAACCAAACCTTAAGGTAATTTATTCATCTTTAATTGAAAAATCTGGTCACCATATAAGTGTTGCAATTTCTCTTGATTTACTACAGAAAATTTAGCTTCTTGTTTAAAAAAGCATGCAAATCTGTTCATCATTTTTAAAAACCTAAAAATTCAAATCATTATCAGGTATAGAAGTCCTGGAAATCAGCTTTATATGAGGCTAAATATCACTTTTATTTTTATTGTTCAAAGCACTTCAAAACGGCACCAATTCTTTTGCAAGTCTATCTACATGCTTATTTTTGGATCTAATAATAGATTGGATGTTAATAGCCTTAGAATCTTCCATTAAGTTTGAAACTCTATGTATATAATAATTCATTAATGTATTCTTACAAACATTGAAATTTCTTACTTGATTGATAACTAACTCAAAATCACCAAAATCGTAATAACACACTAATACTTCTCTTTCTCGCCCAAAGTAAGCCATGAATTAATGCTTCATATTTAGCTACATTGCAAGTGCACAAAAATTTTAGACTCAAAAGCGAGAAATAGGTTTCATTTGTGGGGAAGTGAGCATCAAAGCTACTCCTTGTCCTTTCTTGTTCTTTGCTCCATCAAAATGAAGCTTCAAATCCCTTGTGTTGCATATTTTGTTTTGGATAGCAAGGAATTTGGTGTGATTTCCTCCTCATGTAGGAAATACACACCAAATAGATGTTCTAAAATTCTTTGAAATGATCATGAGCATGTTCTTCATGTGTCTTTTCATCCATAAATAGATTAGAAACACCATCTAGTGCTAAAACATGAGTTGTATTATCAAAATTAGACTGGTCTAAGGATGCATAATTAGCTAATGCATTAGAAGTGTGAGGCTCAATGTGAAATCTAGCCAATAGTTCAGAATTGATAGTAACTTTGGTTCCATAACATGTAGTGAAGAATAAGAAAGACCAATCTAAAGAGAGATAACCTCCTATTTTTTTGTGAAATCTCTAGATAAGCATATAGCAAAGTAAGGAGGTAAATCCACAACAATAATATCTTGCAATATGGAAACATTCAGACAAGCATGTAATGTTACCTCCAGATTTCTTATGACACCAATTGTATTCATTACAATCCCATCAAGTTGTAGCACACTCTTCTCTATAGGTTCATATAATGCAAACCCATTTTTACGTAATTTCTTTTGGCATAACTATGCTACTTGTACTTGCACTGCTTATCAACCATATAGTTAAGAATCGAATACTTTGTAATAATAAGTGAAAAATAAAATGGTGGTGGTTTCTTGATGTCTTGAGCATTTAAAACTTTTTGAACCATCCATTATACTTCCTTAATGCAGTTTTGTTCCATTGTTCCAAGGACCATATCTATTTTATAAACTTCTTTTCTGTTGTTTTTGAAGAAATCTACAACTTAGCAAGTTCACGAGAAAGTATCTTTTGTTTTCCTACAATAGTTAGATCATCCTAAATTCAGATATTAACATTATGTTTTTCATTATATAAAAAATGTTAAAAGAAACAATAGTTTTAGAACCAGACTCTCTTTGTTTTAGCAAAGTCTTTCATGAAAATGGATTTTTTTCAGTTGGTTTTGATATCGAGGTTAAAATAATCTTTTGGATCAAGATGTAGGTGTTTTCGCTACTATTTACCTTGAAACACATGCAGTTTTTGTGGAAGCGCATAACTATTAGTTGATTTTAGGCATGTAGTTGTTGTTTTATCATTGAATGTGGGTAGAACATGTCTATTTTCTTTGTTGTTGACTTTTTGGGCCTTTTTTGATCCCTAGTAGTAAGCTGAAATGAAATAATCCTCACTAAAACTAACTAAGTTATTTTTAGGTGCTTTACGAACTTGAGTTTCTTGTTGCACACCCTCCATTTGAGGCATGAACAATGTCTCAGATTGAGGTTCTAGAACAATACTTATCTTTAGGAAAGCATTTGGGTAACTTGCGGTTGAATGAGGTTGAATGGACACCACTATAGCCATATTAACTAGGACTAAAGCATTAGATGAACTAGGAGAATTTGGGTCAAAATGACTTTCTTGATAAGGTTGCCTATAGTTTTAATTTTATTGGTAAGGTTTCCTATTTTGCTAGTTTTTCGATAAGGTTCTGATAAGGCCTACTAGGTAATGCAAGTCTATTTTCAATCGAAGTGAACTTGCTTCCCATACTGCAAAGATTTAAACATGTCATCTAATGGGGCTGCATCGATTGGGTTATATATATGATGATAGGTTGTGGGATAGGTGTCAAATGTTCTAAAAAAGGCATTAAAGGCCTTGGTGCTAATTTTCTAGCTTGAATAAGACTATTTTCAGCTTTTATAGCAATGTCATAAGCATCTAAAAGAGTGTCACCTCCCATAGACTCAATCATAGTGTAAATATCACTATTTAATGCTCTAAGATGATAAAATAAAACATGAGTAAACTTGAAATCTTAACACTTTTACGATTCTTTCCCAAGTTCTGGACAAACGAATGTTGAAACTAGACATAAATTCATGAGGATCTCTTCTAATGGTAGAGTGTTGTTATATGAGTCATAAATGATTTGAATTATCTTGAAATTGTTTGAGAAATTTACCACATAAATCATCCTAAGTTCTTATGCTTCCAATCTCTATATTTATATACCATTTCAAGGCATCTCCTTTAAAGGATGAAGCTAAAACTCTCAAAGCCACATCTTCATGAGTAATATTATGGACTACACATAAGGTTGCAAAATATTTGATGTTCTTTATGGGTGTAACCTTATTTTCACCCATGAATGAAGGAAAAATTTTCATGGTAGCATTAGGGATATCATGATAAACTAGAATTACTAATGGAATGCCATTAGTAAAGGTCAAAAAATTCCTAGGTGATTGAATAACCATTTGAAAAAATGGGATCTGAATAGAGAAATTAATACGTGGTAAAATAGTATTAAGAGGAGGGTTATTAAAACCAAGTCTATTATAAGGTAAAATATTACCAACTCTTCTCCTTCATGCAAAATTCAAATGTAAATAAATAAACTTATAAGGAATTCCTCTTACCGATGATCTTGTATTCACTTTAGTCATGGATCATGCTACAAAACTATCCTGAAATAAGCTTTACACAGTCACTAAATAAATATTTAAATCTTTAAAATAAATGCTTGTAGCTTGGTGATACAAAAGTAACTTTTGCTTGTTTTGAATCTGTTGTAATTTTCTCACAGATATGATTCGTCGTCCCACTGGGCATGACAAAAATTGTTATTTTTCAAAAGTACACCATGTAGAGAGATGGTTGTAGGTGTTCTAATCTTACAAAAATTATCTCTCTTTCATAGATACAATGGAAACACCTCAGGTTTGTGGGTATACCTATTTTGAGGTGAGTATCTGGTAGTAAGGTCGGTTCCTTATTGATGTATCCTAAAATAATTTTTAGGGGTTTAAGGGTAATAGATGATTGTGTGGATTGAAAACTAGGGTGATACACAAAATTTATGTGATTTATTTTATTGAGCACATGCCCAATTGATATGAGAATGAGTTTAGATGCATAATTCAATAACTTTCTACAAAATATTAGGAAAAACTATTTGATCTATTGAGGTAAAGTATCACAACAATATTGTTAAGTTACACATGCACATTAATATCATGTAGAAATTACTGAATTTGTAATAGGGTAAGATGATTAATCAGGGAATTCAACATTCACAAGGATTAATAAAACATACACAAGACTACAAATAATTACAAAGGTATAATATACTTCTCATTCGGAGAGGTCAAAACAAGAAAAATTTGCTTTAGAACTCCTATGTTTAAAATTCCTCCCTTTGTGCATGCAATTGCACACAATATATAGCAAAAATTATTCATTCCACCCTTCCTAAAAATAAGCTAAAACTGTACTCGCCCATGCATCCTATTTTTACCCTTCATTTATTAATAAATAAAGGAATAAAAATAAGCATGCTAATACAAAGAGGTATTAATAGCCATGATTACAACTCATTCAAACTATAATTGACTGTTCTATTTTTAATAAAGTTGGGTGAATAATGCTAATAATAAACCTTGCTTGATGAGCAAGTCTTCTCCAATGCATGTAGTCTCTGTCTTCTAGTTGTTCCACTTGATCCACTTGCAATTGCAAAAATAGCATTTAAAACTCCCTCTTGGATGCACATGCAAAAGTTGATCTCCCCTATGAGTAAAAATAATTCATTATTTACAATACTTTGCAAAAATCACCCAATGCATGGGGACCAAATGTAGGCTCTTATGTTGACATTCACTTTGTCTTCTTGCGGACCACCTTTATGCAAAAATAATATTCTCCTCATACTCCATATCTTCCTTTTGAGCTTTGACTAGATTAAGGTTCATTTGAAATTTTTAACGTAAGAAAAACCTTAACCTTAGGACATATATGTCATTGGTTATAATGTGGGTCTTTCGATTAACATGGAACTTACATTATTTTCCCCCTTTTTGGGATTATTATTGCAAAATCATAATGTTGTCAGCATTTTGAGATATTTCTCGGGCATCTTGGTTTAGAACTTTAGAAGTTAAAAGTAAATAATTAAAAAAATATTTGGGTGGTTGGCCCCCTCCAATTATGACTTGACCCTTCCTTTGTGGGTGGCATTGAGTAACCCTGGTTGAATTTAGGGTTTTCTTATGAGCTCCATGTAAGTACTCTAACTCATGTTGAGTTAACTAACTTCGACCCTCGGTCGACTAGTAAAAAGATTCAAAACCTAATGATTTGGTCATTTTGGCCCCCGAGCATGAGGGAATGGGTGAAGCCATTGAAAATGTTTCTCTCAAATACCATGAAAGTTGTCTCGAGCTCATTTTCAGGATTTTGTAGAATCTATGTACATAAATTTGTGCTTCTCCACCATTAATGGAGACTTGAACTTAGTGTACAAGGTCTATGTGCATTTATAATTCGTTATTCTTTGATCATATGGCATAGCCACTCCTCTAAAACATGAGCATGGGTTCAAAACTATGAAACATCTATTTTGCAATTGATTATCATTGTGAAAGGACTCTGTGGAAGCTTTAATGGCTGCCATTAAATTAGAAGGTGAGCCTCTTGTTTGTATACTTTGTAACTATTTCTTCTTCTGATTATTGGCTCAAAAGAATTAACACTTCAAAAAACCTTGTGTTTAATTTACATTTCTTTCATGGCTTCGATCTCGATCTTGAAAATACTTCTAGGTATTCATTATTTTACTCTACACTTGATATTTTTGAGGGTTCGATCGACTCGACCATGAGTGGTAAGATTTTAAGATTTTTTCCTATTTTTTAACTGATAAGTTCTAGATCTAGCCTTTTAAAGACGTGGATATAATCCTTTTTACTACAAATTTGGATATTTGGCTCCGTTTTGGGCATTAAATATGGTTTCATTAGCATAACTATATTTTAAATACTTTAATCTCGAACCGGTTTCCTTTATGTTCACTTGTTTATAGTTTTTCTTTGGCTTGTGCTTTTCCTAGAAGATCTTTCTCTTTACCATGGTCATTTGCATCAATTTTCTTGGTATATTTTATGTGATTAACTCATTCCAGCTTGTTTTAGAAATAGTAAAATGCATAAAGGTTTTCATTTTTTTGCTTAATGACTAGATCTGGATCTTTAATTAGCATGAGTATTTATTCTTGACTGTAAATCTAGATATCGTTTGTTCGGTTCGTGGGTTTCTGTAGCTTTTCTCGAGATCTATTTTTAGCTTGAAGCTGATTTGTGCCATGAACAAATCTTTTTACAACATGGTCTTCTTGATTTATTTGATTCTCTTTTCACCATTATTATTTTTATTCAAGATCTGTTTCCATTCAGAATTGGGTTTTCTCCATTTTGATTGTATCTCTTTGGATTATCTTCAACATGATTTGTAAACCTATTTATGAGTTTTTTTATTTGGTTGCATCCCCTTCTTGTATAAGCATGATGTCATTTAGTATTTCTTATAACTTGGAAATCTATAACTATAATGCTTAATAAAATTTTGTACCTTTAATGCACTTCTGTATTTGATATTCTTAAACTTGTATAAGTATTCTAAGTTGAATCGATCTTAGTCATATGCTTTCAAAGAAATTATTCGATCTGAAATCTATTATCTTTAAATATTTGAGTTTTGAAGTAATTACAATCTTCTTTGCTTCTTGATTAATGTTATTTATATCCTATATCATAAGTGTTCGAATGATAGAATCATTGTTCATGAACCAATTTTGAAATCAACTTCATCTTTATTTGTTTTTATGATTTAGTCAATACATTATTGAAAGCATTTAAACAATGTAGCTCTTTAAGGGAAATTGATTAACCTGTGATGATTCAAATTTATTTACGAGCCTTGATGTTCTTACATAGTCGATTTTGCTTTATTTTGTTGTTCCTTCATTAGTCATCTTTGTAACTTTATGAATTATATTATGCAATATGTACTTTGTAGAAGTGATGTCGCATCACGACTTATTGTTGTATTTTTCATACTATAGTAGTTATTGTTGCGTATATCTTTACCCCCCAGTAGATATAGACAAGCGGAAGAATATAGAAATCAAAAGAAGCTCAAATCACGACATTTATCGCTTTGGCGCACGAAGTGGCGCACGACACGAAGTGGCGCATGACCATGAGTGTCGACACGAGAAAAGGTTGCGCTTTGGCGCACAAAAGTGTGCGTGAATGACAGAGAGTGTCGACACGAGAAAAAGTTACGCTTTGGCACATAGAAATGGCGCATGACACGAGTGTCGACCACGGAAAAAGTTACGCTTTCGCACACGAAGTGGCGCATGACACAGTATTGACAGAAAAAGTTATGCTTTGGAGCACGAAGTGGCGCATGACACAAAGTGTCGACACAGAAAAAGTTGCGCTTTGGCGCACAGGAGTGGCGCATGACATAGAGTGTCGAAACAAGAAAAGTTGTGCTTTGGTGCATGTAAGAGGATTTTGACACGCACATGGATGCACCAAGGCGCACCTTGAGGAGGCGCAACATTTTGAGCCCGATGACAGAGAAGTAGACCACAGCCTTGCGGAGATATTGGATGGCCATAACTTTTTGGGAGCTCGGATTCATGCAAGGTTGGAATTTTTGGAAAGCTTACGAGGTCCTCTTTTGTTCAACTACAAATGGATATCTTTAATTGGGTGAGAAAAATTCTTAAAAATGCAAAATACAGTTTGCCACTTTTGGGTTCGCTAGGGTTCTCACCTACCATCATTATGAGATGAGTTAAGTACATTACGGAAGTGGTTGGGGTAGATTTAGGATTTCCTCTCTCTTCCCTCTCTCATTCTTCCTATAAATTGTAGGAGGGGCTTCTTTCTAAAGGTCAAACATTCTTGTTTTGCCCCTCCCTTCTTCTCTTTGGTAGGCGAATTTGTGGAGTTCGAACCTCCCATTTGAAAGCTGTAATGCAACTTTGCCTCTTGGCATTTTGTAGTGTATGTATCAATCTTTGGAGAAAAGTAATGCATGTCATGGATGATTCTCAACCCTCTCTATGTTCATTTGCATCCTCTGATCTTTCACTCTGCAAATTTTGTTATCATGTGCATGATCTTGCATCACATTTGAATGGTTTGTGTTTATTGGCAAGACAGTTGTTCTTCATTCCTCGGTGCATCACCTCTGTTAGTTTAGGTTTTATTTTTATGCATCTTCTTACCCTGTCTCCTTGGAAAGTTAGATTAGGTTTTCGAGTAAACCCTCTGCATTTTTACGTGTGCATCGAACAGGAGGAATAGGAACCGGCCTTCATCCAGGAGAGCTTTTCCGATTTCGTGCAAGGTCCCACACTTGGGAAAAGCTCCATGTTATGCAATCGCCTTGAGAGTCTCAACCCATCGAGTTGCGGTATCTCGGGGTGCTGTGATTCGCCATCAACAGTTTTGGCATGCCCGGTGGGACCAAGAGGTCATTCCACAAGATTTGAAGGAGTTTTCATGAAATTCGGACTTAAAAAATTGCAGGTTTTACAATTTCAGATCTTTCACCTTCCAGGCTGAACTTTGAAATCACTTTTCAAGGGCTTAACTTGCTCAAAACAAGTCAAAATTTCACCAGTTGATAGATCGGGATAATATTCAAAAGGGTATTCTTAGTTTTTTGAAATTTTGATTTTCAAAATTTCATGGTTTTTGGTATTTCGGATTTCAGGGTTTTGAAGTCTGGCATTTTTGGGTTTTCGGGACTGTCATTCCAAATCAAATTCCAAACCCTAAATTCTCAAAAATATAGGTCTTTCAAAATTTTGAGTTTAAATATTGTCAGGTTTGGTGTGTAACTTGGCAGAATCTAGCCTTTTGAGGCTCACTTTCTAACACATCTGGCGACTCCGAAGGGATAGAATTCAGTGGTGTAGTAGCAAAAGTTGCCCAGGCATATGAGAAGAATTCGAACCAGGTCTAATACTCGAGAAGAGGGGCTATTTGTTCACTTGCAACTATCACCAGGTAGAGGAAGGAGAGGAAGAAGACCACAAAGATCACCATCTCCACCTAACAGGACTTTGTCTACACCTCCACCTAGTAGACCTTTTCTCGCATCAACAAGGGTTCTCAGGCCAATCAGAATGGTGCAACCACCGAATCCCTTTTTCAATTTCACCGGCAGCAGTCCACTTGCCCTCAATGCACAGAATCGGTTCCAATTGCAGCATTGAAGAACATTCCAGTTTTTACTGGAGAAAATCATACCACTCCTGGTGATCATGTGAAAGACATCACCAACGTTTGTGCAATCCATGAGATAAATGAAATGGATGTTGCTGTCAAATTGTTGGCATCTTCGTTCAAAGGGAAGGCTTTGCAGTGGTTTAGGAGCCTTGCAGCTGGTTCTATCACAAATTGGAATCAGTTATGCATAGTCCTCCATGAGCAATTTGGAGAAAAGGGAGACAATTTGTCTCTACTTGAACAATTGACAACTATCAAGAGAGCTCCCCAAGAGCAGCTGGCACTGACTTTAACTTCAGATTTCAAAGGTCTTGGGACAGGATTCCAGTGGCCGTTAGGCCAACAGCTGAAGGTGCTTTTCTATACTATCTTAAAGCTTTGAATTCTGATATTTCTATGTTAATTCAATCTATGGGAGGCACAACCTTACCTGCTGCTTATAGCATCACCATTAGGGCTGAAAACTGTCTTATTCAAGCTGGTAAGCTAGCTCCTAGGCCTCCCATGCCCTTGTATCCAAACTTAGAAAATCCAAGCACTAGTCAAGCGCCCACTTTGGCTCCTATTCCCACTCCTAGAAATCAAAGTTCAAATGAAACTTTTTACTTCATCCTCTAGTGCTTCAAATGAACTCCAGGAGGTTATGAAACAATTACGCAGAACCTTGGAAATGAGCTAGTGACTATCAAAAGACAGCAAGCTCAAAGTGCTAGACCATATCAACCTCAAGCGCAGTACCAGGCTAGGCCCCCATACCAGCCAAATAGGTCACCAGCTCAGGCTGCAAATCAAAATCAAAGCCAAGTAAGGCCTCCCGCTAATAGACCATTTCAGCCCTATAACCCCAATGTTGCATCTGCTTCTAAAGCATTAGTGCCAGTCCAAAACAACATAGCTCAAGAGTATGATTGGTGTTTCCCATGCAATGAACCTCATAACCAATCTATGTGCTTTAATGGTGCTTTGAACCAAGCCTTGATGGTGACAAATACTGGCATTGAGGGTGAAGTGAGTCAAGAAACAAATCAGCAACAAGGGACATCTTAGCAAAACACAGCTACAAATGATACCGCACTTGTGAATTGGCAAGCTGAGGATTTTTGTGGCATGAATCAAACAATTTCTCGAGTGTAGCTTGGTAACACAAGATCAAAGAAGAGGAATATTGGTGAAGGCGAGTCATTGGCCCCAAGTGATCTCTGACCTTCCATCACTCCACAAGGTGTTGGTAAGCAAAATACAGTTCCAAACATGCAAGGACAGCCCAAACCACCTTCTAAACCAACTCAAATGCCAGTTGCTGCCCATGCACAAGAAAGGAATGTACAGGCCAAAGGACAGCAAAGAGATCTTTCATCCCCATTTAGCATCATTGATCAAATGAAGAAGACGAATGTGAATATATCAATGTGGGAATCTTTATCCATCCCAGGACAAAGAGATCTTCTACAAGCTGCCATGAAGAATTGGTCAACTTCGAACCAACAGGCCCATATGCAAGAGAAGGTCCTCACAAATGCTTGCTCAGCCTGAAGGGAATCATGGAGGACAACAAGGTAAAGTTTTGAAACCCCCTCCATTCTATGTTTCATTAATCATCGAGGATAAATTAGTACATAATTGCATGATTGATTCTAGGGCAAGTAGTTCTGTCATGCCCAAGCAAATAGCTGATCAGTTGGGTCTCAATATGAAGTCATATCTAAAGGGGTAGTGCAATTGGATGGGACAGCAGTAGAAATGGTGGGAGTAATTAAAGGTTTGAATCTTACCTTGCATACATGCCCCAACGTTACCGTTTTGCAAGATGTGTCAGTGATAGATTTGCCACCACTCTTTGCCCTATGCTTATCAAGGGATTTCACAGCCAAAATTGGAGGCTACTTATCTGCTGATTGGTCACACATGTTGTTCAGAACAAGATATGGTACTAAGGTCACAATCAGATCTGAACCAATTGCAAACTTTCATATTGAGCCTCATACTCCAAGCCAAATCAATGCCAACTATTCAGCATTTGATCAAGAAGATTATCAAACACGAGATGAAAGTGACACCAAAGTTGGAAGCATCCCATATTTAACTCTTGATGAATGGGCAAGCAAGGTACATGCTTTTGATCCCTACTAAGAAGTAGAAGAATCTGAGCTAGGAGTCTATTGCATACATGAAGAAAACCAACCTATTCCTAGCATCACCAAGCCAAACCACAAGGATGACAATGAGGTATGGAAATTATTTTTCAATGGATCAAGGAGTAGGCAAGGTGCGGGAGGAGGAGCTATGCTTGTTTCACCTCAAGGCATCAAATATTATTTAGCTTTTTCGTTTCAGTTTTCTTGTTCAAAAAACATGAGTTGAATATGAGGCCTTGATTCATGGACTTCATTGGGCTAGGAAAAGGGCATAAAGAACTTGCGAAGTGTTCGGGGATAGCGGTGATCGTCAATCAAGTCGAGGGACAACATGCTACAAAGAATGACCTGTTGAAGAGCTATAAGAATAGGGTATGGGACCTCATTGAGGATTTTGAAGCTTTCAACATTGTGTCCATACCTAGGAAGAAAAATGAAGCCGCGGATAGGCTCGCAGCTGTTGGAGCAATGTTTGATGTGGTTGACAACATCAAAAGGAAAAAACACAGCCACATATCCATGTGATTGTGAGGCCAGCAGTTCCAGATAATAACACAAGCTGGCAGGTGTTTGAGAACCAATCAACGATTCTTCAATTTCTTACAAGAAGAGGCTGAATTCTCAGCTAGGAATCAGGACAGATTAGAGCAGCAGTATGGGGATCAAGTAGTGCAGTTGCGGACAAACAAGCTTCCTAAGGGTTTAGTAACATTGGAGTCTATCTTCAACCCTAACGACCAGTTCCGTAAGGAAAAGGCTAACATATAGGTCAAGAGAGAAGATTGAGCCAATTTCGGTTGGGAAAGCAAAACACTTCAAATTGGCAAAGTGGCCCTTTGAATAGGAGAAATCAGATTTCATACAACTTTGCCAAGAATTTCGAGATGTCTTCACTTGGAGCTATGAAGACTTAAGAGGATTCGATCCAAATTTGGCACAACATACCATAGAATTGGATCCGGATGTTAAGCCCATCGGGGCGAAGCGAGAGACCAGTCAACCCTCACATTGAGCCTCTAATGAAGAAAGAGCTAAATAAGCTAATAGAGGAAAACATTATATTCCCGATCAAGCACTCAAGTGGGTTGCAAACTTGGTTCGATCGGGAAGAAGAGCGGAGAAATCAGGTTGTGTGTAGATTTCGAGACCTAAACACGGCATCTCTCAAAGACCATTACCCACTTCCTTGATGGAACAAATATTACAAGTAGTATCCGGTTCGGAGAGATTCTCTCTCTAGATGGCTACTCGAGGGTATAATCAGGTAATGGTGAAGGAAGATGACCGATTCAAGCGGCTTTCACCACCAAATGGGGCACCTATGCCTACTGAGAAGATGCCATTTGGGCTATCAAATCTTTGGAGCCACTTTCGAAAAAGGGCAATGGATATGGCATTCAAGGGGTTGATCAATAAAATAGTTTTGATATACCTTGATGACATCACTATATTCTCCAAAAATGTAGTGGATCACCTCTTTCATCTGAGGTAGGTATTTCAGAGGTGTAGAAGATTTGGGGTATCATTGAATCCCAAAAAATGCATATTCTTGGCTCATGAGGGAAAACTTCTTGGCCATATTGTTTCAAAGGAGGGATTGATGATTGACCCAGAAAGAGTTGAAGCAATTCGAGCATTGCCATTGCCAAGTCATAAGAAGGCTCTTCAAAGCTTCTTAGGAAGGATCAATTTTGTTCGCAGGTTTGTTCCAAACTTTGCAGCTCTCGTAAAGCCAATAACACTGATGTTGAAGAAGAGCATGGCATTTAAGTGGACATCTGAAGGCAAGGCAAGTTTTGAGGCAATAAAAGAGGCTATATCTCAAGCTCCAACTCTCATCAATCCAAAATTCTCCAAGGATTTCATGTTATACGCCTTTGGTGGTGGAGACACAATTTCTGCAATCTGGACACAACAAAACAAAGAAGGATTAGAACAACCGATTTGCTTTCTTGATCAAGGCTTGGAGGAATACGAAACTAGGTACTCTTTCATTGAAAAGCATGTACTTGCGGTGATCGGGAGTTTAAAGAAATTCAAGCACCTAGTCTCAAACAACAAGATCAATTATTGGTCTCTCATGCGGGAGTCGGGACTTCCTTCTAAACAAGGATCGAATGAGAAACGTGCGGGATGGATAACTCGTGTCATGGAATATGACATCGAGATCAAGGTCACCAAACTAGTACGTGGGAAGGGACTATGCGAACAACTAGCCTTGAGTCGACAAGTTGGAAGCGGGTAATGAAAAGAGGTTGTCTTGGTACTACGGGATGGTCAAGAACAGGAAAATGATGATGTGCCCACTCCTGTTGGACTCGAGAATGTGATACACTTCCTACTGAGATGAGGCCTATGCCCTCTAGAAATGAGCAAAGAAAAGAGGAGGTACTTGATTACAAGCCATTCCATATGTGCTTGTTGATGGTGTTTTGTTCAAGAAAGACATCAATGGAGTTCTATTGAGGTGCATTGGGACAGAGTCAAATTGAGAGGGTGTTCACGAGATTTTCACGATGGAATTACGGAGGACATTTTGCCCCATGAGTACAGCTCTCAAGATAATGAAGGCGAGGGTATTATTGGTAGACGGTCTTGATGACTGTTATACATGGATAAGAAAGTGCAAGAAATGTGCACTCTTCACGAGGCAAAGAAAGATTAGCGTAGTGCTCCCATTGCACCCAATTTTGGTTGACCAACCATTTATGCAATGGGGATTGGACTTCATCGGGGTCATCAACCCAAACTCGAGCCAAGGCCATAAGTGGATTCTCACATGAGCAATGAGACTATTTCACCAAGTGGACTGAAGCAGTAGCGCTCAAAGAAGCAAATGAGTCTAACATACTAGACTTTTATGAAGGAATAGTGACCAGGTTCGGTGTGCCGGCCACTATCATATCAGATAATGCATTGGCATTCATAGGTTCTAGGATTACAGAATGGGCTATCAAGAATGGAATCTATTTGAGCACCTCTTCAAATTATTACCCGTAGGGTAATGGACAGGCAGAGTCCACAAACAAGAATTTCTAAGGATCATCGAGAAGGACTCTAGATGAAAACCAAAGGACATGGCATACGAAGCTAAAATCAGCATTATGGGCTGATAGGATAACTCATAAAAAGAGGTCTACGAGGAAATTCTCCCTACAAGTTGGTCATGGGAAAGAGAGCGTGTGCCTATATCATTAGAATTACCGGCATTGGAGCTCATGAAGCGATTGGAGTTTCGAGTTCAAACCAATGGAGGTCAAGTATGCGAGTTGATGGAATTGGAGGAAATCGAGAGAGCATGTAGTTGAGAACAATTGAGAAGGATCAGGCCTTGATAAAAAGATGGTTTGATAAGAAGGCAAGAGCAAAGACCTTCCGGGAAGGGGACCTAGTTACGAAATGGGATGCGAGATCGGGAAAAGCCGGGAAGGCATTCCAAGTTTGATGCCATTTGGAGTGGCCCCTACATGGTCACGGGATGTAAAAGTAGTAATGCCTTCCAATTGTCTACATTGGATGGAGAAGAATTCCCGATTCCGGTTAACGGAATCCATCTTAAACATTGCTACTAAAAGGAAAGGTTTACCCTTGTAAATATTAGCCTAGATTTCAATTCCTCTAAGTGCGTATGCACATTGTCTTGTTGTAGTTAGGTTTTTTTTCCCTAAGTGCTTTGACACGGGTTTTGTTACTCTAGGTTGGATTTCTATAGTTGCGTGTGCTCTCGGAGAAGAGTTGCGGTATCGAGGCTCGGGATCGAGATATCAAGTTGGTTTTAGTTATTTCTTATGACTCCATGCCCAATGGATTGCTAAAAGGCCACTGATCTTCTACCTAGCAGGCAGCTGATCCCATTGAGTCACCAAATTGTTGTATATATCTTTCCCCCTGGGTAGATATAGACAAGCGGAAGAATATGGAAATCAAAGAAATTTTCAAATCGAAGTGGTGCATGACATTTAGTTTACTTTGGCTCACATAGAAGTGGCGCATGACATAGAGTGTCGACACAGAAAAAGTTGTGCTTTGGCACACAGAAGTGGCGCATGACACAGAGTGTCGACATAGAAAAAGTTGCGCTTTGGCACATAGAAGTGGCGCATGACACAGAGTGTCGACATAGAAAAAGTTGCGCTTTGGCGCACAGAAGTGGCGCATGACACAGAGTGTCGACACAGAAAAAGTTGTGCTTTGGTGCATGTACAGAGGATTTTGAAATGCACATGGATGCCTTGGTGCAAGAGGATGTCGACACACACATGGATGTGCCTTGACATTTCGGGAGCGCAACATTTTGGACGGGAAGTAGACCACAGCGCGAGATATTCAGATGGCCATAACTTTTGAGTAGGAGCTCGGATTCATGCAAGGTTGGAATTTTTGGAAAGCTTACGAGGTCCTCTATCCAACTATGAATGGATATCTTTAATTGGGTGAGAAAAAATTCTTAAAAATGCAAAATACAGTTTGCCACTTTTGGGTTCTTTAGGGTTCTCACCATCATTATGAGATGAGTTAAGTGCATTACGGAAGTGGTTGGGGTAGATTTCAGATTTCCTCTCCCTTCCATCTCTCATTCTTCCTATAAATTATAAGGAGGGGCTTCTTTCTAAAGGTCGAACATTCCTATTTTTCCCCTCCTTTTCTCTTTGGCGAGTGAATTTGTGGAGTTGAACCTCCCATTTGAAGCTATGTAATGCAGTCTACCTCTTGGCATTTTGTAGTGTATTGTATTAACCTTTGGAGCAAGTAATGCATGTTTGTGGATGATTCTTAACCCTCTCTGTGTTCATTTACATCCTCGGTCTTTCACTACAAATTTTGTTCTATGCTTGATCTTGCATCACATTTGAATGGTTTGTGTTTATTGCAAGATATGTGTTCTTCATTCCTCTATGCATCACCTTTTAACTTAGGTTTATTTTTATGCATCTTCTTACCTGTCTCTTGGCAAGTTAGATTAGGTTTTGAGTAAACCCTCTGTGTTTTACGTGTGCATCTGAATAGAGGAATAGGAACCGGCCTTCATCCAGGAAAGCTTTTCCGATTTCACAAGGTCCCACACTTGGGAAAAGCTCCATGTTATGCAATCGCTTGAGAGTCTCAACCCATCAAGTTGCGGTATCTCGGGGGTGCTGCGATTCACCATCAATAGTTACTAGAAGTGAGCATCTTGACCTACAACTTTGATTTTATATAAGTTCTATCTTTACTTCTTCACTTTCTTCTCTCTTCTTTTCATTTTTGTGCAAATCATTGATGTTTCTATACTTTTGCACTACTAAATCTTTCTTGATAAAAATTAGAAAAGACTTCCTGGAAATGTGAATTCGGTATTCGATTAAGTTGTAACAATTTTTTTGAGTTGGTCACTATATTCTTCATCTATTGATTTATGGCTTGTTGATGGAAGGATGTAAAATGTCCATTTTACATGGTGAAAGCGTTACAAAATTTCTTTACGATTGCTTTTATCATTACTATTTCATTTGTAATCTTATCTCTTTATAGATAACTTCAGCCTTTATTTGAACTAAAATGAATATACTTTCATGATTCAAATTCTGAGAATGTGTCACTTATTTCTTCTTACACGCATCTCCTATTGTAAAGAGATCCACTACATGAATTTGGACAGTATAATAATATGTATCAACCCTAATCCCAATTTCGACAGTCTTTCCTTTTTACTGTTTTCAGGTATAATACCATTTTCAAACAGCAAGAATGAAGATGGAGTAAAGATGAATCTAGAAATGAGTCAATTTTAACTTTTAAAAATGAACTCACTACTACAATTTGTAATTACGATTTTTTCCAAAAATTAACACTTGATCTATACTTCACTTTGATGTGTTTCATCAAGATAACACATTTTTCCTTTAGGGATTTGTGTTCTTTTGTTGAAGATAATCATGAAATTGCAGTGTATGTGATCCGTTACATTTTGTAACAACACACATAGGTGCAGATTTCATGTAATCATTAATTAGTTCAATAGAAACAATATGGAACTGAAAAAAAAAAATCCCTAGCTTAGGTTCACTTCATCAATGCTATCCATTGTAACGAAGTTTTGAGTTGCCCATTTTACACAAGTGTAAAAATTGTCGGCACATCTATCATTTTAGATAATGCCTTATTATTTCTTCATGTAAAGGTAGCAGATTATGCTATCAAACATGGAATTTATTTAAGTACATCATCTAATTATTACCACAAGGTAATTGGTTACATGAAAGTAATAATAAAAATCTTGTAAGGATCATCAAAATAAAACTCAAAGATGACCGAGAGAGATGGGCATTTAATGTTCAATTCAGCAATTTATGGGCTAACAGAGTGACTCCTAAAAGGTCAATTGACAACTCACTATAGAAGCTTGTTTATGGAAGAGAGGCAATAATGCCTATTTTAGTTTAGTTACCTACTTTAGATTTGCTACATCAGATGGAAATACTTAAGAATGAACCATTGTTGGTTCGTTGTGTAGAATGATGGAAATACAAGAGATGAAATATCTAGCTCATCTAAACATGGAAAATAATCGAAACAAATGAATAAAACTTTTGATAAGAAGGATAAGTTAAAAATCTTCAATGAGGGACACATAGTGTAGAAATGGGATGCTAATCATGCAAAACCATGAAATCACTAAAGTTTGATACAATATGGAGTTTTCCTTACATTATTTCATCTTGCAAGGAAGACAATGCATTTTATTGAAGGCTAAATGTGAGAGGAACATCCCATTCTTGTGAATGGTATGTTTCTCAAACATTGTTATTGAAAATCCTACATTGTTTGGGTACGGTAGGATGTCCCTATTAATAAGTTTAGCTATGGACATTGCATATTTCTCAAATTCAATAAGTGCATTCATGTGCATGTTCTAGTTTCTTGGATCCTTTCCAGACTTTAGTTTGTTTTGAAAGGTTTGGAACTTTAGAAAGGTATATTTCAAGGTTACATGCTTTGGACTCCATGCCCAATAAAAAAAAGCAAGGCATCGGTCTACAACATAGCATGTAGCTTTCCCCACAGGATTCTTTAGAAATGTGGACAATTTTAACTCTTGTACAAAAATGGTCAACTAAAAACATTCATTACTGATGGATGGCATTGGTTAAGTGAACATAACTAAGAGGAGTGTATTACAAGTGTTATCATATTTCACTTGTTGTTAATTAATAATTATAGGAAATATGCAGCTATGTGTGTTGTTACAAAATGTAACAAATCACAATGTAATTTCACATCACATGAAATACTGTACAATTTCATGTTTACCCTTAGCAAAAGAACACAAAGGCCCCGAAGGATAGATGTGTTATCTTGATGAAAACATGAAGTGTAGAATAGATGAAGTGTTATGTTTTGGAACAACAACCAAGGTTTAGATTACATCAATGAAAGTGCATTGCTAAAGTTACATGTATTTAATTTTTTTCCTTCATGATTAAATACAATCAATGATGTTATTGAGTTTTTAATTCATTATAAAATTAATATACAAATCTGAAATGTAGAAGGAAGTACACAACTATGTTTTAGAATTGAGTTTTTATTCATAAGGAATTTCAAATGTCTCCATGCAATTCAAGGGATGTAACTTGAGTGAACATCATAACTTCTAAAATAGAAGGTGCATGTGCATGAAAATAAAGTAAAATAATATGAAGGAACCCATCATTTCCTTATTTGTTTTGTCCCACTTCTCCATCTTCGCTCCAGATTTTGCTTTATCTTCATCTTTTTAGCACTACAATGTACCACGAAAACAAACAAAAAGAGATTCTCAATCACGAGCTGAGGATAAAATCATGTTCTTGTACTATCTATCGTCATGTAAATGAATCTCCTGATATCAAGAGATATGATTATAGAAAATATAAATAAATGGAAGATAAGCAGTAGTATTCTATGTTAGTACATATGATTCTCACAATCATTTCATAGAGAAAATATAAAGAGAAAAATTATGGAATAGAAGAGAGGAGAAAAATCCTAATATTTTCTAACTAGTTTATCTAAATGTGCAAGTATAGATAAGAAGAAAGAAGTGTTACATTTTGTAACTTGAATCAGAAAATTACATGTTATCTCTCAAAAATGTAGCTTGTAGATAGATGTTTGTAGGTTTTCTAAACTTGTAGAAATGATCTCTCTCTTTCGTAGATAAAATGGAAACACCTCAGTGTCATGGGTATACCTATTTTGGGTGTATAAGGCCGAGTTCCTTATTGATGTATCCCAAAAAATTTTCTAGCATTTGAGTGAAAAATATGACTGTAAATGAATTCAAAACTAAGGTGATACACCAAACTTGTATGAGGTCTTTGATTGAGTATATGCACAATTGATATGAGAATGAATTCTTGATGCACAAGCCATCGGTTTTTTCTACTATATATTAAAGGAAACACTTTGATGTATTGAGTGAAAGTATCATAAAAATACTCCTAAGTTAAAATACACATTGATATCATGAATAAATTACTAAATTTTTCAATAGGGTAAAATTAGTAATTAGGTAATTAACATTCACAAGATTAATGGAGCATACACAAGACTATGCAAATAATTGGAAAGATAGAAAATACTTCTCATTTAGAGGAAAAAACTAAAAAAATTCTTGACACTTCTATATCTAATAGTCCTCCTCTGTGATTTGCCAAGGCACACAATATATATAAATTTAATTCATCACACCTCCTAAAAATAGGCTAAATGTATACTCGGCCATGCATCCTATTTTTACCCTTTATTTATTAATAAATAAAGGAATAAAATAAATCAAGTTAATACTGAAAGAGTCATAAATAGCCTTGATTACATCTTAGTCAAAATTTAGTTGAATGTTCTAATTTTAAGAAAAGTAATGGTGAATAATTTGGTAATAATAAATCTTGCTTGATGAGCAAGTCTCCTTCCTTGTGCATGTAATTTCGTCTTCTTGTGCCTGATGTGACATCTGTAACTTTCCCTTTGGATGCAAAATTAATTCCTTGTGTAAGTGAAAATAATACTTTTTTCTCCAATTATTTAGCAAAAATAACTCCAATCCACCGTGGGGACCACTATGAGCACATGTGCAATCATAATCAACTCTTATTTGTGAAAAATAAGGTAATCAAGTCTTCAAAAGGTTGTTTGCATTCTGATGTTGACCTCTGCTCTATCTCCTTGTGATCACATGAAAAATTACATTCCAAGTCATTTTCAAAACATCACATTAGTGGGGACCACCTTTGATTATTTGCACTAGTCTTCCTCATGAATTTTGATGACCTTTGCATAACATATGGCCATACTATATAGTCTGCCACCTTTTCAATTTTCACTGCCTTGTAATTTTCTTGTCAGCTTTTGTATTTGAATGGACTAAGGTTTAGACTTTACCTTTTGGGTGATCATTGTTGAAGGAATTTTTCATCATGGTGTTTGGACTATAGTTTGGGATCCCTATTTAATATGTCAAAAGGTAATAATTTAAAAAGTATGGGCTAAACTTCTCATGATGATGACTCACCCCTTCACCCTCTATGGTAGTACTTTGCATTTAATACATTGGCCATTGTGATTTGGCCATGAACATTGATTTTGGTACTTTGATCCTCCCTTAATGTTGATCTTACGTGGGAGCATGTGATGGCATGTGATCTATTTAAAGTGTATTAACACTTGTATTAAGGCTCGAGGCCCCCTCATTCGTTGATATTATGTTTTTAGATTTATTCAAACCGTCGATCCTCTAGGTGTAGTTTCGATAGGTGAACTATGGTTAACACTCCACCATTTATTTGGGTATGAAATTAATATGATTTGTTGATTCTTGACCTCAATTAAGGTTTCGATCTTGTATTGAATATTGTAATGACATCGTAACTATGGTGATTTGCATTGAATTTTGAATTGATCCTGATCATTGATTTTAGTACTTGGTTAAGCGTTGATCGTCGATACTTTAATCTTGGTTGAGTTCCACTAACTCACCTCTCAATCTCATGTGGTAAAGGTCATTCAACCTTAATGATCACTTCATTTGGTGTTTTGGCTTATGGGAAAAGCCCTAGAAACTTTTCTTCCTAATGCCATTGTTGTAGATTTTTGACCTCATCTCTCTACGAAATGGTTCTTTGTCATCTTTTACTTCTCTTGAGTTCTCTGCAAGGTCTTACAGCCACCATTTTCTTATAATTTTATCTCTTGAGGGTCCTGTGAGTTCTTACGGCCATAAGGGCTCGAGAACTTGTATATTCTTGTATTTTTAGGTTTGCTTTATTTTGCCTCTTTTTCAGAGTTATAAGTTTTATTTCTTTGAGTTTTGTGATCTTTAAGTTTGCACTCTATGTGTGATCTCTTGGCTGCAATTGTTGAGAACTTGAAGCTTCACTACTTGGCATCTGTGCACTTAGTTAGTTCTGAATATAATGGCCACCATTTTTAGAAAAAGGTAAGACCTCTATCTGTAACCTCAAAATTGATTTTCTTGAGATTCTTCACCGTATCATGGTATGTTTCATAAGTGTTTGTAATTTCATTCCTCTAAGGGGTATTTTAATATTGAAAACAGATTTGGGTCTTCATCATTTACTTTGCATTTTGAGGGTTTGAAGTTTTAATTCCAACCTAGTATGTTCTACGAGTTAATTTTTGAGTTCTTTGCAAAACTTAGATGAACTGTAAATGATCATGCATGAATAACCCATTTTCCTAGATCTGTATCTACATATATATTTTTTTTTTTTTCTCAAATCATTTCTTTTAAATAACTCAGATCTAGGTATTCCTCCTTTGATATGGGTATTTTGTGTTTAAACTCCGCAAGTAGGTATTCATTCCTTCTAAAATTCATCCTTGAATCTAGATTGTTATACTTTTATGTTGTAGAAAGTTCTCTTTCTTGATGATCTTTCGATTTTGCATTATGCATAAGCATTTCAAAATGTTCTATAACTCCTTTATGGTTATTTCTATTTACAAATTTATATCTTTTATAGGTTGTATATCTATAGATGCCTTCTCTACTGGATTTTCTTCTTCTTCATCTATTCTTTGAAGTTTTGCTTTTCATTTTGATGCAATCTCAATCTTTACAACCTTTAATATCATGTTTGTCTTTTTGATATACATTTTTGAATTTCACTAGTGGGTGAAAGGTGGTTAATTTAGTTGAGTAGCCTAAACCATAACTTATCATTTTCATTTCATAATGTCGATATGGAGGGTGAAGCCCTTGAAAAAATTTCATAGACACCATAATGATCTTTTTGAGCTCTAAACTATGAAATTTATGTCTCATAATCTTTGATTTTAGCTTAATTTTCAAGTTCTAAGATTGATTCTCTTACATTATTCTCTGTATGAGATTTTTGCTTCATCATTTTGAGCTAAGGTTTTATGATAATAATACCCATTCTTTATAGTAGGGTCTTGAATTAAACCATTACTATTACATTCTCTTTTTATGGGCCTTGAGTTATTATTTCCTCCCTTGCTCAAGCTTGATTTGATGCACTCTTCTGAAATTATAACTATACTTGAAATCTAGGTTACTTGGTCTTCCTTGTTCTTAGCATACCAAATATTCTACCATATGTGATTATCTCTGAAATTTTGTGTTTCTCAATTGTCAATATTTTGTAAGCCCGGAGTGCATTATTGCTAAGTTTATGACTTCTGCATAAAGCTTTGTCTTAAGCTCGAGACATGGAAAATGAATTGATCTTTTAATAATCTGAAAAGGTGAACTCGGCTTCAAAGTTGGTGACTTTTATTTGTATCATCTGATTTTGCACATAAGGGTTTATCCTCGCTAGCTCTTCTTGCTTCTTAAATCTCTCCATATTTGTGCTTTTTTTACCTATTAAGCTTCCCTGGTTGATTTATCTTGGTTGTTTGTTGTTTTGGAAGAGTGCATCAGAGTCATTTGAAAAATTCTATCTTCTAAACATGTTCATTTACTTTCTTTTGTTTCCATAACAAAATTTTCCAATCTTGATCCTAATCATTAAGTTTTAAACATATTGAAACAATTCTTTTGGTATTCAAATTATATTTGTTTTATTCCACTTATTATAGCATAATTGTCTGAAAAAGCGGGTCTCCTTAGTTATTATAACTTTCCTTGCATATTACTCATCTAACCATGATTGTCCTTAAAGTCCTGAATATGATATAGCTTTTGTACAGAAGTTACCCTTTCATTTATGAAACTATAACTCCATGAATCCAATGTATCTTATTCTATTGAAATGTTGCAATATTTTACTATACCTGTAAAACTATGAATCATGCATTATCTTTAGCTTTGAAGCTATACTATAGCATTCTGTGCACTTGATACTTGCTTCATTTGAAAACTATACTTCTAGAATGGCTGCACTTTGTAAGATTACCTTGAAACTTCATTTTTCTTCAGTTGTTAAGCTATAATGAGTGCTCCAAAGTCCTTCATCTTGATGACTGAAAGTATAGTTCCATTTATTTTCTACTTAAATATTGTATTTGATCTTTATTACAACTTTAGTATGCATGCTAGAAAATATAAAATGTCAATTTTACATGGCAAAGCCCTGTCAAAATTTTCTCAAATTTCCTTCCCATTTTGTTTCAGCTGTAATTTTATCTTTCTAGTTAACTTCATCCTTTATATTCTGATTCTTTTTCCTCACCTATTTGAAAATCTGAAACATGTACTATTATCTTTGAGTGGAAGTAAGAATGCAAGTCTCTTCTTTGATATGCACTGTAATTCCTTCTATTTCTAGAATAGCTACTGAAATTTGAGTAGCAATATTCCTTCATAGGAGTATGTACTTGTAATAATCTACTTTATGTACCATAGGATATAATTCATTGAAATTTGTAATCTTTATCTAACAGTGAGGACTGTAAGACATGATTTTATTTTCTTCATTACTGTAACTTGTACTTGTACACTTAAGAAAATAGTTAGAAAATATTTAGGCTTTTTGGCCTCTCTTATGTTCCATAGTTTTTATTTTCTTCTCTCTCCTTATTTTGAGTGAATAAATCATGTATGTTATTATAGAAAAGTAATTTTATCAGTTGTGCCTTTGATTCTCATGTAATTTATACCTCCTGTTGTTTAAGAGATTCATCTGCATGAATTTAGATAGTATAGGAATATGGATTAACCTGAGCTCAAATCTAACAGTTTTTCCTTTTCTATTTTCAAAACAAGTGCCGTT
The DNA here is from genome assembly GCA_018340775.1 of Taxus wallichiana var. yunnanensis. NCBI lineage: Eukaryota > Viridiplantae > Streptophyta > Pinopsida > Cupressales > Taxaceae > Taxus > Taxus wallichiana. The sequence goes on from CM031237.1 coordinate 136,362,961, forward strand.
AAGTAGAAAAATGAAGATGGAACATAGCTGGAGATAGAGATGCATCAACCAAAACAAAAGAAACCCCAAGGAAATGATGGGTTCATTTATACTCCTCTATTTTGTTTTTCATGCATATGTACCTCTTACTTCAATAGTTGTAATTTAATCTTCAATAGTTGTATCTTGCTTTTGAGTTACATCCCATGGCTTGTGTGGGAAAATTTGAAATTCCTTATGAATAAAACATTGAATTTTGAAACTGAGTTGTGTATTTCTTTCTAAATTTCATCTTTCTATATGGATTGTATGATGAATTAAACAACTCAATAATATAATTGAATGTCTTAATCATGAAGGAAAGAAACTTAAAGATACATGTAACATTTAGCAATGAATTCTAACTGCTATAATCTGTAATTAGAAATTTTGTTCCAAAACTTAACACTTCATCTATTCTACAATTCGATGTCTTCATCAAGATAACACATATGCCCTTTAGGGATTTGTTTTCTTTTCTGAAGATAGTCATGAAATTGTAGAGTATGTGATCTGTTACATTTTGTAATAGCACACATAGCTGCATATTTTAGGTAATCATTAATTAATTCAATAGAAACAATATGGACTAAAATAAACTCCCCTAGCTTAGGTCCACTTCACCAATGCCATCCATCATAACAAAGTTTTGAGTTGTCCATTTTTGCACATGTGCAAATTTTTTAACATTTCTAGTGATCTTGTGGGGAAAGATGATGGCTAGCTTGTAAACCAGTGCCTTGCTCTTTTCATTAGGCATGGAGTTTCAAAGCATGTAACAAGAAATATGCCTTTCTAAAGGTCCAAACCTTCAAAAAAAGAATGGAAATGATCAGTAAACCAGATCACTCACACAAATGTACTTTATTAAATTGAAAACATTGCAATGTGTAGGAACTACACTTATTGAAGGAAATCCTACTCCATAAAGAGAATGTAGGATTTTCAATAAAAGTGTTTGAGAAACATACCATTTACAGGAATGGGAAGTTCCTCTCCATTCAGCCTTGAGAACTAAAAAGCATTGTGTTCTTTTGCAAAGCTGAAATCATGTAAGGACCACTCCAGATTGTATCAAACTTCGTGTGTCTTCATAGATTTTCACGATGTGCATCCCATTTTAACACAATATATCCTTCATTGAAGATTCTGAACTTAGCCTTCTTATCAAAAGTTTTCTTCATCTATTTCTGATTATTTTCCATCTTCACATGAGCTTGATCTATCAGCTCTTATAACTCCATTAATTCTACATAACAAGCCTACAATGGTTTATTCTCAAGAAGCTCCATTTGATGTAGCAAATCTAGTGCAGGTAACTCAACTGAAATAGGCATTCTTGCTTATCTTCCGTAAACAAGCTTATATGGTGAATTGTCCAACTAATTTTTAGGAGTCATTTTGTCAGCCCAAAGTGCTAAATTCAACATTAGATGCAAATCTCTCTGGTTATCTTTGAGTGTTCTTTTGATGATCCTTAAAAGACTCTGTTATTTCTTTTAGTTAACCCATTACCTTGTGGATAATAATTAGATAATGAACTTAAATAAATTATGTTGTTAACAACCCAATCATTACCTTTGCACTAAGGGATTCTAAAAATTATCTAAAATGATAGTTCCTAGAACACTAAATTGTAAACTATACCTTCATAAAAGGATATTCTCGAAGTTTCATTAGCATATTTCAAGGCTATTGCTTAAGTATAGTGTGTATAGTAATCTGTACTAGTCAAATTCCACTTGTGTCATTGTGACAAAAGTGGGTTTATCATGCCAATAAATTCAATACCCCACTTTGCATAAAAGGATGATCACCTAAAATAGGTTCGTAAGGAAATGAAGCTAAATGTTCTTTGCCAACAATGAAATTACATTTCTTACACTTTTTGATCCATTTGAAATAGTCTTTGAATATGTTGGGCCAATACTAACCAGCATTCATAATTTTTAAGGTTGTGCTATGTGCTAAAAAATGACCTCCTATAGGTCCTTCATGGAATTTAGATAAATAGTTAAATTCAATCATAATCAACACATCGCAGCAAGATTTCGTTTATATATTTTTTAATAACACACCATCAATAAAAACATAAGGTACAAAATGTAACCTGAAATACCTTCATTTATTCTTTTCCATACCTTATAGATAAATTCCATGCTATAGATAGTTAACTAAATCAGTCATCCATCTAGATTCTTGAACTTCCTGAGTAAGTTTAGGTTGCTAAGTTTTTGGCTAGACCATGACATCTAATTGCTGATATGTAACTTTAGCATGTTATTATGGATCATCGATTATGTAGCCTACATTTTTTTCCATATAAACAACTAGGTGTTCACACAAACTGTTAGTGTAGAATCACAACACCCCGAATGACCTAAGATGTGAGTAGGGAATTCAGTTTGATTAGAAAACATTGGACCATATCTCAAGCTATGGGACTTGGAAACCTCGAGATGGACCTCTCGGAGACAGTCGATTCTTTCTTCCTAGTGTACCTTCCACAAGCTAATCTAGTGCAGGTAGAGCTAACCTATCCTAATCTAACCATTCCAATGGGATAGGGAGAGAGAGGGAGAGAGGGTGAAAGAGAGCCTACACTAAGTGGTGATACACTAGAAAAGGAAGTGGCAAGATACTCTGCTGAGGGAGAATAAAACAAGGAAAGGGGGACTAAGGGAGGTTAGATAGAAGTGACATAGTTTTAGATCATAATCCACCATAAAAAATCCATGAAATATAACATCTTACACTCTGCAAACATGAAATACATACACACAGAGAAAACATGAGAAAGAGAGGCACAAAGAAACAAAAAAACAATCTCAAGGGTTGAAAGATGCGGAAAAACTAGATTGTATTACCCTATAGGGTGCACAGACTATTACATGGGTGCTTAGAGGCACAAATACACTCTCCAGAATAGGAGAAGGCTTACAACTTAAATGGAGTGGGAAACAACTTTGATAGAGTTTCCCCACATCCTATAATGTCTCCCCCTTCTCAAATGAGAAGTGCTTACAATATATAGATGATGAAAATCAGAGGGAAATAAGAGAGACTCAATCCTACTCTTAAATTTCAACCACTAATCATAAACGTCCACTATAGATCTGCCCAAAATTTTCAAGTCTACCTCATATGTCTGGTTGGCATGTTGAAGAAGGAAGAATGGTGGATCAGATCAAATATGATCTAGTAGTTGAAGCAATCCAATTCTATATTGATGGCCTGAAAGATGTTTTCCCATTTTTCACACACCTAACCCTATCAAAATTAAAGTTTCAAGTTTCTATGGTGTAAACGAGGATGAAACCTTTCCAATAGTGTAATTTTTTTGGATTTGAGCACTAGATCAAAAGATATGTCCATTTGAATGTTTGAGTTGGGTCCATAAAAATGGAAAAAATATGTTTAGTAGAATGGGTATATGGGCCCGAGAACTCAATTTTACCTTTTGGCACCATAAATACAAAATGTGAAAAATACCTCGTAGCCCCACAATTCATTTTTTCAAAAAACTATCTTCGGGCCCACTAGTCAAGACACTTTCCATTTGGGTGAAAATTCCTCCCCAGGCCCACTAGTCCACATGTAATTTATGCCTAACATGTGGCTCCTTGGGCATTAGCAAAGGTGTGGTTCATTTTTATACTTTATGCCCTTTTGAGCCAAAAATTTTGAATTGCCTCCGATGACCCGCCTTCACGTCTTGACTTTTCAACATGTCGATGTCTCGAGCCAGCACTTGTTTAGGAACTGCCTTCGGATTATGTTTTTGAGGTTGTGCCAAGAAGACACGTGGCTCCTTCTATGGATTTTATCAGTCTCTTTGTGTTTTCAGCTGAGCCCCTTTTGCTTGGTGGGGCCATAAGTTTGACCCTAGACATGTGGAGGCTTCGTGCTTATTTGGAAACCCACTCCAAATTTTACTTTTGAAGTAGCATCATGCTGACACTTGGCTCCTTCCACTGGCCTACCTATGCTTTGACTATTCAAACCCTGCCTCTTTCCTTTTTTTTGGCCTGGGACATGTGGCAAGCCTATGCTCATTTGCGGACTACCTCTCAATTTTCCTTTTGAAATTGTGTCGATGAGGCATGTGGAGGCTTCTGTTTACCTTTCGTACTTAGTCGTTTTAGGCCCACTTTGTCCCCTTTTTCAATTTTTAGTTGTTGACTCTAACCCTCTTTAGACATGGGACACATGGAGGACTCGATGCTTGTTTTCATCTCTCGGCTTTGACTTTGACCCTTGAAATTGTACCTGCGTTTTGACATGTGGCAACTTGCACTAACTGTGACTTTTCAATTGCTAATTTGGGCCCGCTCTATCCCACTTTTAACTTTGAATACATGGAAGCTTTGTGCTTGTTTAGGGGCTGGTCTTTGCATGAATATTTTGGAAATGCACCGAGATGAGACATGGTGCCTTCCATGAGTCTTTTGTTTGGCCCCAAGTCAACTCGTATGTGGATAAGTATGTTTACTTCAAGTCTTCCTTGTTTTCTTTCCTGTCAAGCTCTGGGTTCCTTTTGGCGTCATTTGATCCTTTGCGAGAATTTTATCCTCCATTATATAATCTTGATATTACGATTATTGGATTTGAATGTGAGTTCTCAGGAAAGAGCTAACCATAGTTTTCTTTTTGTAGAGTCATGTTTGACCAATTTTACCCAAGGGGAAAAATTGGGATAACAATTTGGTAACTCACGGGGACATTTTCTGCTAGATGAAGGGACCAGTAGCCTTGAAGCATCCATTAGCATGGAGTCAAGAATGATAGCCTGATACTAGTCCTTTTTCTTTGAAACTTCTCCATGATTGCCTACATCCTGCTGACCCTGAACTCGGCTAGTTGGGGCTTTACCTATTCCTGAGAATGGACTATCTATAATCCAATTTTAGTTGCTATGTATTTGTGTTTTATTTGAATCGAAAACTATTACATGTAACTATGGGTCTCTCTGTCATAAATACTAAAGGGCTAATGTTACAAAGACATATGAAAAAAATTACGTACAAAGACAAAAATCATACATGCCTCAAATGAGGCATGTACAGAGTGTCTTGAAGCACTTCTTTTATTGAAAAAAAAATCTACTCCTACTCTTATACTAGTTGTAACAAAGAAAAACTTCAACAAATCCTAGAACAGGTAGGGAGAAATAGCTTCCCTTTCTCAAAATTTGGGACCATGTAGATGGTTTGGTGTTGGACATGGTAAGAAATGAGAGTAAAAACCACCTTGAAGATGGTGTTCGGATGATAAATAAGTGTTCAAGAGCCAATGTTTGAAATCAACTTCATCTTTTCTTTTAATGCTTTAGTTAATACATATTGAAAGCATTTAAACAATGTACAATGTAGCTCTTGAAGGGAAATTAATTAACACACTGCTTCATATTTCTCTATGAGCCTTGATGTTCTTACATAATTGATTTTTCTTTATATTTGTTGTTCCTTTATTCATTAGACTGCATCTTTATTACCTATATTCTACAATATGTACTTTGTAGAAGTGATGTAGCATCATGACTTATTGTTACATTTTTCCATGCACCCTATAGTAGTTACTTGAAGTGGCCATCTTGACCTACAACTTTGATTTTATATAAATTTTAACTTTACTTCTTCACTTTCTTTTGTCTTCTTTTCGTGACTCTACAAATCATTGATGTTTCTATACTTGTGCACTATGAGAATCTTTCTTGATAAAAATTTGAAAAGACTTCCTGGAAATGTGAATTCGGTATTCGATTAAGTTGTAACACTTTTCTTTGAGTTGGTCACTATATCCTACATCTATTGAATTATGGCTTGTTGATGGAAAGATATAAAATATCCTTTTACATGGTGAAGTCCGATAAAAATTTTTGTAGATTCCTTTTTTCATCTCTTTTCAGCAGTAATCTTATCTCTTTTCAGTTAACTTCATCCTTTATTTGAATTAAAATGAATATACTATCATGATTCAAGTTACAGAATGTGTCACTTCTTTCCTCTTACCTATACCTCCTATTGTTAAGAGATCCACCTGCACAAATTTGGACAGTGTAGTAATGTGGATCAACCCTGATCCCAATTTTGACAATCATTCATTTTCTTTTTTCACATACACGAGTTCCATTTTCCAAGTAACTTGAGGATGAAGATGGAGTAAAGCCGAGTTGGAAATGCATTAACTATAATTTTAACAATAAACTTAGAATTTTGTAATCTACAATTATGATTGTTGTTCCAAAACTTAACACTTCATCTATTCTACACTTCAATGTCTTCATCAAGATAACACATCTATCCTTTAGGGCTTTGTGTTCTTTTGCTGAAGATAATCATGAAATTGTAGACTATGTGATCTATTACATTTTGTAACAACACACATAACTATAGATTTCATGTAATCATTAATTAATTCAATAGAAACAATATTGAACTAAAAAATAAAAATCCCGAGCTTGGGTTCACTTAACCAATGTCATCCAACATAACTAAGTTTAATGTTGCCCATTTTTGCACAAGTGAAAATATTTGCATTTCTAGTGATCTGTGTAGGGAAACCTACCTACTAGCTCTTAAACCAGTTCCTTTCTCTTGTCCGATGGGCATGGATTCTAAAACATGTGATCAAGGGAAATCCTACTCTAAATAGACAATGTAGGATTTTCAATAACAGTGTTTGAGAAACATACCTTTCATAGGAATGGGAATTTCCTCTCCATTTAGCCTCGAGAGATGAAACGTATTGTGTTCTTTACAAGATGAAATCATGTAAGGAACACTCCATATTGTATCGAACTTCATGTGTTTTCCTAGATTTTCATGATCAAGATCCCATTTCAACATAATGCCTCCTTCATTGAAGATTCTTACCTTAGCCTTATTATCAAAAGTCTTCTTCATCTACTTCTAATTAATTTCCCTGTTCTCATGAGCTTGATCTATTAACTCTTGTAATTTAATTAATTTTGTATAACAAATCTATAATGGTACATTCTCAAGAAGCTCCATTTGATGTAGCAAGTCTAGTGCAGGTAAATCAACTGAAATAGGCATTCTTGCTTATTTTCCATAAAAAAGCTTGTATGGTGAACTTCCTACTGATATTTTAGGAGTCACTCTATCAACCCAAAGTGCTAAATTCAATATTAGATGCCAAGCTCTCTAGTTATCTTTGAGTGTTCTTTTGATGATCCTTAAAAGATTCTTGTTAGTACTTTTAGCTAACCCATTACCTTATGGGTAATAATTAGATGATGAAATTAAATAAATTTTGTGGTTGACAGCCTACTTTGTTACATTTGCACCAAGAAATGCTAAAGAATTATCTCAAATGATAGAATTCTTTGGGCCAAATCTACAAAGTATACCTTCATAAAAGGATAGTATCAAAGTTTCATTAGCATCTATCAAGGCTATTGCTTTAGTCCAACGTGTAATGTAATTTATAACAGTAAAAATCCACTTGAGTCCTTGTGATGAGGGTGGGTTTATCATGCCAATAAAGTCAAGAACCCAATACATGAAATGCTTATCTAATAAAATAGTTTGTAAGGGTAGCTAAGAGATACATTCTTCTCCAACAAAGAAAGCAAATATTTTACACTTTTTGATCCATTGAAATAGTTTTGAATATGTTGGACCAATAGTAATAAGATTTCATTTTTTAATGCTATGGTACATGCTGAAAAATGACCTCTTAGAGGTCCTTCAATGAATTCGGATAATAATTTTTGAATTCTTTGTTTATTCTTATCCATACTTTCTCGATAAGTTTCATGTTGTATATAGTTAACTAAATCAGTCATCCATCTTGATTCATGAACTTCTTTAACAAGATCAGGCTACTAATTTTCTTGCTACACCATGACATTTGATTTTTGATACGTAACTTCAACATGTTGTTTTAGATCTTCTGATTCTTCAGCCTATTATTTTTCCATATCAACAATTAGATGCTCACACAAACCTTTACCTCAAATTGTCTTCGCAACATGGATATCAACATTGTATTCCATGACCTTCGTTATTCAACATACTCTTTTCTCATTCAATTATTCATGTAACAAGAAATATTTTACACTTGGATAAGAAACAAGAACATGTATCTTATTTTTGAAAGCATGTACTTAATATTCTATAGTCATCTCGACTACTAAAAGTACATGTTTTTCAAGAAATGTGTACCTTGTATCGTAATCATCCAAACTTTGTCGAAAGAAAGCAATTACTTGTTTGATATTCTCATCATTAACTTGAGTTAACATGGCTAAGAGTGTTTCAGCTCCTGCAAATGCATACATTGTAAAATCTTTATCTAGATTTTAATTTACAAGAGTAGGAGCTTGAGAGATGGTTGTTTTAATGCTACAAATCCTCTCTCTCTTCACTAGTCCAAGATAAAGTCTTCTATGTCTTTAACATAGCTATCAATGGATTAACCAATGCTATAAAAGATGGAACAAATATTCTAACAAAATTGATTTTTCCCAAAAATTGTTTAATGCCTTCTTGGGATGAGGCTTTGATGCATTTGTGATATGGCTTCATTCAGAAAAGGTCAATTGTTAAACCTTGTTTAGAAACAATATGACCAAGTAATTTACCTTAATGTAATGAAAATATAGACTTTTTAGGATTCAAAGATATCTCAAAATGTACGTATAACTGAAAATTCTTCCTTAGATGTATTTGGTATTGGTATAATTTTTTTGAAAATATGGTAACCTCATCCAAATAAACTAGTATACATTTATTTAACAAGCTACAAAATCCATGTCCATTACACATTGAAAAATTTCACCAACATTTGAAAGACCAAAAGAAGTTATTTTGTAAGCATAGGTACCCCACTTGGTTGTAAAAATTGTTTTGTACCTATCTTCTTCTCGGACTAAAATATGATTATATCCACTATAAGCTGTCCAATGGAGCTAGTTTATCACGAACCAGAAAATATTCTTAAAATTTGATCCATATTAGGAAGTGGGTAATTATCTTTTAGTGAAGTTTTATTAAGATCTCTTAAATCTACACATAATCTGATTTCTCCATTCTTTTTCCGAACAAGAGCAAGATTGGCTACCCAACTTAATTTATTAACTGGAAAAATAATAGTTGTTTAAAAAACTTAGATAAATCTTTATCATTAGAGGCTCTATGTGGGGATTTATAGGCCTTTGTGTTTTCCTAACTGACTTGAAATTTGGTTGTAATTAAATAGTATGCTTTTCAAGAAATAAATGTTTCCCTTCATCAAGTGAGATCTCTTCATAGTTGTCTACATGTGTTGACATATTTGTTTTGTCCTTCCTTAATTGATCAATAGTGCTTAAAATTTCTTCTAATGTAACCAAACCTTGAGGTAGTTTATTCGTCTTTAATTGAACAATTTGGTCACCATATAAGTGTTGCAATTTCTCTTGATTTACTATAGAAAATTCAGCTTCTTGTTGTAAAAACTTGCAAATTTGTTCATCATTTTCAAAAACCTACAAATTCAAATCATTATCGGGTATAGAATGCCTAACAATCAGCTTTATGTGAGGCCGAATCTCACTATTTTTAATTTGTTCTAGCACTTCAAAACTAGCACCAATTGTTGCAAGTCTATCCACATGCTTGTTTTCTGTTCTAGGAATAGATTAGATATTAATAACCTTGAAATATTCCATTAATTTTGAAACTCTATGTCTATAAGAATTCATTAATGGATTATTACAAACATTGAAATTTCTTACTTGATTGATAACCAACTCATAATCACAAAAAAATTGTAACACGCTAATACCTCTCTTTCTGGCCCAAAGTAAGCCATGAATTAATGCTTCGTATTCAGCTACATTGTAAGTGCAAAAAAATTGGAGACTCAAAGCTGAGAAATAACTTTCATTTGTGGGGAAGTGAGCATCAAACCTACTCCTTGTCCTTTCTTGTTCTTAGCTCCATCAAAATGAAGCTTCCAAATCCCTTCAATTTGCATTTTTATTTTCAACAATGAGGAGTTGGTGTGTTTTCCTCATGTAGGAAATACACACCAAATATATGTTCTTCAAATTATTTGAAAGGATCATGAGCATGTTATTCATGTGTCTTTTCATCCATAAATAAATTAGAAACACCATCTAGTGCTGAAACATGAGTTGTATTATCAAAATTAGACTGGTCTAAGGCTACATAATTAGATAATGCATTTGAAGCTGTGAGGCTCAATGTTAAATCTTTCCAACGGTTTAGAATTGATAGTAACTTTTGTTCCATAATGTGTAGTGAAGAATAAGAAAGACCAATCTGAAGAGAGATAACCTCCTATTTTTGTTGTGAAATCTCTAGATAAACATATAGCAAAGTAAGGAGGTAAATCCACAACAGTAATATCTTGCAATATGGAAATATTCAGACAACTATGTAATGTTACCTCTAGATGTCCGATGATACCAACTATATTCATTGTAGTCCCATCAAGATGTAACACACTCTTATCTCGTAGGTTCACAATACAAACCCAATTTTTTTGTAATTTCTTTTGGCATAAATGTGCTACTTGCACCTTTGTCAACCATACAATTATGAATAAGATACTCTCTAATAATCAGCGAAAAATAAAATGGTGGTGGTTTCTTAATGTCTTGAGCATTTAAAACTTTTTGAACCATCCATTTAACTTCCTTAATGTAATTTTGTTCCATTGTTCCAAGGATGATATTTGTTTTATGAACTTTCTTTTTTGTTGTTTTTGAAGAAATTTGTAGCTTAGAAAATTCATGAGAAAGTAGCTCTTGTTATCCTTGAATACTTAGAGTATCCCAAATTGAGATATTAACATTATATTGTTTCATTATATCAATAATTTTAAAAGAAACAACCATTTTAGAAACATAATCTACTATTTTATCATAGGCTTTAGTGAAAACGGACTCTGCTTTAGCTACTTTTGATATCTGAGGTATAAATAATCTTCTTAGATCATGTTATAGCTATTTTTATTGCTCTTTACTAGCTGGAACACTTACTCATTTTTGTGGAACCACAAAATTGTTAGCTAATTTTTGGCCTGTAGTTGTTGTTTTATCAGTGACTATGGGAAGAACAAGCCTATTTTTCATTTTTTGAGTTTCATGGGCCATTTTTTGAGCCCTAGTAGTAACTGCAATGAAATTATCCTCACTAAAACTTACTAAGTTCTTTTCTAGTTCTTTTTGAACATGAGTTTCTTACTACTCACCCTTCATTTGAGGCATGAACAATGTCTCGGGTTGAGGTTTTTAACAAGACTTATCTTTAGGAAAGAATTTGGGCAACTTGTAGTTGAATGAGGTTGATTAAAAGGTTGAAACCATTCTTCTGTAGCCATATTAACTGGGACTAAAGTTTTAGGTGAACTAGGAGAATTTGGGTAAAAATGCCTTTCTTTGATAAGGTTGCCTATTGTTTTAATTTTTGGTAAGGTTTCTATTTTGCTAGTTTTGCGATAAGGTGCACGATAAGGCCTGTTAGGTAATGCAAGTCTATTTTCAATCGAAGTGAGCTTCCTTCCCATAGTCTGCAAAGCTTTAAGCACGTCATCTGATGGGGATGCAACAACAAGTTCTATAATGGTGATAGGCTTTGGGATAGGTGTTAAATCTACTCAAAAAGGCATTAAAGGACTTGGTGTTAATTTTCCATCTTTAATAAGACTATTTTAGAATTTATAGCATTTTCATAAGCATTCGAAAGAATGTAACCTTGCATAGACTCAATCATAGTGTAAATATCACTATTTAATCCTCTAAGATAATAAAATAAAACATGGTCAACTTGAGGCCTAACACTTTCTGGGATTCTTTCCCAAGTTTTGGCAAAACGAATGTTGAAACTAGACATAAATTCATGAGGATCTCTTCTAATGGTAGACAGTTGTTATATGAGGGATAAATGATTTGAATTATCTTGAAATTGTTTCAGAAATTTACCACCTAAATCATCCCAAGTTCTTATGCTTCCAATCTCTAGATTTATATACCATTGCAAGGCATGTCCTTTAAAGGATGCAGCTAAAAGTCTCAAAGCCACATCTTCATGAGTAATATTATGGACTGCACATAAGGCTGCAACATATTTGATGTGCTCTATAGGTGTAACCTTATTTTCACCCGTGAATGAAGGAAAAATTTTCATGGTAGCATTAGGGATATCATGATAAAATAGAATTACTAATGGGATGCCATTAGTAAAGGTCACAAAATTCCTAGGTGGTTGAATAGCCATTTGAAAAAAAAGGATCGAATAGAGAAATTAATACGTGGTAAAAAAATATTAAGTGGAGGGTTATTAAAACCAGGCCTATTATAAGGTAAAGTATTACCAACTCTTCTCCTTCTTGCATAACTCAAAGATAAAGAAATAAACTCAAAAGGAATTCCTCTTACCATTGATCTTGTATTCACTTTAAGCATGGATCATGCAACAAAACCAAATATAAAATCAGTTATACAGTCACCAAATAAATATTTATATCTTTAAAATAAATGGTTGGAGCTTTTGATCCAAAAGTAACTTTTTCTTGTTATGAATATGTTGTAATTTAGTCGTAGATATGTTTTTTGTCCCACTGGGTGTGCCAAACATTGTTATCTATTGAAAGTACACCATGTAGAGAGATAGTTGCAGGTGTTCTAAGCTTGAAAAATTTATATCTCTCTTTGATAGATACAATGGAAACACCTCACGTATGTGGGTATACCTATTTTGAGGTGAGTCTCCGGTATCAAGGTCGGTTCTTTATTGATGTATCCTAAAATAATTTTCTAGGGTTTGAGGGTAAAAGATGATTGTGAATGGATTCAAAACTAGGGTGATACACCAAATGTATGTGAGGTCTTTTACTGAGCACATGCACAATTGATATGAGAATGAGTTCTAGATGCATAAGTCAATATATTTCTGCAGAAAATTAGGGAAAAACTTTGATGTATTGAGGGAAAGTATCACAACAATACTATTAAGTTACACATGCACATTAATATCATGCAGAAATTACTGAATTTGTAATAGGGTAAGATGATTAATAAGGGAATTCAACATTCACAAAGATTAATAAAACATACAGAAGACTAAAAATAATTGCAAAGACAAAATATGCTTCTCATTCAGAGGAAAAAACTATAAAAATATGCTTCAGCACTCTTGTGTCTAAAAGTCCTTCCTATGCATCCTATTTTTAATAAACATGTTAATACAAAGAGGCATTAATAGCCATTATTACAACTCAGACAAACTGTAGGTGACTATTTTATTTTTAATAAATTTTGTTGAATAATGCTAATAATAGACCTTGCTTGATGATTAAGTCTTCTCTAATGCATGTAGTCTCTATCTTCTAGCTGTTCCACTTGATCCACTCACAATTGAAAAAATAGCATTTAAAACTCCCTCTTGGATGCACATGCAAAATTTGATCTCCCCCTGTGAGTAAAAATAATTCATTATTTACAATACTTTACAAAAATCACCCAATGCATGGGGACCACCTGTAGGCTCTGATGTTGACATTCCCTTTGTCTTCATGTGGTCACATGAAAAGATTCAACTTAACTTTCAATTTTCCCACTTGTGGGACCACCTTTATGCAAAAATAATATTCTCCTCTTACTCCATATCTTCCTTGGCATGAGCTTTGACTAGATTAAGGTTCATTTGCAATTTTCAAGGTAAGAAAAACCTTAACCATAAGACATATATGTCATTGGTTATAATGTGGGTCTTTCGATTTACATGGAAATTGCATTGTTTTCCCCCCTTTCGGGATTATTATTGCAAAATCATAATGTTTTCGATATTTTGAGATATTTCGAGGCCATTATGGTTTAGAACTTAGAAGGTCAAAGTAACTAATTACAAAATAATTTTGGTGGTTGGACCCCTCCAACGTTGACTAAATCCTTCCTTTATTAGTGGCATCAAGTAACCTGGTTGAATTAAGGGTTTTTCATGTGAGCTCCACTTATGTACTCTAACTCATGTTGAGTTAACAAACTCAACCCTCGGTCTAGATAAGAAAAGGTTTGAAACCTAATGATTTGGTCATTTTAGCTCCGAGCATGAGGGAATGTGTGAAGTCCTTGAAATTTTTATCTCAAATACCATGAAAGTTGTCTCGAGCTCATTTTCAGGATTTTGTAGAATCTCTGTGCATAAATTTGTGCTTCTCCGCCATTAATGGAGACCTCGAGCTCATTGTAGAAGGTTTATGTTCATTTATACTTCGTTATTCTTTGATCTTATGGCATAGCCACTCCTCCAATACATGAGCATGGGTTCAAAAATATGAAACATCTGTTTTGCAATTGATTATCACTCTAAAAGGACTATGTGGAAGATTTAATGGCATGTGTTACAGTAAAAGATGAGCCTCTTTTTTGTATACTCTATGACTATTTCTTCTTCTTCTTATTGGCTCAAAAGAATTAACACTTAGAAAATCCTTGTGTTTACTTTACATTTATGGCATGGATTCAATCTATGAGCTTGAAAATACTTCTGTGTGTTCATTATTTTACTCTACACTTGATCTTTTTAAGGGTTCGATAGACTCGACCATGACTGGTAGGATTTTAAGCTTTGTTTCCTATTTTTCAATTGATAAGTTCCAGATCTAGTCTTTTAAAGTTGTAGGTATCATCCTTTTTACTACAAATCTAGATATTTGGCTTTTTTTTGGGCTTTAGATATGGTTTCTTTAGCATAACTATATTTTGAATCCTTCAAGCTCGAACCGGTTTCCTTGATGTTCATTGTTTATAGTTTTGCTTGACTTGTTCTTTTCCCAGAAGCTCTTTCTCTTTGCCATGGTCATTTCCATTGATTTCCTTGGTAGATTTTATGTGATTAACTCATTCCATCTCATTTTTAAATATTAAAATGCATAAAGGATTTCATTTTTTGCTTAATCACTAGATTTGGAACTTTAATTAGCATGAGTATTCATTCTTGACCATAAATCTGGATTTTTTTGTTCACTTGGGTTTCCTTTAGCTTTTTGTGAGATTTATTTTTAGTTCGAAGATGATTTGTGCCATGAACAAATATTTGTATGGCATGGTCTGCTTGAGTTATTTGATTCTCTTTTCATCATTATTATTGTTATTCAAGATCTATTTGCATTCTGAACTAGGTTTACTCCATTTTGATTGTATCTCTTTGGAATATCTTCAACATGACTGTAACCCTATTTATGAGCATTTTTTATTTGGTTACATCCCATTCTTGTATAAGCATGATGCCATTTAGTATTTCTTATAACCTAGAAATCTGCAACTATAATGCTTCATAAAATTTTGTACCTTTGATGCACTTCAGTATTTTATATTCTTGAACTTGTATAAGTATTCTGAGTTGAAAAGATCTTATTCATATGCTTTCAAAGAAATTCTTCCATCTAAAATTTGTTATCTTTATCTGTTTGAGTTTTGAAGTACTTACAATATGCTTTACTTCTTCAATTCATGTTTTTATATCATGTATCATAAGTGTTCTAAATGATAGAATCAATGTTCATGAGCCAATGTTTGAAATCAACTTCATCTTTATTTTTGTTTATACTTTAGTCAATACATATTGCAAGTATTTAAATAACATACAATGTAGCTCTCAAAGGGAAATTGCTTAACACAATGATTGATTCTCTAAGATTCTTGATGTTCTTACATAATTCATTTTGATTTATTTTTTTTGTTCCTTCATTAGTTTGTATGTATCTTTATGACTTATATTCTGCAATTTGTAATTTGTAGAAGTGATGTAGCATCTTCACTTATTGTTGTGTTTTTTCATACACCCTATAGTAGTTACAAGAAGTGGTCATCTTGACTCTGCAACTCTAACTTTATATAATTTCTATCTTTATTATTCACTTTCTTCTCTCTTATTTTCATGACTAGTGCAAATCATTGATGTTTCTATACTTGTGCACTACTGAATCTCTCTTGATAAAAATTGGAAAAGACTTCCTGGAAATGAGAGTTCGATATTTGATTAAGTGGAACAATTTTCTTTTAGTTGGTCATCAGTATCCTTCATCTATTGAATTATGGCTTATTGATGGAAAGATGTAAAATGTCCATTCTACATGGTGAAGCCTTGTCAAAATTTTCTCAGATTCCTTTTTTCATTCTATTTCAGCTGTAATCTTATCTCTTTTGAGTTAACTTCAGCCTTTATTTGAACTGAAATGAATATACTTTCATGATTCAAGTTGCGGAATGTGTCACTTCTTTCTTATTATATGTATCTCCTTTGTAAAGAGATCCACCTTCACAAATTTGGACAGTATAAAAATATGGATCATCCTTGAGAAATTTTTGACAATCTTTCCTTTTCTATTTTCAGTACAATGCAATTTGCCAAGCAACGAGGATGGAGATGGAGTAAAGTCGGAGATATAAATGCATAAAATATAACTTTTAGCAATGAACTCTAATTGTTGTAATATGAAATTATGATTTTAGTTCTAAAAATTAACACTTCATCTATTTTGCACTTCAATGTCTTCATCAGGATAACACATTTTTCCTTCGAGGATTTGTGTTCTTTCACTGAAGATAATAATGAAATTGTAGACTATGCGATCTGTTATGTTTTGTAAAACACACATAACTACACATTTCATGTAATCATTAATTAATTCAACAAAAACAATATTGAACTGAAGAAAAAATCCCTAGCTTAGGTTCACTTCACCGATGTTATCCATCATAATGAAGTTTCGAATTTCCCATTTTTACACAAGTGCAAAAATTGTCAACACAACTATCATTTTAGATAATGCCTTAAGATTTCTTGGTGTAAAGGTAACTAATTGTGCTATCAAACACTGAATTTATTTAATTACATCATCTAATTATTACCCACAACGTAATGGTTTAAATGAAATTACTAATAAAAATATTTTTAGGGTCACCAAAAGAACACTCAAAGATAACCTAAGAGCTTGGCATTTTATGTTAATTTAAGCAACTGAGCGATAGAGTGACTCCTAAAAGATCATTTGGAAACTCACTATAGAAGCTTGTTTATGGAAGAGAGGAAATAATGCCTATTTTAGTTGAGTTACCTACTTAATATTTTATACATCTCAGATGGAACTAATTAAGAATGAACCATTGTAGGTTCTTTGTGTAAGATTGATGGAATTACAAGAGCTAAGAGATATATCTCATCTAAACATGGAAAAGAATAAAAACAAATGAACAAAATTTTGATAAGAAGGATAAGTTAAAAATATTCAATGAAGGAGACATTGTATTGAAATGGGATGCTAATCATGCAAAGCAAAGAAATCACATGAAGTTCGATACAATCTGGAGTTGTCCTTACATGATTTCATCTTGCAAGGAACACAATACATTTCAACATTCAAGACTGAATGACAAAGAACATCCCATTCCTATGAATGGTATGTTTCTCAAACATTGTTATTGAAAATCCTATAGTGTTTGGGTAGAGTAGGATTTCCCTTTCAATAATTTCAGCTATGCACATTACATATTTTTTAAATTCAAGAAGAGCATTTGTTTGTGTGGTCTACTTTATCGGATCCTTTCCCGGACTTTAGGTTTTTGGAAGGGTTGGACCTATAGAAAAGAAGATTTTGGTTACATGCTTTGGTTCCATGCCCAATGGACAAGAGAAAGGCATTGGTCTATGAGCTATCCTTTATATTTCCCCGCAAGATTGCCAAAAATGTTTACAATTTTAGCACTTGTGTAAAAATGGGAAAATCAAGACATTGTTATGATGGATGGCACTAGTGAAGTGAACCTAACTAAGGGGAATGTATTACAAGTGTTATCATATTTAAGTATTTATTAATTAATGATGACATGAAATATGTAGGTATGTGGGTTATTATAAATCATAACAAATCACATAGTCTACTATTTCATGTTTAGCCTCTTCAAAGAAAAGAACACAAAGGCCCCGAAAGACGGATGTGTTATCTTGATGAAGATAGGAAGTGTAGAATAGATGAAGTGTTAACTTTTGGAACAAAAGAAATGTTGTAGATTTCATCAATCAAAGTGCATTAGTAAAGTTACGAGGTATTTTAAATTTTTTCCTTCATGATTAAACACAATCAATGATGTTATTGAGTTTTTAATTCATTATACAATCCATATATAAAGCTGAAATGTAGAAGGAAGTACACAACTTAGTTTCAAAATTCAATGTTTTATTCATAAGGAATTTTAAATGTCTCCACATAAGTTTGAGGGATGTAACTCGAGTGAACATCATAACTACTAAAATAGAAGGTACATGTGCATGAAAATAAAAGTAAAATAATATGAAGGAACCCATCATGTCCTTGTTTCTATTGTCTTGTTGCTCCATATTTTCTCCAATTTTTGCTTTATCTTCATCTTTTTAAGATCTTGCACTTTACCCGAAAACAAACAAAAAGAGATTCTCAATCATGATATCATGATTAAATCATGTTCTTATATTGTCTATCTTCATGTAAATGAATCTCCGATATCAAGAGCTATTATTACGTAAAAGATAAATACATAGCGAGATAAGCGGTAGTATTCTACATTAGTACATATGATTCTCACAATCATTTCAGAGAGAAAATATAAAGAGAAAAATTATGGAATAGAAGAGAGTAAAAAAACCTAATATTTTCTAAATAGTTTATCTAAATGTGCAAGTACGGATAAGACGAAAGAAGTGTTACATTTTGTAACTTGAATAAGAAAATTTTATGTTATCTCTCAAAAATTCACCCCGTAGATAGATGGTTACACGTGTTCTAAGATTCCAAAAATGATCTCTCTCTTTCATAGATAGAATGGAAACACCTCAGTGCGTGGGTATACCTATTTTGAGGTGAGTCTCCGTTATCAAGGTCGGATCCTTATTGATGTATCATAAACTAATTTTCTAGGGTTCTAGGGAAAAAGATGATTGTAAAATAATTCAAAATTGAGGTGATACACCAAACTCATTTGAGGTCTTTTACCGAGTACGTGAAAAATTGATATGAGAATGAATTCTTGATGTACAAGCCAACATTTTTCTTCAAAATATAAAAGGCAATAGTTTGATCTATTGAGGGAAAGTATCACAAAAATCTTTGGTAAGTTAAACATACACATTATTATCATGTAGAAATTATTGTATTTTTTGCAATAGGGTAGTATGATTAATTAGGGAATTCAACATTCACAAGATTAATGGAACATACACAAGGCTGCAAATAATTGGAAAGATAGAAAATACATCTCATTCAGAGGGAGAAACTAGGAAAATTTGTTTGAACTCCTATATCTAAAATTCCTCCTCGTGCTTTGCCAAGACACACAATATATAGAAATTTAATTCATCCCACCCCTCCTAAAAATAGGCTAAAAGTATACTCGTCCATGCATCCTATTTTTACCCTTTATTTATTAATCAAGTTAATACAAATAGGAATTAATAGCCTTGATCACATCTTAGTTAAAATGCGAGTTCACTGTTTCTATTTTTAAGAAAAGTATGGGTGAATAATTTGCTAATGTTAAATCTTGCTTAATGAGCAAGTCTCCTTCCTTGTGCATGCAATCTCTGTCTTCTTGTGCCTGATGTGACATCTATAACTTCCCCTTTGGATGCAAAATTAATTCCTTGTGCAAGTGAAAATAATAATTTGGTTCTCCAATTATTTAGTGAAAATAACTCCAATCCACCATGGGGACCACTTTGAGCACATGTGCAATTAGAATAAACTCTTATTTGTGAAAAATAAGGTAATCAAGTCTTCAATGGGTTGTTTGTATTATGATGTTCACCTCGCTCTATCTCCTTATGATCACATGAAAAATTACATTACAAGTAATTTTCAAAACATCATATCAGTGGGGACCACCTTCGATCATTTGTGCTAGTCTTCCTCATGAATTTTTAACACCTTTGTATAAATATGGCCATACTATATAGTTTGCCACCTTTTCAGTTTTCACTACCTTGTAATTTTCTTGTTGGCTTTTATATTTGAATGGACTAAGGTTTAGACTTCAACTTTTGGGTGATCATTTTGAAGGCCTTTTTCATCATGGTGTTTGGAATATAGTTTTGGATCCCTATTTAATATGTCAAAAGCTAATAATTTAAAAAGTATGGGGCCAAACCCCTTATGATGATGATTCACCCCTTCACCCTCTATGTTGGTACTTTACATTTAATACATTGGCAATCGTGATTTGGCCATGATGTTGTTGATTTCAAGATTTGATCCTCCCTTTCCGTTGATCTTACGTGGGAGCATGTGATGGCCTTTGATCTGTTTAATGTGTATAAACACTTGTCTTAAGGCTCAGGCCCTCTCATCCATTGATCTTTTGTTTTTAAATTTATGCGAAATGTCAATCCTCTAAGTCTTGTTTCGGTAGGTGAACCGTGGTTAACACTCCACCATTGATTTTGGTACTAAAATGATATGAGTAGTTGATTATTCACCCTAGTTAGAGTTTCGATCTTGCATTGAATATGGTAATGACATTGTAACTATGGTGATTTGCATTGAATTTTGTATTGATCCATGATCGGTGATTTCAAAGAGATACTTGGTTGAGTTACACTAACTCACCTCTCAAGCTCATGTGGTAAATGTCACTCAAACTTAATGATCACTTCATTTGTTTTTTTGGCTTGTGGGCGAAGCCCTTGAAAATTTCCACCCAACGCCATTTTTGCATCTTTTTGAGCTCATCTCTTCTCGCAAAACTAGTTCTTTGTAATTTTGCTTCTCTTGAGCTCTCTGCCGCAGGTCTTATAGCTACCATTTTCTAATTATTCAATCTCTTCGGGGGTCCTCTAAGGTCTTGTGGCCATAAGGGCTCGATCGTTGTATCTTCTTGGCGTTTTGGGTTTGCTATTTGTGCTTTGTTTTTGAGTTGTAAGTTTGATTTATTTGATTTTTGTGATCTTCTCGGTCCGCTCTTGTGTGATCTTTTGGCTGCCATTATTAAGAACTGGAAGATTCACTACTTGTCATTTGTGCACTTATTGAGTTTAAATATAATGGCCACCATTTTTTAGAAAAAGCTAATACCTCTATCTATAACCTCAAAATTGATTTTCTCAAGCTTCTTCATCACATCTTGGTCTGTTGCTAAATCTTTTGTAATTTCTTTCCTCTAAGGGGTCTTCTAAGCTCAAAAATAGTTTTGGGTCTTCATCGTTTACTCTGCATTTTGAGGGTTTGAAGTTTTAATTCCAACTGGATTTCTTGTACTCCATTTTTCTCGATTTCTTTACAAAATTTAGATGAACATGTAATGGTCATGCATGAATGACCCATTTTCCTAGATGTGTATCTACATATATTTTTCTTTTGTGGCTTGAATCATTTCTTTTAAAAAACCCAGATCTAGGTATTCCTCCTTTGATATGGGTATTTTTAGTCAAAACTCCACAATCTGGATCTTCATTCCTTCTAATATTCATTCTTGAATCTAGATTGTTATAATTTTATGTTGCAGAAAATTATCTTTCTTGATGATCTTTCGATTTCGCATTATGCATAAGCATTTCAAAATGTTTTATAACTCCTTGATAGTTATTTCTATTTATGAATTTGTAGCTTTTCTATGTTCTAAAAGCTGTAGATGCCTTCCTATTGGATTTTCTTCTTCCATAGCTATGTTAGGAAATATAATTAGTTAGTGCTCCACATTTATATTTATAAGTTTGGGTGATTATTATATTGGGTGAGTTGTTGAAACAACTCACGTATTGTATTAGTTAAGTTGTTTGTGGAGGGAGCTATTATAGGGAGAGTTGTTAGAGCAACCTCCTTGAGTATAGGAGCAACTTATTCTTTATAATTGTAATGTGCCGTATTGAATTGTAAGACCCGGAATATATTGAATATCAATACAGAGAGAATTATTATTGTGTTATTTTGCTGTGATAGACTGAATCTTGCTCTATATTTGGTATCAGAGCTATGCTACGGTCCCTGCTATTGAGCTGAAGGCATATGCGTACAGGCCATGTGATGCATCTGTTCAACATATCTAGAGGCATTCATTATTAGCCCCGTGGATGAGGAATACTTATTCTGATTCAGATTAGTTTGTTTTTTAATTAAATCTGTGGTTTGTTGGACCATTTTTCTTTGGCAATTTAATTCGGCTCAACCACGTCCCCAGCTACAACATTGAACAATTTGAATGCACGACTTGGGTAGAGTCATATCTTTTACAATCCGTAGTGCATATCTTTACCATTGTTTCAGTTTGGGTGGATTTATCACTGTATTTATCATTATTTCCTCCGTATTTGGGTAAATATCACAACCTACATTGGGATCTTCTTGTATGCATGTGTTTTGGCTTGAATATGCCTTCTTGAAATAGCTTTATAACCAAATAAAAATAAAAAAATTTGCACCTGCACGTGTTTCTTTCTGGTCTACTTTGAAGAGCGTGGAGGAGGATGTGTTGTGAAGGATGCAGGCCATACTGCGCAGATCCACAGACCATCGACTCGATCAATCCACATGTGTAAAACCGATGGTGTCCAATACTAATGCGACCTCAGCTGGTATTTCTAAATGCCTCAACTCTGATCCAGTTTTTACTCCATGCGTGAAGATATCAATGTGAACAAGCTGGATTGGCTCTGATGGAAGCCTCAGGTGATCACTGTATTGTCAGGTTTTAAATCAGTATAGTCATTTTGTTACAGCCATCTCAGTTCAAAACAAGAAATCCGCTTGTGTTATTTTATACGAGGAGGGTGTCGAGACTTGCCACTCAACATTCATGTAACTGGACATATCTGATTTACACTATTCATTCCAAGCACCGTAAACTCAACTAGTGGACTCTCCAAACACTATACACGTGGATCCTTTTGGCATGCAAGTTTCCCACTTGTAAGCATGGTTAGATCATGGACGTGAATGCTTGCTTATCCTTCCAGCTCAAGCTCGCAAATATGCATGGGATTCTAATAAAAAGGTGTGGTTTCTTTTGAATTACAAAAGCCACGGATCTTAGAATAAGATTATTTGTAATTTATAGTCATGTGTCTTTTAGTTTAATTTGTGTATCAAAATATTTAAATATAGAAAGTAATTAAATATTACTTTCTGAGTTTAAGTCTTTAGTAAATATCCATGTAAAATTTAAAAAGTAATTTGTTTTTATTACTTTTTAAATATAGTGTAAATTGGGAGCAATATCGGTTGAAGCCGACTCCCCTAAGAGTGCATTTTCGGTTGAAACCGACGCTCTAAGATATAATGGACATTCCACTAGAAAAATTCAATGGTCTCAATTTTCACACATGGAAAGTCAAGATCCAGATGCAGTTGATGAACAAAAATATTTGGAGGATAGTAGATGGAAAAGAACCAAAGCACCTTCAGATCCAACCAGATTGGTAGAATGGGAAACACGGGATGATAAAGCCAAAGCCATTATTGGCCTTTCCCTTTCGGACTCTGAATTACATTATGTTGATCTAGATAAAAACTCGAAGGACATCTGGGATAATCTGAGAAAATTATTTGGTTTGAGTCAATGCAAAGTTTTCTCTAAAACTTCAGTTGTTCAAGCTCAAAATGAGTGATGGAGATACAATGTCTAGTCACATCAACAATTTACGATCTCTTCTTAGACAACTTGCAGAAGTAAAAGCTCTAGTAGACGACGAGGATGCAAAAGCTATTTTTGAATAGTTTACCACCCAAATACAGTAATGTTGTTTTCACTCTTGGTCAGATACCTTCTAACTCATTGGAAGATATGATATCAGCTCTCCTAGCTGAGGAAAAATGGACCAAAGAAGATGTAGAAGAAGAAACAGCAATGTATGTAAAAAGGAAGTACAAAAAAATTTCTAAATATAAAGAGGAAAGAGAATGTTTCTACTGTAAGAAAAAGGGGCATACAGCTTCATTTTGTAGAGCTCAAGCTCAAGATATACTTAGTGGAAAAATCAAAGGAATTGAGGCCAACTTTATTACTGAAGAAAGATCAGAGAATGAGGAAGAACAAGTAAATGAAGACAGTGGTTCTGAAGACTTCATTACGAATATTTGAGGCAGGAGGCAAATGGAGGTTGGAGGTCATTCAGCAACCTCTCATCAGTTGCCAACGACGAGGCCGCATATCAGCTTTGGTGACAGGTGTGTGTGCAGTTTGATTTTAGTGCTTCTAGTGTGGTGTGCCTCAGTTTGCAGTAATCTTGTTTTCAATAAGTGGAAATTTCACATTGAGGGGGGGAACATGATTCCAATGTTCCATTTCCAGTATGTCAGCTTTTTCTATGTATGTATGAGCAACAGATGTCAGCAGAATTTCCTATGTTATTCCCTACAGTGAAATGTGATGAGGGCCGATGATAGTACTTTGCATATCATGATGTGGTTGTAGGTAAACCACTTGAAAACCTTCATTTGTGGTTTGTGGTAAACCAATAGCAAAACCACCATTCTTGGTTGTTGGTAATCCATTTGCAAAACCATCACTTTGTGGTTTGTGGTAAACCAATTGCAAAACCACCATTCTCGGTTTTGGTCAACCATTTGCAAAACCATCCTTGAGGTTTGTGATCATCCTATGAAAATCACCAGATCATGAGCAGGTGCAAGTATAAGGCAAGTTTTCCCCATGTTCACACTAAGGGGGGGAATGTTAGGAAATATAATTAGTTAGTGCTCCACATTTATATTTATAAGTTTGGGTGATTATTATATTGGGTGAGTTGTTGAAACAACTCACATATTGTATTAGTTAAGTTGTTTGTGGAGGGAGCTATTATAGGGAGAGTTGTTAGAGCAACCTCCTTGAGTATAGGAGCAACTTATTCTTTATAATTGTAATGTGCCGTATTGAATTGTAAGACCCGAAATATATTGACTATCAATACAGAGAGAATTATTATTGTGTTATTTCTTGAATCTTGATCTATAAGCTATTCTTTGAAGCTTTGTTTTTAATTTTGATCAACTCTCAAGCTTTCTGACATATAATATCATGTCTATATTTTTGATTCACATTTTTGAATTTCACTAGTGGGTGAAACATGGTTAATTTAGTTGAGTAGCCCAAACCATAACTTATCATACTCATTTTGTACTTTCGATATGGAGGGTGAAGCCCGGAAAAATAAATTAGACACCATAATGATCTCTTTGAGCTCTAAACTATGAAATTTCTGTCTCTATAAGCTCTAATTTTTTTCTGAATTTTCAAGTTTTGAGATGGATTATTTTACATTCTTCTTTGTATGAGTTTTGTGCTTCATCATTTTGAGATGAGTTTTTATGATAATAATGCCCATTATTTATAGTAGGTCTTCAGTTAAAACATTACTATTGCATTCTTTGATCATGGGCCTTGAGTTATTATTTCCTCCCTTACTCTGAGCTCGAATTGATGCACTCTTCCTGAAATTACAACTATACTTTAAATCTGGGTTACTTCAGTCTTCCTTGTTCTTAGCATACCAGATATTCTGCCATATGTGATTGTCTCTGAAATTTTTCTTTTCTCAGTTGTCAATATTATGTGAGCCCAGGTTTGTTCAACTGGTAAGTTTATGACTTCCTGCATAAAGCTCTGTCTTGAGCTCAAGACCTAGAAAATGACTTGATCTTTTAATACTCTGAAAAGGTGAACTCTGGCTTCAAAGTTGATGGTCATATTTTATTTGTATCATATTGAGTTTGCACATAAGGGTTTGTCCTTGCTAGCTCTTACTGCTTCTAAAAGCTCTCCATATTTGTGCTTTGTTTCACCTATTAAGCTTCCTTGGTTGATTTATCTTGGTTCTTTGTTGTTTTTTTATGAGTGCATCAAAGTCATTTGAAAACTGCTATCTTCTGAACATGTTCATTTACTCTATTTGTTTCCATAACAAAATGTTTCCAATCTTGATCTGATCATTAAGTTTTAAACATACTAAAACAATGCTTTTGGTCTTCAAATTGTATCTGTTTGATTCCACTTCTTAAAGCATGACTGTCTAAAAATTGGGTCTCCTTCAATTGTTATAACTTGCCTTGCATATTACTCATCTAACCATGATTTTCCTTCAAGTCCTAAATATGATATACCTTTTGTACATAAGTTTCCCTTTCATTTAAGAAACTATAACTCCATGAATCCAATGTATCTTATTCTATTGAAGTGTTGCAATATATTACTATACCTATAAAAATTTGAATCATGCATTATCTTTAGCTTTGAAGCTATACTGTAGCATTCTGTGCACTTGATACTTGCTTCATTTGAAAACTGTATTTCTAAAATTGCTGCACTTTGTAAGATTACCTTAAAACTTCATTTTTATTCAGCTGCTAAGATATAATGAGTGATCTAAAGTCCTTCATCTTGGTGACTTAAAGTATAGCTCCATTTCTATTTTTCTTAAATATTGTATTTGATCTTTATTACAACTTTAGTATGCATGCTGGAAAAAATAAAAGGTAAATTGTACATGGAAAAGCCCTGTTAAATTTTTCTCATATTTCCTTCTCATTTTGTTTCATGTGTAATTTTATCTTTCCAATTAACTTCATCCTTTATATTCTAATTCTTTTGCTTCACGTATTTGAAAATCTTAAACATGTATTGTTATCTTTGAGTGGAAGTAAGCATGCAAGTCTCTCCTCTGATCTGCACTGTAACTCCTTCTATTTCTAGAATAGCTACTAAACTTTGACTAGCATTCTTCCTTCATAGGAGTATGTACTTGTAATAATCTACTTTTTGTACCATAGGAAGAATTCATTGAAATTTGTAATTTTTATCCGAGAGTGAGGACTATAAGACATGGTTTTATTTTCTCATCATCGCAACTGTATACTGCACACTTAAGAAAATAGTTAGAAAATAGCCTCCTTATGTTCCATAGTTTTCTTTTCTTCTCTCCTTATTTCTAAGTGAATAAATCACGTATGTTATTATAGAAATTAATTTTATCAGTTGTGCATTTGATTCTCATGTAATTTATACCTCTTATTGTTTAAGAGATTCATCTGTATGAATTTGGATAGTATAGCAACATGGATTAACCTTGAGCTCAAATCGACAGTTTTTCCTTTTCTATTTTTAGGTACAATGCCCTTATGCAACAAAATAAAGATGGAATAAAGTTGGATATGGAGATGCATCAAATAAAACAAAATAAACCCCAAGGAAATTATGGGTTCATTCATACTCCTATATTTTATTTTCCATACATATGTACATCTTACTTGAGTAGTTGTAATTTACTCTTTCGTAGTTGTATCTTGATTTTGAGTTACATCCCACAACTTGTGTTGGAACATATGAAATTCCTTATGAATAAAACATTGAATTTGAAATTAAGATGTGTATTTCTTTTTACATTTCAGCTTTCTATATGGATTGTATGATGAATTAAACAACTCTATAATATAATTGAATGTCTTAATAATGAAGGAAAGAACCTTAAAGATACTTGTAACATTTAGGAATGAATTCTAACTCTGCACTTTGTAATTAGGACTTTTGTTCCAAAACTTGAAACTTCACCTATTCTTCAATTCGATGTCTTCGTCAAGATAACACATTTGTCCTTCGAGGCTTTGTTTTATTTTGGTGAAGATAGTCATGAAATTGCAGACTATGTGACTTGTTACATTTATTAATAGCACACAAAGCTGTAGATTTCATGTAATCATTAATTGATTCAATGAAACAATATGGACTGAAAGAAACTCCCCTATCTTAGGTTCACTTCACCAATTTCATCCATCGTAACGAAGTTTTGAGTTCGCCATTTTTGCATAAATGCAATTTTTTTAATATTTATTTACGATCTTGTAGGGAAAGATGACTCGCTAGGTTATAAACCAGTGCCTTGCTCTTGTCCATTAGGAATTGATTCCAAAGCATGTAACATAAATCTTCCTTTCTAAAGATCAACCCTTCCAAAAGAAATAAAAGTGGAAAGGATCTATTAAACCAGATCACAGGCACAAATGAACTTTATTAAATTAAAAACATTGTAGTGTGTAGGAACTACACTTATTGAAGGAAACTCTACTCTAAAAAGACACTATAAGATTTTCAATAACAATGTTTGAGAAACATACCATTCACAAGAATGGGAAGTTCCTCTCCTATCATTCTTGCGAGATGAAAAGAATTGTGTTCTTTACAAGATTAAATTATGTAAGGACCACTCCATATTGTATCTAACTTCATGTGTCTTCCCATTTTTGCATGATCAACATCCCATTTTAACAAAATATCTCCTTCATTGAAGATTTTGAACTTAGCCTTCTTATCAAAAATTTCTTTATCTATTTCATATTCTTTTCCATCTTCACATGAGCTTGATCTCTCAGATCTTGTAACTCCATTAATTTAGCATAACGATCCTGTAATGGTTCACTATCAAGAAGCTCCATTTGATGTAGTAAATATGCTATAGGAAACTCAACTGAAATAGGCATTCTTTCTTCTCTTCCGTAAACAAGCTTATATGGTGAATTGTCAACTGATATTTTAGGATTCACTCTATCAGCCCAAAGTGCTGAATTCAACATTAGATGCCAAGCTCTCTAGTTATCTTTGAGTGGTCTCCTGATGATCCTTAAAATAATCTTGTTAGTACTATTATCAAACCCATTATCTTGTTGGTAATAATTAGGTGACGAACTTAAATAAATTTTTAGTTAATAGCCCAATCTATTACCTTTGCACCAAGGAGTTCTAAAACATTAACTCGAAATGATAGTTTTGGAACAAAAATCCACAAACTATACCTTCACAAAATGATAGAATCAAAGTTTCATTAGCATCCTTTAAGGATATTATTCCATCCAATGTGTAAAGTAATATGTAGTATTCAAAATCAACTTGTGTCCTTATGAAAAAGGTGGGTTTCTCATGACAATAAATTCAAGACCACACCGCATAAAAGGATGATCGGTTGAAATAGGTTGTAAGGAAATAAAGTTAAATGTTCTTTGCCAACAAAGAAAGCACATTTCTTAGACTTTCTGATCCATTCAAAATAGTCTTTGAATATGTTGGTCTAATACTAACCAAATTTCATCATTTTTAATGTTGTGGTAAGTTTTGAAAAATGACCTCCTATAGGTCCTTCATGGAATTCAAATAAAAATTGCTGAATTCTATCATAATCAACACATCATAGCAAGATTCCATTTATATAGTTTTTGAATAACACACCATCAATAAAAAAATAAGGTACAAGTTGTAACCTGAAATACCTTCGTTTATTCTTGTCCATACCTTCCAGATAAATGCCATGTTGTAGATAGTTAACTAAATTATTACTCTATCTAGATTCCGGAACTTCCTGAGCAAGTTCACGTTGCTGATTTTCTGGTTGCACCATGACATCCAATTGCCAATACGTAGCTTGAGTGATGCTATTATGGATCATCTAATTCGTAACCTGTTATTGTTTCATATCAGTAATTAGGTGTTCACACAAACCTGTTAGTGAAGAATTATAGCACCCCGAATGGCTTGAGATGTGAGTGGGGCATTTGGTGTGATTGCACAACATTGAACCATATCTCAAGATGTGGGACATACATACACGAGATGGACCTCCGAGTAAATAGGTTCTTGTTTCCTAATCTACCTGCCACAAGCTACTCCAGTGCAAGCATACCTACCCTATCCTAATCTAACCATTCCAAGGGGACATGGAGAGAGAGAGAGGGTGAAAGAGAGCCTACACTAGGCGGTGATACACCAAAAAGGAATTGGTGAGATAATTTGTTGAGGGAGAATGAAACAAGGAAAGGGGGACTAAGGGAGGTCAAACGGAAGTGACACAGACCCAAATAAGAATCTTCCATCAAAACTCTGCATATAACACGACATCTTAAACCTATAAACATGAAATACATAAATAGATAACAAACACGAGATAGAGATGAATATAGAAACAACAAACAATTTCAAGGGTTGAAAGACGCCACCACAAAACTAGATTTTATTTCCCTATAAGGTGCCAGAGACTATTACATGGGTGCTCAGAGGCACAAATACACTCACAAGGTGTAGGAGAAAGCTTACAACTCAAATGTAGTTAGGAAACAACTTTGAAAAAGTTCCTGCACATCCTAGAATGTCTCCCCCTTCTCAAACGAGAAGCATTTACAAAATATAGAAAGTGAAAATCAGAGGGAAAGAAGAGAGACTTTATCCTACTTTAAAGCTCAACCACCAACCGTCAATGCTCATTGTGGATCTTCCCACAATCTTTCAAGTGTGCCTCCTATATTTGGCTAGTGTGTTAAGAAGGAAGAATGGTAGATCATTTCAAATCTGATCTTGTAGCTGAAGCAATCGGATTCTGCATTAATGGATAGAAAAATGTTTTCCCATTTTTCACCCACCTAACCTCATCAAAATTAAAGTTTCAAGTTTCCATGGCATAGACGAGGTCAAGACCTTTCCAATGGTGCAAATTTATTGGATTTCGAGCATCTGGATCGAAAGATATATCCATTTGAATGTTTGAGTTGGGTCTATACAAAAATGGAAAAAACCAGTTTAGCAGAACGGGTCCACGGGCTTGAAACTCACTTTGTGCCTTTTGGCACAAAAATACAAAATGCAAAAATTGCCCCACCCACCTACTCACATGTAATTTAAGCCTATCACGTGGCTCCTTGGGCATCACCAGAGTGTGGTTCATTTTTATACTTTATGCCCTTTTGAACCAAAAATTTTGAATTGCCTATGATGACTTGCCTTCCAATCTGACTTTTCAACATGGCCACATGGCGAGCTAGTGTGTGTTTAGGGACCACCTTTGGATTCTATTTTTGAAGTTGTGATGAGAAGACACGTGGCTCCTTCCATAGCTTTTCTCAATTTCTTTGTGTTTTGGCTAAGTCCCTTTTTTGCTTGGTAGGGCCATAAGTCTTACCTTGGTCACATAGAGGCTTCACGCTTGTTTGGAAACCCACTCCAAATTTTACTTTTGAAGTAGCATCATGCTGACACTTAGTTCCTTTTGTTTTCCTTCCTCTGCTTTGACTATTCAATCCTTGACTTTTCCCCTTTTTGACCTCGGAGACATGGCGAGCTTACACTCGTATTGGGACTACCTTAAGATTTTCCATTTGAAATTTTGTTTCGATAAGGCATGTGGAGGCTTCTTCTTACCTTTTGTACTTAGTCATTTTAATCCTACTCTGTCCCCTTTTGACTTTTTGAATTGACTCTACCCCTCCTCAGACCTAGGACACGTGGAGGCCCAACACTTGTTTGAGTCTCCTACTTTGTCTTCGACCCTGAAGGTGTGCCGTTTGGACATGTGGCTTCTTCCGCTACGCTTGTGACTTTTCAATTGTCAATTTGGTCCCGCTCTATCCCACTTTTTAACTTGGAATACGTTGAAGCTTCATGCTTGTTTAGGGGCTAATCTTTGGATGCATACTTTGGAAATGCATTAAACTGACACATGGCGCCTTCCGCAAGTCTGTTGTTTGGCCCCGAGTCGACTTATATGCGGCTAAGTCTATTTACTTCGATTCTTTCCCATTTTCTTTATTGTCAAGTTTTGGGTTCCTTTTGGCATGGCATTTGATCCTTCAAAGACCTTTCTCCTCCATTGTAGAGTCTCATTGTTACTATATTTTGGATTTGAATGTGTGTTCTCGGGACACATTTGACCCTAGTTTTCTTCTATGGAGGGTTGTGTTTTACCAATATTACCCGGGGAAAAATTGAGATAAAAATTTGGTGACTCACAAGGAAATCTTCTTGCTAGATGAAGGGACCAATATCCTTGAAGAATCCATTGGGCATGGAGTCAAGAATAATAGCCTAATACTAATCCTTTTACTTTTAAAATTCTCCCCATTGCTCGCATCGTGGCCGACCTTGAAGGCCCGACCCCACCGGGATTTACCTATTCCCGAGAATGGACTATCTCAAATCCCATTTTAGTTTCTCTATATTTGTGTTTTGTGTGAAACTAGATACTCTTATAGGAAACTATGGGTCTCTCTAAATCAAGGGTTGTCACGTCTTAGCTGAAAAAAACTTATGTACAAAGACAAAAATCATACATTCCTCAAATGAGACATGTAGAGTGTGCACAAGAACTTATTCTACTGAAAACAAAATCGACTCCTAATCCTATACTAACGCTAAAAAAGAAACACTTACACAAATCCTTCCACAGCGGGGTGAAATAACTTCCCTTTTTTAAAAAATTGGACCATGTAGATGGTTTGGCGGCGGACATGGTCGGAAATGAGAGTAAAAAACCACCTTAGAGATGGTTTCTTGCCCTCTATAAAGTATCAACAAGCACAATTTACACCTCCTAGAGTTTTTTACACTTGGGTGTAGGAGGGGATGTTGCTGACCTTTAGTGCTTTTCATCTCAACCTCATGCCCTGAAATGAGCATGACTAGTGGCAACTCTCTGGGCTCCAATGAAGCCAAGTACACGATCGAGAATGGTCTAATCCTTTGAATGCACCCCTTGCTCTGAATTTCAACTCCAAGAATGGATTCTTCTTGCTAACCTTCCTTGATGGATGGTGTGAGAGGGATGATGACATCCTCTTTCCTTTTCTCTTCCTTCTCCCGTGAATAACATCTCATATCCAACCTTGGTTGAAGAACATGGAAGACTCCGAATCTTCCATGACCGTAGGTTCATGTGTTCATGATGGAGGGCTCCATAGGCTCCTCTCCATCATAGCAATCTTCCAAGTCGAACACAATCTATCTCCTCGTTATCCTACTACTTGTGTTCTACCTCCTCCATGGTGTCCTCCTAATCTAAAAATTTCTCACCATGGTTCTGTTGTAAATATCTCCCCCTGGGTAGATATAGACAAGCAGAAGAATATGGAAATCAAAGAAACTCAAAGCTTGATGTTTATTGCGCCAAGGCACAGGAAAAAGAGTGTCGACATGTAAATGGATGCACCAAGGCGCAGGTTAAGGGTGCATAACAAAGAGATGTCGACATGAAAAAGGATGCGCCAAGGTGCAGGAAAAGAGTGTCGACATGTAAATGGATGCGCCAAGGCGCAGGTTAAGGGCGCATAGCAAAGGATGTCGACACGAAAAAGGATGCGCCAAGGCGCAGGCAAAAGAGTGTCGACATGTAAATGGATGCGCCAAGGTGCAGGTTAAGGGTGCATAGTAAAGGATGTCAACACGAAAAAGGATGCGCTAAGGGCGAGATAAAAGAGTGTCGACATGAACATGGATGTGCCTGCGTGCGCACTTAATAAGATGTCGACACAAATATGGATGCACCTATGGCGTAGGTAAGAGATTTTCAACACAAATATCGATGTGCCTATAGCACAAGTAAGAGAGTGATGACCCATAAATGGATGCACCAAGGCGCACCTTCAGGAGGCGCAACATTTTAAGCGCTGACAGGAAGTAAACCTTGACCCAGATATTCAGATGGCCATAACTTTTCACAGGAGCTCGAATTCACGTAAGGTTAGACTTTTCAGAAAGCTTACGGGTCCTCTATCAAACTACAAATGGATATCTTTAATGGGTGCATGGGAACAAGTTCTTAAAAATGCAAAATACGAGTTCGCCACTTTTTGGGTTTCTTAGGGTTCTCACCTACCACCATAATGAGATGAATTAAATGTAACTTGGAGGTGGTTGGTGTAGATTTGGATTTCCTCTCTCTTTTCTCTCTCATTCTTCCTATAAATTATAAGGATGGGCTTCTTTCTAATGTTTAGACATTCTTGTTTTGCCGCTCCTTCTCTTTTTGAGGTGGATTTTGTGGAGTTCAAACCTCCCATCTAAAAGCTGCAATGCAACTTTGCCTCTTGGCATTTTGTAGTGTATTATATCAATCTTTAGAGCAAATAATGCATGTATGTGGATGATTCTCAACCTCTCTGTGTTCATTTTGCATCCTTCTGATCTTTCACAGCAATTTGGTTATCGTGCATGATCTTGTATTACATTTTATTGGTTTTTGTTTATTGGCAAGACAGGTGTTCTTCATTCCTCGGTGCATCACCTTTGTTAGTTTAGGTTTTATTTTTATGCATCTTCTTACCTGTCTCCTTGGAAAGTTAGATTAGGTTTTTGAGTAAACCCTCTGCATTTTTATGTGTGCATCCGAATAGAGGAATAGAACGGCCTTCATCCGGAGAGCTTTTTCAATTTCACAAGGTCCCACACTTAGGAAAAGCTCCATGTTATGTAATCACACTCGAGAGTCTCAACCCATCGAGATGTAGACACTCAAGGGTGTTGTGATTTCACCAACAGCTTTTTTGGCATGCCGGTGGGACAAGAGGTCATTCTACAAGATGTGAAGGAGTTTTCAAGAAATTTGGACTAAAAAATTGCAGGTTTTACAATTTGATTTTTCACCTTCCAGTTTGAACTTTGAAATCATTTTTCAAGGACTTAACTTGCTCAAAACAAGTAAAAATTTCACCAGTTGATAGATCGAGGATAATCTTCAAAAGTGTATTCTTATATTTTTGAGATTTTGAATTTCAAAATTTCATGGTTTTTATTATTTTGGGTTTTCCAGTTGCCTTGTATGACGAGTTTTGCTTGTACCTTTCTGCTGCATTAGTAGCTGCACAATAGGACCCGATAACCTGAATTGAAGAACTGTATCTTTGGATCCTTCAAATTTTTAAATGCTATTTTTAATATTGTCAGGTTTGGTGTGTAACTTGGCACATCTAGCGTTTTGAGGCTCATTCTCTAACACATCTGGCGACTCCAAAGGGATAGAATTCAGTGGTATAAGCACAAGTTACCCGGGTGCATGAGAAGAATTCAAACTAGGTCGATACTCGAGAAGAGGGGTTATCTTTCACTTACAGCTATCACGGGTAGAGGAAGGAGAGGAAGAGGACCACGAATATCACAATCTCCACCTAACTTAAACACCTCCACCTAGTAGACATTTTTTTCATCAACTAGAGTTCTTAGGCCAATCATAATGGCACATCTTTGAATCCCTTTGTCAATTTCACTGGCAACAGCCCACTTGCCCTCAATGCACAAAATCCAGCCCAATTGCAACATTGAAGAACATTCCATTTTTCTTTGGAGAAAATCATACCACTCCAGTGATCATGTCAAAGAAATTGCTAACGTTTGTGCAATCCATGAGATAAATGATATGGATGTTTTGTCAAATTGATGGAATCTTTGTTTAAAGGGAAGGCATTGCAATGGTTCGGGAGCCTTGGAGCTGGTTCTATCCAAAATTGGAATCAGTTATACATATCTCTCCTTGAGTAGTTTGGAGAAAAGGGAGACAATTTGTCTCTACTAGAACAATTGACAACTATCAAGAGAGCTCCCAATGAGCAGTTGACTGACTTCAACTTTAGATTTCAAAGGTCTTGGGATAGAATTCCAGTGGCCATTAGGCCAACAGCTAAAGGTGCTTTTCTATATTATCTTAAAGCTTTGAATTCTGATATTTCTATGTTAATTCAATCTATGGGAGGCACAACCTTACCTGCTGCTTATAGCATTGCCATTAGGGCTGAAAACTATCTTATTCAAGATGGTATCTTTGGCTCCTAGGCCTCCCATGCCCTTGTATCCAAACTTAGAAAATCCAAGCACTAGTCAAACACCCACTTTGGCTCCTATTCCCACTCCTAGAAATCAAAGTTCAAATGAAACTTCTACTTCATCCTCTAGTGCTTCAAATGAACTCCAAGAGGTTATGAAACAATTACAGAACCTTGGAAATGAGCTGGTGACTATCAAAAGATAGCAAGCTCAAAGTGCTAGACCATATCAGCCTCAAGCGCAGTACCAAGCTAGGCCACCATACCAGCCCAATAGGCCACCCAATCCAGATGCAAATCAAAGCCAAGTAAGGCCTCCCACCAATAGACCATTTCAGCCCTATAACCCCAATGTTGCATCTACTTCTAAAGCCTTAGTGCCAGTGCAAAACAACATAGCTCAAGAGTATGATTGGTGTTTCCCATGCAATGAACCTCACAACCAATCTATGTGCTTCAATGGTGCTTTGAACCAAGCCTTGATGGTGACAACTACTGGCATTGAGGGTGAAGTGAGTCAAGAAACAAATCAGCAACAAGGGACATCTCAGCAAAACACAACTCCAAATGATACCACACTTGTGAATTGGCAAGCTGAGGATTTTTGTGGCATGAATCAAACAATTTCTCAGAGTGTAGCAGCTAACACAAGATCAAAGAAGAGGAATATTGGTGAAGGGAAGTCATTGGCTCCAAGTGATCTACAACCTTCCATCACTCCACAAGGCATTGGTAAGAAAAATATAGTTCCAAACACACAAGGACAGCCCAAATCACCTTCTACGCCAACTCAAATGCCAGCTGTTATTCTGCCCATGCACAAGAAAGGAATGTGCAGGCTAAAGGACAACAAAGAGATGTTTCATCCCCTTTCAACATCATCGATCAAATGAAGAAGACACATGTGAACATTTCAATGTGGGAATCTTTATCCATCCCAGGACAAAGAGATCTTCTACAAGCTGCCATGAAGAATTGGTCAACTTCAAACCAGCAGGTCCATATGCAAGAGAAGGTCCTCACAAATGTTGCTCATCCTGAAGGGAATCATGGAGGACAACAAGGTAAAGTTTTGAAACCCCCTCCATTCTACATTTCATTAATCATTGGGGATAAACTAGTACACAATTGCATGATTGATTCTGGGGCAAGTAGTTCTGTCATGCCCAAGCAAATAGCTGATCAGCTGGGTCTCCAATATGAAGTCATATCAAAGGGGTAGTGCAATTGGATGGGACAACAGTAGCAATGGTGGGAGTGATTAAAGGTTTGAATCTTACCTTGCATGCATGCCCCAACGTTACCATTTTGCAAGATGTGTCAGTGATAGATTTTCCACCACTCTTTGCCCTATGCTTATCAAGGGATTTCACAACTAAAATTGGAGGCTACTTATCTACTGATTGGTCACACATGTTGTTCAGAACAAGATATGGTACTAAGGTCACAATCAGATCCGAACCAATTGCAAACTTTCATATTGAGCCTCATACTCCAAGCCAAATCAATGCCAACTGTTCAACATTTGATCAAGAAGATTATCCAAGCATAGATGAAGCTGACACCAAAGTTGGAAGCATCCCAGATTTGACTCTTGATGAATGGGAAAGCAAGGTACATGCTTTTGATCCCTACCAAGAAGTAGAAGAATCTGAGCTAGGAGTCTATTGCATACATGAAGAAAACCAGCC
This sequence comes from Taxus wallichiana var. yunnanensis, assembly GCA_018340775.1. Classification (NCBI taxonomy): domain Eukaryota; kingdom Viridiplantae; phylum Streptophyta; class Pinopsida; order Cupressales; family Taxaceae; genus Taxus; species Taxus wallichiana. Next base: position 136,400,226 of record CM031237.1, read on the forward strand.
TATTCCTAGCATCACCAAACCAGACCATAAGGATGACAATGAGGTATGGTAGTTATTTTTGATGGATCAAGGAGTAGGCAAGGTGCAGGAGGAGGATCTATGCTTGTTTCAACTTAAGGCATAAAATATTATTTAGCTTTTCGTTTCCATTTTTCCTGTTCAAACAACACGGTTGAATATGAGGCCTTGATTCATGGACTTCATTGGGCTAGGAAAAAGGGCATAAAGAACATGCAGGTGTTTGGAGATAGTGAGCTAATCATCAACCAAGTCAGGGGACAACATGCTACAAAGAATGACCTACTAAAGAACTACAAGAATAGGGTATGGGACCTCATTGAGGATTTCAAAGCTTTCAACATCGTGTCCATACCTAGGAAGAAAAATGAAGCTATAGATAGGCTCGTAGTAGTTGGAGAAACGTTTGATGTGGTTGAAAACATCAGAAGGGAAAAAACACAACCACATATCCATGTGCTTGTGAGGCCAGCAGTTCTAGATAATAACACAAGTTGGTAGGTGTTTGAGAATGATCAACAGATCATCAATTTTTTACAAGAAGAGGCTGAATTCTCAGCTAGGAATCAGACAGACTAGAGCAAGCAGTACGGGGATCAAGTAGTGCAGCTGCAGACAAACAAGCTTCCTAAGGGTTTAGTAACATTGGAGTCTATCTTCAACCCTAATGACCAGTTCCGTAAGGAAAAGGATAACATACAGGTCAAGAGAGAAGATTCAGGGCCAATACTGGTTGGGAAGGCAAAACACTTCAAATTGGTAAAGTGGCCACTGAGCAAGAGAAATTAGATTTCATACAACTTTGCCAAGAATTTCTAGATGTCTTCGCTTGGAGCTATGAAGACTTGAGAGGTTTCAATCCGAAGTTGGCACAACATACCATAGAATTGGATCTAGATGCTAAGCCCATCAGGTAGAAGTAGAGACCAGTCAACCCTCACATTGAGCCTCTAATGAAGAAAGAGTTAAGCAAGATGATAGAGGCAAGCATTATATTTCCAATCAAGCACTCAAGCTGGGTTACAAACTTGGTTCTGGTTAGGAAGAAGAGTGGAGAAATCAGGTTGTGTGTGGACTTTCGAGACCTCAACAGGGCATCTCTCAAAGACCATTACCCACTTCCTTCAATGGAACAAATATTGCAAGTGGTATCCGGTTCAGAGAGATTCTCTCTCCTAGATGGCTACTCAGGGTATAATCAGGTAATGGTGAAAGAAGATGACCAATTCAAGATGGCTTTCACCACCAAATGGGGCACCTATGCCTATAAGAAGATGTCATTTGGGATATCAAATGCTAGAGCCACTTTCCAAAGGGAAATGGATATGGCATTCAAGGGGTTGATCAATAAAATAGTTCTGATATATCTTGATGACATCACCATGTTCTCTAAAAATGTAGTGGATCACCTCTTCCATCTGAGACAAGTATTTCAGAGATGTAGAAGATTTGGGGTATCATTGAATCCCAAAAATGCATATTCTTGGCTCACGAAGGAAAAATTCTAGGCCATATTGTTTCAAAGGAGGGATTGACAATTGACCCAGAAAGAGTTGAAGCAATTCGAGCATTACCATTGCCAAGTCACAAGAAGGCTCTTCAAAGCTTCTTAGGAAGGATAAATTTTGTCCTGCAGTTTTTCCAAACTTTGTAGCTCTCGTAAAGCCAATAACGTTGATGTTGAAAAAGAGCATGGCATTTAAGTGGACATCCGAAGGCAAGAAAGTTTTGAGGCAATAAAAGAGGCTATATCTCAAGCTCCAACTCTCGTCAATCCAGACTTCTCCAAGGATTTCATGCTATATGCCTTTGGTGGTGGAGACACAATTTCTGCAATCCTGGTACAACAAAACAAAGAAGGATTAGAACAACTAGTTGCTTTCTTCAGTCAAGGCTTGGAGGAATACGAAACTAGGTACTCTTTCATTGAAAAGCATGTCCTTGCAGTGATCAGGAGCTTAAAGAAATTCAAGCACCTAGTCTCAAACAATAAGATCCAATTATTGGTCTCTCATGCGGGAGTCAAGGACTTCCTTCTAAACAAGGATCTGAATGAGAAACGTGTAGGATGGATCACTCGTGTCATGGAATATGACATCAAAATTAAGGTCACTAAGCTAGTACATGGAAAAGGACTATGTGAACAACTAGCTTTGAGTCGGAAAGTTGAAGCAGGTGATGAAAAAGAGGTTGTCTTGGTACTACAGGATGGTCAAGAACAGGAAAATGATGATGTGCCCGCTCCTTGTTGGACTTAGAATATGATACACTTCCTACAGGTAGGCCTATGCCCTCTAGAAATGAGCAAAGCAAAAAGGAGATACTTTAGATTACAAGCCATTCCATATGTGCTTGTTGATGGTGTTTTGTTCAAGAAAGACATCAATGGAGTTCTATTGAGGTGCATTGGGATAGGTCAAATTGAGAGGGTGTTATGAGATTTTCATGATGGAGATTCGGAGGACATTTTGCCCCATGAGTAATAGCTCTCAAGATAATGAAGGTAGGTATTATTGGCCCACAGTGTTTAGTGACTGCTATACATGGATAAGAAAGTGCAAGAAATGTGCACTCTTCACAGGAAAAGAAAGACTAGCAGCGCTTCCATTGCACCCAATTTTGGTTGACCGACCATTTATGCAATGGGGATTGGACTTCATCGGGCTCATCAATCCAAACTCAAGCCAAGGCCACAAGTGGATTCTCATGGCAATCAGACTATTTCACCAAGTGGACCGAAGTAGTAGCGCTCAAAGAGGAAAATGAGTCTAACATACTAGACTTTTATGAAGGAATAGTGACCAGGTTGGTGTGCCGGCCACTATCATATCAGACAATGCATTGGCATTCATAGGTTCCAAGATTACAGAATGGGCTGTCAAGAATGGAATCTGTTTGAGCACCTCTTCAAATTATTACCAGTAGGGTAATGGACAGGTAGAGTCCAAAACAAGAATATACTAAGAATCATCAGAAGAACTATGGATGAAAATCAAATAACATGGCATACCAAGCTAAAATCAGTGTTATGGGCTGTGAGAATAACACCAAAGAGGTCTACAGGTAATTCCCCTTACAAGTTGGTCTATGGGAAAGAAGCAGTATTACCTATATCATTGGAATTGCCAGCGTTGGAGCTCATGAAGCAGTTGGATTTATCTGAGTTTGAACCAATGGAAGCTAGGTATGCAGAGTTGATGGAATTGGAGGAAATCAGAGAACATGTAGTTTAGATGATTGAGAAGGATCAGGCCTTGGTAAAAAGATGGTTTGATAAGAAGGCAAGAGTAAGGACCTTCCAGGAAGGGGACCTAGTTCTAAAATGGGATGCAGATCGGGCAAAACAGGAAAGCATTCCAAGTTTGATGCCATTTAGAGTGGCCCCTACATGGTCACGGGATGTAAAAGTAGTAATTCCTTCCTAATTGTCTACATTGGATGGAGAAGAACTCCCGATACGGTTAACGGAATCCATCTTAAGCATTGTTGCTAAAAGGAAAAGGTTTCCCTTGTAAATATTATCATAGATTTCAATTCCTCTAAGTGCGTATGCACATTGTCTTGTTATAGTTAGGTTTCAATTTCCCTAAGTGCTCCAACATAGGTTTTGCTGCTCTCAGGTTGAATTTCTACAGTTCAGCATGCTCTCGAAGAAGGAGTTGTGGTATCAAGCTCGGGATCAGAGATCAAGTTGGTTTTAGGTTATTGCTTATGACTCCATGCCCAATGAATTGGTAAAAGGCCACTGATCTTCTACCTAGTAGGCAGGTGATCCCGTTGAGTCACCAAATTGTTGTAAATATCTCCCCGGGTAGATATAGACAAGCAGAAGAATATGGAAATCAAAGAAACTCAAAGCCCGATGTTTATTGTGCTAAGGCACAGCAAAAGAGTTTCGACATGTAAATGGATGTGCCAAGGCGTAGGTTAAGGGTGCACAGCAAAGGATGTCGACACAAAAAAGGATGCACCAAGGTGCAAGAAAAACAGTGTTGACATGTAAATGGATGCGCGCCAAGGTGCGGTAAAAAGAGTTCGACATGTAAATGGATGCGCCAAGGCACAGGTTAAGGGCGCTTACACAAAGGATGTCGACACGAAAAAGGATGCACCAAGGCATAGGAAAAAGAGTGTCAACATGTAAATGGATGTGCCAAGGTGCAGGTTAAGGGCGCACAACAAAGGATGTCGACACGAAAAAGGATGCACCAAGGCCTAGGTAAAAGAGAGTCGACATGAACATGGATGCGCCTCTGGCGCACTTAAGAAGATGTCGACACAAATATGGATGCGCCTATGGCGTAGGTAAGAGAGTGTCGACACAAATATGGATGCGCCTATGGTGTAGGTAAGAGAGTGACGACACGCAAATGGATGCACCAAGGCACACCTTCAGGAGGTACAACATTTTGAGCGCTGACAGGAAGCAGACCCTGACCCAGATATTCAAATGGCCATAACTTTTCACAGGAAGCTCGAATTCATGCAAGGTTGGAATTTTTAGAAAGATTACAAGGTCCTCTATCAAAATACAAATGGATATATTTAATTAGGTGGGAACAAGTTCTTAAAAATGCAAAATACAGTTCGCCACTTTTTGGGTTTGTTAGGGTTCTCACCTACCACCATAATGAGATGAATTAAATGCAACTTGGAGGTGGTTGGGGTAGATTTGGATTTCCTCTCTCTTTTCTCTCTCATTATTCCTATAAATTATAAGGAGGGGATTCTTTCTAAAGGTTGGACATTCTTGTTTTGCCCCTCCCTTCTCCTCTTTTTGTAGGTGGATTTTGTGGAGTTCAAACCTCCCATCTAAAACTGTAATGCAACTTTGCCTCTTGGCATTTTGTAGTGTATTGTATCAATATTTGGAGAAAATAATGCATGTCTGTGGATGATTCTCAACCCTCTCTATGTTCATTTTGCATCCTTCTGATCTTTCACTACAATTTGGTTATCTGTGCATGATCTTGCATTACATTTTATTGGTTTGTGTTTATTGGCAAGACAGGTGTTCTTCATTCCTCGGTGCATCACCTTTGTTAGTTTAGGTTTTATTTTTATGCATCTTCTTACCTTGTCTCCTTGGAAAGTTAGATTAGGTTTTTGAGTAAACCCTCTGCATTTTTATGTGTGCATTTGAACAAGAGGAGTAGGAACCGGCCTTCATCCGGAGAGCTTTTCTGATTTCGCAAGGTCTCACACTTAGGAAAAGCTCCATGTTATGCAATCAACTAAGAGTCTCAACCCATCGAGATGTAGACACTCGGGGGTGTTTGATTCATCACCAATAGGTTCCCTCATCTTCAAGTATGAATTTTTATAGTTCAAACTCTTCTTCAAGATCGGATCTTGAAGGAGATAAAGTGGGAGGAAGATTTGAAGGTTATTCTTTGTCATTCTCCACACTTGGATCCTTTAAGACTGTATGGTCTTCCTCCATCATGGGTTCATCAATCAAATCAGGTCCTTGAAATGAAAGCAATTTTTTTAATGATTTTCTCTTCATTGATTGGTTTCAACTCGATTTGATCTCTCCCATCTGCTCCTCTTCAATGGGACTTGGATTAGATTTTTCCTCCTCAACTAGTTAAGCAATTTGGATTAGATCAGCATCCTCTTCAAGTAGAGTGTCATTAAGGACACCGCTTTTAAAGAAAACAAACTACGATCTTCTTTTCTTCTACTACTATGAACTCAGCCTCAACCCGGTGGTTCTTCAACTCTAACCTCCTCTGTTGGCTTAACCATCAAGGGATCTTTGTTAACCCAAATTTAGCATCCCAACTCTTCAAATCATCTGTCATTTCCTTTATCTTGGGTTTATCTTCTTGTTTTTCTCCCTGAATGGATTCTTGAGTCTCTTCCCAACATTGATTTGAGAAAGAAAGAGGAGTGGTAGGTTGGGGTTCAACTAGTATTGCTATTATTTATGGTAGAGAGGGAGTGGAACTTCTTATGTGTTTGGAGGGGATGGCTTCTTGGAAGGGAAAATGGTACAGAAATGAGGTGGGATAGAATATTAGGAGATGGAGAAGAGAAATCAACACTTGGAGCAAGCAATCGAGGGGCTTGACACTTGACACTCGTTGAAATGATAAAGCTTGAGAAAGAGAAAACAAAGGATAGGAGCTTTTCATTGACTTTACCCATTGAAAATGTTATCTCACACTTTGCTCATATACCTCAATATCCTCAATCCACTATGTAAGTTGAGGCAACACTTCAACCATGAATTCAATCTTCTCCAAAGGGTTGTAATGTCTTGGAAAATGGCCTCCCCATGGACAAGGTGCCCTAAAACTAGTCATTAATGCCTTGATTTGTGTTTTAGCCTTGGACTACACCATGATATCCTCCATCCCTTGAATCTTCTCTAGAGGTTCAAACTTTTTGCATATCTATTATCATCATATACATTTCCTTGGTCTTAGTAAGCTCCATTGCCAAACTGATTTTGACCGTGATCATATGGGTAAGCATAATGGTTTAGGATCTAGTCATGATGCTAACGGAAAATTTCAGAAATGCCTTTCTTTGGAAGTGTGAGTTCCATGAAGGGAATGAAGTCATGTTTGCACAACTTCATGAATAGTAGAAAATGAAAATGGGAAGAAAGATGAATGAAGATGGGTGAAAATGGATGGAAAAGGTCTACAACTCAAAGGATGGGTTATTGACCAGATGGAGTCACTAGATGTGCTTTGCATGTGCCTCAAAAGGCTGAATCCTAATAGGAACACATCAACCTACTAAGATGAAGTGGTAAGGTGCTTCAGACCTATCCAACCAGGCGTGTCAAAACTATTAGTGTAGAATCACAACACCCCGAATGGCCTAAGATGTGAGTGGGAATTCTATATGATTACACAACATTAGACCATCTCTCAAGTGTGGGACTTGCAAACCTAAAATGTACCTCTAAAGAAAGCCGGTTCTTGCTTCATAATCTACCTACCACAAGCTCTTCTAGTGTAGGTTGAGCTAGCCTATCCTAATCTAACTATTGCAAGGGGACAAGGAGAGAGACAAGGTGAAATAGAGTGTACACTAAGTGGTGATACACCAGAAAAGGAAGTGGTGAGATACTCAACCGAGGAAGAATGAAACAGGAAAGTTGGGACCGAGGGAGGTTATACATAAGTGACACGGACCAGATCCAAATCCACCATCGAAACTCCACGAATCGGGACATTTTTTACCTACAAACATGACATACATACATAGGGAGAAAACATGAAATAGAGAGGCACAGAGAAATAAAAAAACAATGTCAAGGGTTGAGATATGCCACAAATAAAGATTTTAATGCTCTATAAGGTGCACAGACTATTGCATGGCTACTTAGAGGCACAAATACACTCTCCAAGCATAGGATAAGGCTTACAGCTCAAATGGAGTTGGGAAACAACTTTGACAGAGTTTCCCACATCCCATAATGTCTCCCTCTTCTCGGATGAGAATAGCTTATAATATATAAATGATGAAAATCATACGAGAAAAGAGAGAGACTCTATCCTTCTCTTAAAACTCAACCACTAACCATCAATGCCCGATGTGTATTCACCAAAATTGGTTAAGTCTACCTCCTATGTCCTGTCTCGACATGTTAAAGAAGGAGGAATGAAAGATCAGATCAAATCTGATCTTGTTCTTTGCCGAAAGAAATCAGATTCTACATTAATGGCCTGAAATATGTTTTCCCATTTTTCACCCACCTAACCCCATCAAAATTAAAGTTTCATGTTTCCATGGCTTTGATGAGGTTAAGACCTTTCGAATGGTTCCAAATTTTTTAGAATTTAGGAACCGGATCAAAATATATTTCCATTTGAATATTTGAGTTGGGTCCATACAAAAATGGTGAAAAATAATTTAGCAATCAACTTCATGGGCCTGAAAATCACTTTGTGCCTTTTGGAACCAAAACTACAAAATGCAATAAATTCCCCACAACACCATGATTTATTTTGTTAAAAAAACATCTTCTAGCCCACTGGTCAGCATTTTCCATTTGGGTGAAAAGTCCTCCCAAGGCCCATCGGACCATATGTAATTTATGCACGACACATGACTCTTTGAGTGTCAACAAAGGTGTGGTTCATTTTATACTTTACACCCCTTTGAGAAAAAGAGTTTGAGTTGCCTCCGATAACCCGACTTTCAATCTTGACATTTCAACATGGCCATGTGGTGATTTAGTGTGTGTTTATGGACCTCCTTTGGATTCAATGTTTGAAGTTACGCCGAGAAGACATGTGGCTCCTTCCATGGCTTTGCTTAGTTTCTTTGTGTTTTCTCTAAGGCCCTATTTCTTGGTGGGGCCATAAGTCTAACCATGGACATGTGGAGGCTTCATGCTTGTCTTAAAACCCACTCCAAATTTTACTTTTGAAATAGCGTCATGCTAACACTTTGCTCCTTCCACTAGGCTTCCTCTGCTTTGATTGTTCAACCCCTGACTCTATCCATTTTATGGACCTAGGACACATTGCCGGCGTCCATTCATTTTTGGAATACCTTTGTATTTTCCTTTTGAAATTGCACTAATGAGGCACATGGAAGTTTTCGCTCACCTTTTTACTTAGTCATTTTAGGCCTGCTCTATCCCCTTTTAAATTTTTAGCTGTTGACTTTGGCCCTCCTCGGACCTAGGACACGTGGAGGCCTGACACTTGTTTAAGTCTTTGGCTTTGGCTTTGACCCTTGAAGGTGCACTATTTGGACATGTGGCATCTTCCATTGGTCTAAGAATTTTCAATTTCCGATTTGGGCCTGCTCTATCCCACTTTTTAACTTGGACTACGTGGAATCTTTGTGCTTGTTTAGAGGCTACTCTTTGGATGCATCTTTGGAAATGCATCAAGTGAGACATGGCACCTTCCATAAGTTTGTTGTTTGGCCTTGAGTCGACTCATATGTAGCTAAGTCCGTTTAATTTGAATCTTCCCCACTTTCTTTCTTGTCAAGCTCCAGGTTCCTTTTGGAATCATTTGATCCTTTGTAGACACTTGCCCCTCTATTAGAGTCCCACTATTACCCGATTGTCATATTTGAATGTGAGTTCTCAATACACTGGTGACACTATTCTTTTTCTCGCGTAGGTCATTTGACCAATTTTACTTGGGGGAAAATTGGGATAACAAAGCCTTTACCTCGAATTATCTTCATAACATGAATATCAACATCGTATTCCATGACCTTCATTATCTAGCCTGCTCTTTTCTCGGTCAATTCTTTATTTAACAAGAAATATTTTACACTTGGATGAGAAACAAGAATGTGACTTTTATTGTTTGAATGAATGCACTTAAAATTCTTTATTCCTCGACTACTTGAAAGTACTTGTTTTTCAAGAAATGTGTATCGTGTTTTGTAATCATACAAACTTTTTCCAAAGAAATTAATTGGCTACTCAACATTTTCATCATTGACCTAAGTTAATATGGCTAAGATTGTTTCAGCTCGACAAGTGCATACATTGTAATATCTTTCTCAAAATTTTGATTTGCAAGAGTAGGAGCTTTAGCTATTTCTTTTTAATTGCTTCAAACCCTTCTCTCCTCGTTGGTCAATAGAAAGTCTTCTCATTCTTTAACATAATTGTTAATTGTTTAACCAATGCTAAAAATCTGGAACAAATCTTCTAACAAAGTTTAATTTTCTAATAAAACTCTCTAATGGATTATTATGATGATGCAATGATAGTTGTTATATGGCTTCAATTATGAAAGGGTCAATTTCTAAACCTTTCTTAAAAACAATATGACCAAGCAATTTACCTTGATGTACTAAAAAGATAGACTTTTTGGGATTTAAAGAAATTTCAAACTATCTCGCATAACTGAAAATTCATGCTTAGATGTATTAGATGCTCATCTGAATTTTTTGAAAATATAGTAACATCATCTAAATAAATGAGAATGCATTTATTTAATAATCTACGAAAATCCATGTCAATTACACATTGAAATGTTGCACCAACAATTGAAAGGCCAAAATGAGTCCTTTTGTAAGCATAAGTACCCCACTTCATGGTAAAAAAAAATTTGTACCTATCTTCTTCTCGGACTAGAATCTAATTGTATCTACTATAACCATCTAGAAGAGATAGTCTATTTGAACTAGAAACTGTTATTAAAATGTGACCCATATTTGGAAGTGAGTAATGATCTTTTAATGAAGCTTTATTAAGATCTCTAAAATCCACACATAATCTGATTTCTCCATTCTTTTTCTAAACATGAACAATATTTTCTATGCAACTTGAATGCTTAATTGGAAAGATAATACCTGATTAAATCAATTTAGATAGCTCTTTCCTCATTAGAGGCTCTAGTTTGGGATCTATAGGCCTCTATTTTTTCCTAACTGGATTGGAATTTAGTTGTAATTCAACAAAGTATGTTATGCCAAACTAGGATCAAACCCTTTAGGTCTTGCTTATTTCCAAGCAAAAACATCTTTAAACTCCTTTCAAAGGATAATACTGGAATTTTTTTAGATAGAGAACATACCTTTCCAAGAAACAAATTTTTCCCTTCATCAACTGAGATCTCTTCATAGTTATCAACATGTGTTGAAATCTTAGTTTTATCTTTCCTTAATTGATCATTAGTGTTGAAGATGTCTTCCAATGTGAATAAGCCTTGAGGTAGTTTATTCATATTTAACTCAACAATTTGGTCACCATATAAGTGTTGTAATTTATCTTTATTTATTGTAGAAAATTTAGATTCTTAATGCACGCAAAAAAAACCTACAAATTTGTTCATTATTTTGAAAACCTACCAATAAAATTATTATGAGGTATAGAAGGCCTTACAATCAGCTTTATGTGAGGCTGAATCTCATTCTTTTTAATCTTTTCCAACACTTCAAAACTGCACCAATCGCTACAAGTCTATCTGCATGCTTTTTTTTTGTTCTAGGAATGGACTGAATATTAATAGTGTTTAAATATTCCATTAAGTTTGAAACTCTATGTCTATAAGACTTCATTAGTGGATTCTTACAAACATTGAAATTTCTTACTTGGTTGATAACCAACTCAGAATCACCAAAAATCTGTAACATGCTTATACCTCTCTCTCTGGCCCAAAGTAAGCCATGAAATAACACTTCGTATTCAACTACATTAGAAGTGCATGAAAATTTGAGACTCAAAGATGAGAAATACCTTTCATTTGTGGGGAAGTGAGCATCAAACCCGCTCGTTGTCAGTTCTTGTTCTTAGCTCCATGAAAATGAAGCTTCCAAATCCCTTTTACGCATTTTCTATTTTGGATAGTAATGGAATTGGTGTGCTTTCCTCATGAAGGCAATACACACCAAAAAATGTTTTTAAACTTATTTGAAAGGATCATAAGAATGTTCTTCATCTGTTGTTTCATCCATAAAAATTTAGAAACACCATCTAATGCTAAAACATGAGCTATATTATCAAAATCATCTGGTCTAAGGCTACATAGTTAGCTACATAGTGAGGCTCAATGTGAAATTTGGCCAATGGTTCTAAATTGATAGTAAATTTTGTTCCATAACTTGGGTAGTGAAAAACAAGAAGGACTAATCGAAGAGAGATAACCTCCTATTTTTGCTCTGAAATCTCTAGAAAATCATATAGAAAAATAAGGAGGTAAATCCACAACAATAATATCGGAAAAGTTGAAACATTTGGCCAAGAATGCAATGGCCGATCCCTATCTATGGGGGCACCTTCCCCCTCTACCGATCAATTTTTGAACATCCTTTTCTATTGTTCTTGGAAAATTTGCAACTTAGCAAGTTTGTAAAAGAGTAAATCTTGTTTTCCTAGAATGCTTAAAGTGTCCCACATTGAGATGATAGCATTATGTTTTTTCATTACATCGACAATGTTAAAAGAAGAAATAGTTTTAGAAACAGATTCTACTATTTTAGCATAGGCTTTAGTGAAAACTGATTCTGCTTTAGCTACTTTTGATATCTGAGGTATAAATAACCTCTTGGATCATTATATAGTTGTTTTTACTACTCTTTACTAGATGAAACAATTGTTTTTTCTTGCGGAACAATATAACTATTAGCTGATTTTTGGCATGTAGTTGTTTTATCAGTGACTGTGTGCATAACAGGTGTATTTTTCTATTTTTGACTTCCTACAACTTTTTCTTAAGCCCTAGTAGTAACTGCAATGAAATCATCCTCACTAAAACTAACTAAGTTTTGTTTAGGTGCCTTCTGAACATTATTTTTTGTTTCCCACCCTCCATTTGAGGCATGAATAATGTCTCAGGTTGAGGTTGTGCAACAAGACTTATGTTCAGAAAAGCATTTGGGAAACTTGTAGTTGAATGAGGTTGATTACAAGGTTGACACCATTCTTTTATAGCCATATTAATTGGGACTAAAGTGTTAGATGGAGTATGATCCTTTGGATCAAACTACCTTTGCGGATAAGGATGCCTATAATTTTGATTATGTTTGTAAGGCTTCTTGTTTTGATAGTTTTGCTGATAAGTAGCCCGATTAGGTCCTGTTAGTCGAGTGTGAGTCTATTTTTAATTGAAGTCAGCTTGTTTCCCATAGTCTACAAATCTTTAAATACATCATCTGATGGGGCTGTAACAACAGGCTCCATAATCATGATAGGTTGTGGGATAGGTGCTAGATCTGCATAAAAAAAAGGCATTAAAGGGCTTGGTGCTAACTTTTCAGCTTGAATAAGACTATTTTTAGCTGAGATAGTGATATCATAGGCTACTAGGAGAGTCTCTCCTCCCATATACCAAATCATAGTTGAAATATCACTTTTTAATGCTTGAAGATGATAAAAAAAAGCATGATCAGCGTGAGGCTTAACACTTGTTGGGATCCTCTCCCATGTTTTGACAAAATGAATTTTGAAACTAGACATAAATTTATGAGGATCTCTTCTAATGGTAGACAATTCTTTTATGAGAGATAAATGATCTGAATTATCTCTAAATTGTTTCAGCAATTTACCACCTAAATCATCCCAAGTTCTTATGCTTCCAATCTCTAGATTTCTATACCATTGTAAGGCTTGTCCTTTAAAGGATGTAGCTAGAAGTCTCAAAGTGACATCTTCATGAGTAATATTATGGACTGCACATATGGTTGCAACATCTTTGATGTGCTCTGTAGGTGTAACCTGATTTTCACCCTTAAATGAAGGCAAACTTTTCATGGCAAAATTAGGGATATCATGATAAACTGGAATTACTAATGGGATGCCATTAGTAAAGGTCACAAAATTCGGAGGTGGTTGAATAGCGATTTGAAAAATTGGGATCTGAATAGAGAAATTAATACATGGTGAAGGGATATTTGGATGAGGGTTATTAAAATGATGCCTATTATAAGGTAAAGTATTACCAACTCTTCTCCTTCTTGCAGAATTCAAAGGTAAAAAAATAACTCATAAGGAATTTCTCTTACTGATGATCTTGTAGTAACTTTAGGCATAGAATATTTTTTAATATCTGGTCTAAAATAAGCTTTACGGACTTGCCAAATAGATCTTTAAATCTTTAGAATAAATTACTATAGCTTCATTGATCCAAAAGTAATTTTTTCCCCTGCTATAAATTACTATTATTTACTCGTAGATATGATTTTTGTCCCATTGGGCATGCCAAAACTATTATCTCTCTAAAGTGCACCCTATACAAGAGATGGATGTAGGTGTTCTAAGCTTGTAAAAATGATCTCTTTTTTGCGAGATACAATGGAAACACCTCAGTGTGCAGTGGGTATACCTATTTTGAGGTGAGTCTCGGTATCAAGCCTGGTTCCTTATTGATGTATCCTAAAATAATTTTCTAGGGTCCGAAGGAAAAATATGACTGTAAATGAACTCAAAACGAGGTGATACACCAAACCCGTATGAGGTATTTGACTAAGAACATGCACAATTGATATGAGAATGAATTCTTTATCCACAAGCCAACATTTTTTTATAGAATATTAAAGGAAATTTTTTTATTAATGGAGGGAAAGTATCACAAAAATATTGCTAAGTTAAATAGACATATTGATATCATGCAGAAATTAGTGAATTTTGCAATAGCATAAGATGATTAAGTAAGGAGTTCAACATTCACAAGATTAATGGAACATACACAAGACTACAAATAATTGGAAAGATAGGAAATACTTCTCATTCGAAGGTAAAACTAGAAATATATGCTTCAGCAATCCTAAATCTAAAATTCCTCCTTTGTGCTTTACCAAGACACAATATATAGCAATTTAATTCATCCCACCCCTCCTAAAAATAGGCTAAAATTATACTCACCCATGCATCCTACTTTTACCCGAATAAAATAAATTAAGTTAATACAAAGAGGCATTAATAGCCTTGATTACATCTCAGTCAAACTACAGTTGATTGTTCTATTTTTAAGAAAAGTATGGGTGAATAATTTGCTAATAATAATCCTTGTGCATGCAATTTTTGTCTTCTTGCCCGACATGACATCTCGTAACTTGCTCTTTGGATGTAAAATTAATTCCCTATGTAATTGAAAATAATACTATTTTTCTTTAATACTTTATCAAAAATAACTCCAATTGACTATGGGGACTACTTTGTGAGCACATATGCAATCATAATCAACTCTTATTTACAAAAAAATAAGGTAATCAAGTCCTCAAAAGGTTTTTGCATTCGATGTTCACCTCTACTCTATCTCCTTGTGATCACATAAAAATAACATTCCAAGTCATTTTCAAAGCATCACATTAGTGGGGACCACCTTTGATTATTTGAACTACTCTTCCTCATGAATTTTGACTACCTTTGCATAACATATGACCATACTATATAGTTTTCCACCTTTTTAATTTTCACCGCCTTGCAATTTTCTTGTCGACTTTTGTATTTGAATGGACTAAGATTTAGGCTTTACCTTTTGGGTGATCATTGTTGAATGAATTTTTCATCATGGTGTTTGTACTATAGTTAGGGATATCTTTTTAATATGTCAAATGTAAATAATTTAAAAAGTATGGGGCCCACCCCCTCATGATGATGACTCAACCCTTCACCCTCTATGCTGGTACTTTGCATTTAATACATTGGCCACTGTGATTTGGCCATGACCATTTATTTCGGTACTCGGATCCTCCCTTTCCGTTGATCTTACGTGGAAGGATGTGATGGCCTATGATATGTTTAAAGTGTATTAACACTTCTATTAAGGCTCGGGCCCTCTCATCCGTTGATCTTCTATTTTTGAATTTATGCGAACCATCGATCCTCTAAGTCTGGTTGTCGGTAGGTGAACTGTGTTTAACACTCCACCATTGATTTGGGTACTAAACTAATATGATTCATTGATTCTTGACCCTCGTTAGGGTTTCTGATCTTGTATTGAATATGGCACTGGCATCGTAACTATGGTGATTTGTATTTAATTTTGTATTGATCCCTGATCATTGATTTTGGTACTTGGTTGAACGTTGATCGTCGATACTTTAATCATGGTTGAGTTCTACTAACTCACCTCTCGAGCTCATGTGGTAAAGGTCACTCAAACTTAATGATCACTTCGTTTGGGTTTTTGGCTTATAGGAGAAGCCCTAGAAAAATTTCTACCCGACGCCATTGTTGAAGCTTTTTGAGCTCGACTCTTCTGCAAAAATGGTTGTATGTTGTTCATTTCTTCTCTTGATCTTGTGTGTGGGTCTTACTGACCAACATTTTCTCGATTATGTGAGGTCTTGCAGCCATAAGGGCTCGAGCACTTGTATCTTCTTATCATTTTAGGTTTGTTATTTGGCCTCTATTTCAAATTTGTGAGTTCAATTTCTTTGATTTTTTGTTATCTTTTGGTCCGCACTCTCTGTGTGATCTCTTTTCCGCTATTTTTAAAAAAATTTAATCTTCACTAATCTGTATTTTTCTTTTAGTTCTAAATATAATGGCCACCATTTTTAGGAAAAAGGTAAGACCTCTATCTATAACCTCAAAATTGATTTTCTCGAGCTTCTTCACCATATCTTGGTCTATTGCTAAAGCTTTTGTAATTTTTTTCCGTAAGGGGTCTTATGAGCTCGAAATAATTTTTGGGTCTTCTTCATTTACTTTGTATTTTGAGGGTTTGAAGTGTTGATTCTAATTAGGTAAGTTCTGCTCCATTTCTCTGAGTTCTTTGCAAAACATAGATGAACATGTAATGGTCATGCATCAATGGCCCATTTTCCTATATTTGTATCTACGTATATATTTTCCTTTTGTGGCTCAAATCGTTTCTTCTAAATAACCCAAATCTTAGTATTTCTCATTTTATATGTTTATTTTGTATTCAAAACTATGCAACCGGGTATTCATTCCTTATAAAATTTGTCCTTGAATCTAGATTGTTTTACTTTTACGTTGCAGAAATTTCTCTTTCTTGATGATATTTCAATTATGCATTATGCATAAGCATTTCAAAAATTCTATAACACCTTGATGGTTACTATTGATACAAAATCACAAAACCCCATGAATTGCCTTAGATCTAAGTGGACAATGACTAGTGTGTTGCATAACATTCGACCATCTCTTAAACTTTGGGACTTTCAAACTTGAGATGGCCCTCAGGAGAAATCGACTTCTTCTTCCTAAAGCGCCTACCACAAAATATTCTAGTGCAGGTAAAATATCTAATCCTAATCTAACCTTCCAAGGAGAAAAGGAGAGAGATAAATACATAAAAACAAAACCTACACTAAAGAGGTGATACACAAGAAAAGGAAGTGGCTGATCACAAATCCAACTGCTTGAAATGGAGAGAGGTGAGCAATGGAGAGGATGGATAGATGCATCATAGACTAAAGATAAATGTCACATAGAACACAACTTCAACCCATTAAACACAAATCTCCAAACCTACAATAGACATCAAAAGTATTCATAGTACACCCTACAATAATGAGAGGCAAGGAGAGATAATAAAACAAGGAATGATGGAGAAAATTCATCACAAAACAAATTTTATTGTTCCATGAGTTCACACAGTACATCATCAGTGGGCAAGAGGCAAGAAAATGCCATTACAGAGCCAAGAGAGAAGGCTTAAACTCCACTTTCCACCCTAAGGAAGAGAGAGAGAGGGGGTAGGAGGGAAAACATGACAAACATTTTGAAAAATGCTCATCCTTTACAATATATAGAAGAATAAGAGAAGGGGAGAGAGAAGAATTCAAACCCTACTCCAAAAACCCTTGGTAGAGCATTGAATCCACCTACTCTAACCACCCTAGAAAGCATTAAAATCTGCTTGCAACAATGATGGGATTCACTGTAAGACCCATGCCTCCATGTGTTGTTCCTTCTTTGGGAAAGAAAGGAAGCCCATAATCCATTATGGGGTCGGGTTGGAAACTTGACAACCTTGAAAATGGTGGTCCAAAACTATAATGGTGGTAGGTGAGTAAAAACCACTGGAGCTCACCAGAAAGTCCTTTCCCACTCAATTCCGAGCTCCTCATTGGAAGATATGGTCGTATGAAGTTCGAGGGTTGGGCGCTTAATGCAAGATCGTAATATATGAATGAGTCTACCCATACATGTTCCATGTGGCAGCCCTGCACATGTTGAATTTTTAGGCCCCTCTTCTCGCTCTTGAAGTTACACTAGACTAACACCCGACAGCCTTCGCAGATCTACTCTGTGTTCTACCTAAGTCCCTCCTATTAGTAAAGACACTATGCCCAACCCGAGACATGTGGAGAGCTGGTGCATGTTTGGGGGATCACTTTTGGATTCACCTCTTGAAAGATCACCAAAGAGACACGTGGCTCGTTTGCTTTATGACCTTGCTCTGTTTATTTTGTGTTTTAGCTGAGTCCCTCTTGTTGGTAAAGATGTTCTTCTCCCGACTCGAGACACATGGAGTCTTTGGTGCATGTTTGGGGACCTCTTCCAAATTTTTCCTGTAAAGTTGCATGGACAAGGCACGTGTAGGCCTCAAAGGCTTTTGGAATTTTCAACGGTTGGCTCTACTCCCTTTTGATTCTTACCACATGGCAAGCTTGCACTTGTTTAGGACCTGCCTTTGGATTCTAACCTTGAAGATGTGCCAAGATGATGCGTGGAGGATTCCTTTGTCCTATCTTGATCTTTGAATTTTCAACAGCCAGGGTCTCCTTTTAAAACCTAGGACACATGGAGGGCTAGCGCTAGTTCAGGGTCTCTCTTTGGGTCATGCCTTTGAAGTTGTGAAGATTAGGCATGTGGAGGCCTCCGTTGTCTCTCTTCTTTCCTTACCCAATTGAGCAGTCATCTCGTCCCCCATTTGGAATCATATCCATGTGGCGAGCCCTCTTACACTTCAGGACCTCTCTTGATTCTTCTTTTGAAGTTACACCGAGATGACACATGGTGCCTTCCACGAGTCCTTTGACTTTCTCTATTGTTTTGAAATTTTGATACTTTAGACACATGTAGGGTCTGTGCATATTTGGGGTCTCCATTTTTATGTGCCTTTTTGAATTACACCGAGCTGACACATGGCACCTTTTACGAGTCTGTTACTTTTCCCAAGTCAACTCACATGTGAAGTCCAAAATTTCGAGCCCTTTATTTTATCTTCTCATGTGAGCCTCTGGAATCTTTTAACATTGATCAACTCCTTTGCTAACCCTACTCCTCCATTATTGATCCCACTTGTCCTTCTATTTGGGATCGATTGCGAGCTCGTAGGACTGAACCGACCCTATTGAATTTATTTGCGTCAAAAGGGGTCGGATCACTTTTTCAAGGGGAAAATTGGGATAACAATTATTTCTATTTATGAATCTATAGTTTGTCTATGTTCTAAAATTGTAGATGCCTTCTCTACTAGATTTTCTTCTTCTTGAGCTATTCTTTGAAGTTGTGCTTTTCATTTTGATCCACTCTCGAGCTTTGCAGCCTGCAATATGATGTCTGTATTTTTTTATATACATTGTTGAATTTCACTAGTGGGTGAAAGGTGGTTAAGTTAGTTGAGTAGCCCGAACCATAAATTATCATTTTCATTTCGTAATGTCGATATGGAGGGTGAAGCACTTGAACAATTTTTATAGACACCATAATGATCTCTTTGAGCTCTAAACTCTTAAATTTTTGTCTCTATAAGCTCTAATTTTTCCTGAATTTTCAAGTTCTGAGATGGATTCTTTTACATTCTTCTCTGTATGAGTTTTGTGCTTCATCTTTTTGAGCCAAGGTTTTATGATAATAATGCCCATTCTTTACTGATAGGGTCTTTAGTTTAACCGTTATTTTTCATTCTTTGATTATGGGCCTTGAGTTATTATTGTCTCCCTTACTCTGAGCTTGAATTGATGCAACCTTCTTGAAATTACAACTATACTTTAAATATGGGTTACTTCATTCTTCCTTGTTCTTAGCATACCGGATATTACGCCATATGTAATTGTCTCTGAAATTTTACTTTTCTCAGTTGTCAATATTATGTGATCCCAGGTCTATTTAACTAGTAAGTTTATGAATTCTTGCATAAATATTTGTCTTGATCTTGAGACATGGAAAATGACTTGGTCTTTTAATACTCTAAAAAAGTGAACTTTTTTTTCAAAGATGATGGTCATATTTTATTTGTATAATATCCGAGTTTGTACATAAGGTTTTTTCCTTGCTAGCTCTTTACCGTTGCAGAAATCTCTACATATTTGCACTCTATTTCACCTATTAAGCTTCCCTTGTTGATTCATCATGGCTCTTTTTTATTTTGGATGAGTGCATCGAGTCATTTGAAAATTTCTATCTTTTGAACATATTCATTTAATTTATTTTGTTTCCATAACAAAATATCTCCTATCTTGATCCCGATCATTAGGTTTTAAACATCTTGAAACAATACTTCTGGTCTTCAAATTGTATTTGTTTGATTTCACGTCTTAAATCATGATTGTCTAAAAACTAGGTCTCCTTGAGTTATTGTAACTTACCTTGCATATTACTCATCTAACCATGATTTTCCTTCAATTTGAATATGATATACCATTTATACGAAGTTACCCTTTCATTTAAGAAACTATACTCCATGAATCTAATGTATCTTATTCTATTAAAGTGTTCAAATATTTTAGCATACCTGTAAAACTATGAATTATGCATTATCTTTAGCTATGAAGCTATAATGTAGCATTATGTGCACTTCATACTTCGTTCATTTGAAAACTGTACTTCTAGAATTGTTGCACTTTGTAAGATTACCTTGAAACTTCATTTTTCTTCAGTTGTTAAGCTATAATGAGTGCTCCAAAGTCCTTCATCTTGATGACTGAAAGTGTAGTTCCATTTTTTTTTCTTAAATATTGTATTTGATATTTATTACAACTTTAATATGCATGTTGGAAAATATAAAAGGTCAATTTTACATGGCGAAGCCTTGTCAAAATTTTCTTAGATTTCCTTGCTCATTCGAGTTTCATCTATAATTTTATCTTTCTAATTAAATTCATCATTTATATTATGATTCTTCTACTTCAGCTATTTGAAACTTTGAAACATGTATTATTACCTTTGAGTGGAAGTAAGCATGCAAGTCTCTCCTTTGATCTCCATTGTAATTCCTTCTATTTCTAGAATAGATCTATTGAACTTTGAGTTGCATTCTTGCTTCATACCAATATGTACTTGTAATAATATACTTTATGTAATAAATGATAGAATTCATTGAACTCTAAAATCTTTTCTGATAATGAGGACTATAAGACATGATTTTATTTTCTTCTTCACTGCAACTTGTACCTGCACACTTAAGAAAATAATTAGAAAATATTTAGGATTTTTGGCCTCTCTTATGTTCCATAGTTTTTCTTTTCTTCTCTCTCCTTATTTCTGAGTGAATAAATCATGTATGTTGTTACAGAAAAGTACTTTTATCAGTTGTACCTTTTATTCTCATGTAATTTATACCTTATGTAGTTTGATAGATTCATCTGCATGAATTTGGATTGTATAGGAATATGGATTAACCCTAAGTTCAACTATGATAGTTTTTCCTTTTCTATTTTCAAGTATAGTTCCCTTAAGCAACAAAATGAAGATGGAACAAAGCTGGAGATGGTGATGCATCAATCAAAACAAAAGACATCTTCAAGGTAATGATGGGTTCATTCACACTCCTCTATTTTCTTTTCATTCATATGTACCTCTTACTTCGGTAGTTGTATCTTGCTTTTGAGCTGCATCCCATGCCTTTTGTGGGAACATTTGAAATTTGTTATGAATAAAACACTAAATTAAGAAACTGAGTTGTGTGTTTCTTTCTAAATTTTAGCTTTCTATATTGATTGTATGATGAATTAAACAACTCAATAATATAATTTGATTCTTAATCATTAAGGAAATAACCTTAAAGATACTGTAACATTTAGTAATGAATTCTAACTATTGCAATCTTCAATTATGAATGTTGTTCCAAAAATTAGCACTTCATCTATTCTGTAATTCTATGTCTTCATTAAGATAACGCATATGTCCTTCGGGGATTTGTGTTCTTTTGCTGAAGATAGTCATGAAATTGTAGACTATGTGATTTGTTATGTTTTGTAACAACACACATAGCTACAGATTTCATGTAATCATAAATAATTTCAATAGAAGCAATATGGATTGAAAGAAACTCCCCTAGCTTAGGTTCACTTCACCAATGCCATCCATCATATAGAACTTTCAACTTGCACATTTTTACACAAGTTTAAAAATTATCAGCAATACATTTATTTCAATTCAAACTAAAGGCTGAAATACACAAAGATATACTTGTATTAATCCATTAAATAAATGTAGGTTTAGTGTTGTATATTCTAATAACTAGAATGAGATAAATATGAAGCTAAAAAGAATGGAAATGGAAATCTAAGTTTCTTTTTATAAGAATTCACATTGTAATATGGGCATTTTACATCTTTCCATCATGCTATTTCACAACTAATACATTCTTGAAAGTTGTGACAAAAGATAAACTACTATACTAATCAAATAGTATGCAAGAAAGGAAGAGATTGCAGTCTTCAAGAGTGCAAACAATATCAAGTTGTATTAAAACAAAAGAAATATACTTTTAAAAAAGGATATGTTCTGTAGGAGAATATCTCTATTACAATGTTCAAAAAAATGAGAGTTACAAAATCAAATCTGATATCAAGAATGAAGTGCTTATAAATGAAAGGGAAAAGTACAAAATTCAAATAAAAGATCTTGATTCAGTTATGAGACAAGGTTGAAGTTAGAAAAATCTTAACAAAACTTGTTCTATAGAAGAAAAGAGATTATACATTGTATAAACATAGCTACTGATTCAAATAAACACAAAGTTACTTTGTAATGAAGAAAAAATTCAATCACAGTAAAACTTGGGATGTAGAGGGTGATTCATGATGAAGAAAGATAGTACACAATGCAATCAACTCGATGTACAGCTACAAGATCAACTTTAGAGAATCATGACATCACAAGGAACAAACTTCCATAGCCTCAAGAAAAGGATTCTAAACCACTGCATAATTTGAAACATATTTTAGAAGGAACAAATTTATTAAGAAGTACATATCCAGATGAGTACAGAAATCTCAAGCTTCATTTTAGCTTCTAAAATATTATAAATTATCAAAAGATTCAGAAAATTACTTTTGCAAAGGAATTCATCAGAGAAGGAAACATTCAAATGACCTTTTCTAAGTAGTGAAAGAGAAATTCTACAAAAATTCTATGTCATAGAGGATAGCACATTTTCTCAACCAAAGTTTCTCAAAAGAGTAAAATCAATAATTATTCAATATCAGATTTAAAATCACAAGTATCAAATCGTGAAGAAAGAAAACTCAGAGGTTGAGGGACGAGCCTTGCCAACTATGTGCATCCCAAACTATTTTATTATGATTAAGTTGAATCCATTCATTCACACATGACCTACCAATGGAGGGTATGGGAAATAGAGTTTTATGTTATCTAAGATTGATTGAAGAATTATGGATAAATATAAATCTGAAAACATAGTTTTACAAGCTCAAAATCTTTGAATACCTAATAGTGCTCTTAACAAAATGCATACCTAGAAAACAAATTCCCTAGAAGATAAGTATGAAAGGTGTATCAGGTCAAATGAAGCACTTTTAAAAGCAGATCTCAGAAATATAAATAGTGGGTCAGCAAGATTACAAGCTATTAAGTAGAAACCACATCACTTCAAGTTAAGAACAATAAATCCGGGTTCAATTTTTTCATGAAGAAGCATAGGTACAAAATGAGATAATTCTTCAAGTTGATCATTACATACTACAAGTGAAAAGAGAGAAGTCACAAAGGAGGATACAATGCAAGATAGCTCACAACCCTGCAGAATGGCTCACAAATTGAGCTCAAAAGTTTCAACACAAAGATCAAATTATTTTTAGAGCTACAAACCCTCAAACTAGATATAAGCTGAGTTGTAAAGAATGAGGAAAATTATACACGATATAGATACATGTCAAAATAATCTCATGTCACTATGGATGCCATCACAGAACATTGAGCAATAAATAATACACATGCAACTCATCTTAGGTATTAATGGAAGTATCATGTATTAATAAATAAATTCAAGAGCATAATACAAAGAATGTAAATATCACAAATTCCTAAAAATAAAGTCTTATCTTCTCAACAATGTCGACCATGTAACTCATAACAGAAGGTGTAGTATACTGAGCTCAATACTTCATTTCATGGCATGTCAAACTTTCCACAACCAGCTAAAAGTAGTGATTTATTATACATGGAAAGCAAACCAAGGTTGTGTGAAGAATAAAAAAATGGAGCTATCATCAACTTAAACCAGAACTTTAAATAGAACACCTTTTCAAAAGGATGGGCTAATGAAGTTAAATTCAGGTGTGCAAAATTGAAAAGGGCCAAACAGTGGTAAAATAATCAAGATAAGTAAAACCCAAATTGTGGGTACATTTTAACTCTAAAAATTTCATTATATGTCATGGACGCTCAAATCATTACAATTTTCTACAAAATATTTCAAGGAAAGACTAGGACGACTTACTAGGGCAATTAAGTTTGCAAAACCCACAAGTTGTAGAGAACAGTGAATGAAAAAAATGAGTTGTCCAAATCCGGGATTGATCTCCATACATGAAAAAGAAGGAAAATATAGGTATTAATGGAATTATCAATGCATATAGAGGCCAAGAATGAAAAATGAAACATTACAGTGCTTGAACATCAAGAACTCACCATAACACCCATAAAAATGATGTTCTAGGAACACATTAAATCTTATACACTTATCCAGAAGGTTGCGGAAAATGTTTTTTGTTTTAAGTTATAAGGTTGTAAGGGTGTCAACCCCTAGTGTACATTAAATTAATTTTCACCAATAATCTCTACTTTACAAAGGATGGACCAGGTCTAAGCTAAATGATTAAATATTCTTAATTTATCTCTAAGGTCAATTAATTAGAGTCAACTAGGAAGGTGCCATAATTTAATTTACTTGGTTAAATGTTTTTCTCCTCCTTAATTAACATTCAAACCAAAAAGATTAACCTTATACTTAGTTACTTTAGTTCCATTATCTTAATAGCTTAAAAGTCCATTTCATTAATTTCCTAAAACATACTAGGAACTAAAATAATGACTTGCACACCAAGGTACTAAATGGCCCCATTCACCCATCTACACATACCTTTAAATTTATTTAGAAACACCCATAATATTCATTTCTACCAAATAATTATAGGGTTGATCCTCAACCCTTGGATCAATTTAATTGTGGCCACTAGATCCTAGGGTTCCAAACTAACCCTAAATATCCTTATGAATTCTTATTAAATCCTTTTCTTTACCCTAGTCTCCTCATTTGGTCATTTTTCCTTTGTTTAATTTGCAGGTTGGAGAGATGGAATCCATGGGAGCAAGAAAGGAATAACTATGGAGGAATTTACAAAAACAAGCTTAGTTTAGTCTAGGTTGTAGATTTATCATTGTAATTTCTTTCATTTGAATACGGAGGGGGTTTCCTTTCCAAATCTGGTATTGTTACAAAAAAATTAGTGTGAGTTCCTTATTTGGGCCAAATCCTACCTCCATCTATATGTAAGAGATTGAATACTTTTAATTATGCATTTGAAGATTTACTTGTTTTGAACAATGAAATTTTACCTTCATTTGCTTTCTAGAGGTTTCCTCTTAATTTTTACAAGCTCAAATTTTAGATATCCCAAGTTAAAAGATGCATAGGTGCAGATTTATGTTTTACCTCCATTAGTGATAGAACCGCCATCTAGAGAAGTTCAGCAGTCCCGCGATGACCATTGTACGTAGGTGACGATTCAAAAAATGTTGCCTTTTCGAGCGGCGAGTTCTTAGACCATTGTCTTGTGTGATTAGCGGTTTGGGACCACCGCTACATGCAGAGGGCAGCGGTCCTATTCTTAGAAATAAACCTTCATTTCTAAGATTTTGAAAAAAACAAAATTCACTAGAGTGATTTAAAAGTCATCCTGAACTTAAATTTATGTGCCTAAAGTTTCCAGTTGAAGGGTTTAATCCATCTATTCATTCCATAGTAAAAGTACTCATTTTAAAGCATTTCCTTTTTCAATAATAACAACTACAAGATCATTTTCTTTTTTTTCAACAAATTTTCTTTCAAGTCCAATAGTAAAAAAGGAACTAAGTCTACTTCTAATGTTGTTGTTTTTTTCCTCACTACTAAATGCATTATTTCAAAATAATAATTTACTTAAAATTTATTACATATTTCCATTTCCACTAAAACCATTTATTCAAATAACTAATAAAAAATTTATTCCACATTCAAGTTTCCCATACATACACTATTAGACATTTACATCTTCTATGTTCCTTATTTCTCATTTACAATAATACAACTTCAAAAATGAAAATGAACTTTCTTTTCCTTGAGCATAGCTCATTTATTTTAATGCAAAGAACTTACTTTCCCAATACAAATTATAACTAAACTTTTAAACATGATTTCCATTTGATTCATTTCTTTATATACTAAAATTTGAGGAGAAAGGAAATTATACAACTCCTCAATGATATTCCTTCAAAATAATAATACAACTTGGTAATGAAACTTACAATGCAACATTTCTTCATTTTTTTACAATACAATACTACAAATCTTCCACCTCAAGTGGGGATAACAAGAAGGTTTTCTCACAAGGAAGGATTTCATTTGGACACCCACAAATGCTCCAAGTTTCACATCACTAAAGAGAGCTCCACCATGTCTTCATTTGATCAAAAAAAAAAATGGGGAGAGACAACTTTCTCCACCCAACCTAAGATCCAATGAGGAGAAGAAGCTATCCTCCTCATTGGCCCCCGAGCCCCAACCACAATGCAATAAAAGGTGGATCCAACTCATGACAAAAATACAAAGCTTCCACATCACAATACAAAGATTTCACAACCATACCAAAACACAATCAACTCAAACTACAATCACAAGAAGGAACTAACAAAATATACAAGGCTTCAAAATGTAAAGCCAAAGGAGCAAGGATCTATGGGGAGGTCACTTATGCCTCCCAATGGGAAATAGGTTCCCACCTTAAAATCTCTAATATACATCTAAAAACCCATACACAACTCTTATGCCTCCCTCAAGACCCTCTTATGCCTCCCACATTCTCTTATGCCTCCCTACTAATCTCTTATGTCTCCCTAAAAAAACCAAGTAAGAAATGTAAGCATTTTCTTGTCCAAGGTGGGGCACCCAACCCAACTCCCTCCAAAACATGAAATAAAATATTATGCCTCCCTACATATAAGATCCCCATAGCCTTCTCCTACACCATACTTAGGCAATCTACCCAAGGACCCATCAAGCATTCCAAAACACTCAAAAATATACACATATAAATAAGTAAAATAAAATCCATAACAAGGGTATAGCTCCTACCTTTCCATGGTAGAGTTTGATCCAAGAGTCACACACCAAACTCCTTCAAGCCCAAACTATCACCAAAATGGTAAAAAAATCCACAAGCACTCCAAAATGGACCAACTCTAAAAATGCAAGAGCACAAAAGAATTGAAGTAACCCCAAACAAGCTAAAGAACTTGAAGAAATAGAAAGGGAGAGAGGAGGGTGAGGTTGCTCCATGTAGGATGCCACATATCTCACCCTCAACTCCACCTCACAAGAAAAACCTCAACCCCAATTCATAATAAATTTGTGATTGAGAGGAATGACAACCCTCTTACACACACAATCCCAATCCACACCCCCTAAGGACAAACCTTAAAACCCATGTAATAAAAGTTTAATAAATGCAACTTTTTTTTTTTTTATTACAAAGCACATAATGGGGTATATTTTGATCCTCCATTCCATAGGTAGGGTTTGTATAGTAATTTAAGAGGTGTAGGACAAGTTTAACTTGTCCCACAAGCCTCCAAAATTGGCCCTTAAGGCCAAATCCGAATTTCCAAGATGAGGTAGAGTGTACAACACTCAAGATCACAAGAACTCAACTTACAACACATAACCCAAAGATCCATCTAATCTAATAAATGAATTATTTTGTCCCATCCATAATTAGTTTAGTAACATGATTAATTTACTAATCTAGACACAAATTAAATAATTAACAAAAGGAGAATACATCACTATAAAATCACATACTAAAATTAAATAAAAGAAATATAAAAGAATGACACACAATCCCCCTTGGTCACAATTGGAGGTAATTACCCCCATGGGAAACCCCCTAACAACATTCAAACACACACAACAACATAACACACATTGCCATGGTGACCATTATTGAATTCATCTAGCATTCCAATGTGGTTGGTCTCCAATCCCCCATTGTTTGTTGTGATATGTTTACCTAAAAAACACATAATACCTCCTTTGGCCTTGTGGCCACATCAAAACATCCAATAAAAAATATACAATATAAATCCGCAATCATCTACATATCAATCAAATCATCATCTAGGAAAGTAATGTTATCATTTTCAATTTCTAACAACATCTCAATTCTGTATTTCATCAATATCAATAGGATCATAAGATTAGTTCAATTGTTAAGGTCTACTCAATATGATGAAAATATCGCATGTCAGAAATATATACTATGTCAACAACATATCATCATCCATATAAAATGTCTCTAAGAATCCACACACATCCTACT
Organism: Taxus wallichiana var. yunnanensis; assembly: GCA_018340775.1. Lineage (NCBI taxonomy): Eukaryota > Viridiplantae > Streptophyta > Pinopsida > Cupressales > Taxaceae > Taxus > Taxus wallichiana. The sequence continues at coordinate 136,428,426 of CM031237.1, forward strand.
ATGATCATAATCCTATAATAGTCCAATTATCTCTATCATCTAATCATCATGATAAGTCAAAATGATACAATAATATCCATGCATAACACACTGTAATCAAAATCAAAAGTAATAAGTGTCGAAGGCAAGTGGGCACTACGGTCACCATCTTCTCATTTAGGGTAATACAGAGCTTCATAAATGACAATATGCATGCGTGGTGCCTCATAATAGCCAGATATCATGCTCAAAAAGATGAAGCAGAGATCTTGAAATAATTTCAATGGTGGCTGCTTAAAAGATCACATAGTCAACAATGGCCAAATCAAGCACATGAACCTCATAAGACTAATTTTTAGAGTTCTTCTTCACAAAATACCGAGATCAAGAACGAAAAACAATGGCTTCCCTGAGAAAATTTTCTAAGGTTTTGCAGCATAGAATGAGCAAATGACAATGAAAAGTGATAAGCTTGATGAGCTTATAACCGACCTAACTCATCTGTTGTTATCATCAGAGGAAAGGATCAAATCAAGTAAAATTAAACAGTCTACACTGTTAACTCCATAGATCAAAATCGATAAAGTGGAGATCTGAATGTACAAAATAAAATGGCCATTATTCTCTTATAAATATCCATAAAAATTAAGGCTTGAAACACAAGTAAACCCTAACTCCAAAAAGGGTACAAAGATCAACAACCAGAAATGATTAGGGTACGTAGATAAATGCACTAAATTGGATTGTAATTAAAATTTCCCAACTACCTAATCTAACTAGAGCTCGAGAGATCAATGGGGAAGACCAAGAATGGCGATTGAAATGACTACATTGCAAACCTACAACCGATTGTGGGTTGAAAATTTAATCGCAATTAAATCCACCGAAAATAGGAAGGGGTGAGTCAACATGGTGAAGAGAACCAGACCCATTAAATAAATAATTATATTGACCTTGGTTAAGGTCTTATAATATATGTCTAATAATTAAACACCGACAAAATCAATCAAGTGATTATTAGAACCAAACTATGCCTTGTGCCATATAATCCCAGGGGTCAACATATTATATTCAAATGATTATGCAAAGGGGTCCCTTGACCTATCTTTTACAAGGTACCTTTTCATTTGAATAAAGTAACCCCCAAAAGTGATTCAAATAAAGAGTTATGCAAGAATAATTACCTTAATTTTGTCAAACATTCTTTATTTCTCCAAAAGGTGGCAAATAAAAGAATGGTACAAGGTGTGCACACATCATAAGTGGTCCCCACAGTGGGAGAGTTTAAAAATGGTCAAATTATATTTTCTCAGGAGTGTAATTCTTCATGTGACTACAAGAAGACAAAAAAATGTCAACATCGAGGCTGCAAGTGGTCCCCTTTAGGATGAATGCATGGGTGAATTATATTTGCAAAGTATTGCAAATAAAGAAATTATATTACTCACACACAGAGATATTATTTTGCATGTGCATCCAAGGGGAAGAATAAAAGAATGCCAAATTTATCATTTCAAGTGGATCAAAGTTGCAGAGGTCACATTATCAGCTAGAAGATAGAGATCACATGCATTGGAGAACACTTGTTCATCAAGAATATTTTTATTAAATTATCAAAGTTATTTATCCAACTTTGTTAAAAATAGAATAGTAAACTTTAGTTTGACTAGGATGTATTTTTGTAATCAAGGCTATTAATGCCTCATTGTATTAGCATGTTTATTTTTATTCCTTTATTTATTCATAAATAAAGGATAAAAATAGGATGCATGGGTGAGTACAATTTTATTCTACTTTTAGCAAGGTTGGGGAGAATAAACTTGGTATATATTGTGTGTAATTACAAAACACAAAGGGAGGTAACTAAGAGGAATTTTTGGACATAGGAGTACTGAAGAAGATTTTGCCATTTTTTCCCTTTGAATGAGTATTATATTCTACCTTTCTAATAATTTGTAGTCTTGTGTATGTCTTATTAATCCTTGTGAATGTAAAATTCCGTGGTTAATCATCCTAATGTGTTGCAAATTTAGTAATTTATTCATGATATTAGTGTGCATGTGTATCTTCACAGTATTATTGTGAATTTTTCCCTCAATACATCAAGTTTCTACGCCTTAATATTTTATTGAAAACTATTGGTTTGTGCATCAGAATCTATTCTCATATATTTGTGCATGTACTCAGTCAAATCCTCAAGAATTTTTCTCAGTATCACCCCGGTTATAAATTCATTTACGAGTCCATCGTTTTATCCTCAAATCCCAAAAAAATAGTTTAGGATACATCAAGAAGGAACCATCCTTGATACCGGAGACTCACCTCAATAATAGGTATACCCACGGACCTAAGGTGTTTCCATTGAATCTATGAGAGAGAGATACAGGGAAATATTAGAACACTGCAGCCATCTCTCTATAGGGTGTACTTTCGAGAGACAATAGTAACATATTTTGTATTTTAAGGAAATGTAAATTACTTCACTCATCTTAATTTATGACCAAGTGATATTATTTATCGTTGGGCACGTGTAAATTCGAAGAAAGAAGTTTTTTATGGTTACAAAGATTATGCTAGTCTATATGAATGCAAATTTTATTCACTATATGTCAAGTATATATTTACATCCACATATAAATTGTTGGTGTGTGTTATTTTCCACATAATTAGGTGAGTCATCTCACTTAGGTGAGATTGTAGGTCCATGTGTCATTTAGGGGTCAATATGAGATTCCCTTACACGTCGGTGCATCATCATGTCAATGCGTTAGTGTGTCATTGCATAGTGCATCATATGCTTCATTGGGAGTTCTGATTCTATTGGGAATGTAACTCCCCCTCTCTACTTGAGTTGTCATGATTGCAGCATTGGGGGTTACTCAGCACCTCCTATATGTACACCCCATTTGATATATGAGATAGATGAGAGTTTTATTTCTTAACCGAGGAGTTCTCGCTTGTGTTTCAAATCTTTGCATGCACATTCGGTTGATGCTTGCTCCTCCCGAGATCTCTTCACACTATCATTCACACGTCCATTGATGTGCACGTCATCCCTCATGATCCTCGCTTGTGGGTTTTAAACCCTCTTTCATGGTATCAGAGTAGATATTGTGGATCTGTGCACCCTTCAGCATTTCTGTGCATGTTTTATGGCTTCCATCATGATATTCATATCACTTTAGGTGTGTGTTGTAAAGGATATTCTGACTGTGCTCTACTTGCACTGATTTTGGGGAGTTTATACCTCTCCTTGGGTTGTTCGTGTGTTTGAGGTGGTTGTTCAAGTTTCTGGTGTTTTTTTTTCAAGTTTAGTGTCTTTGACCACTCGATTCTTCAGGTTTGCATGTGCATTTGGAGGTGTTTTTATGAGGTGTATTACATTGGTTATTGGTGCCATCAACCTTGACTTATCCATTGCTGAGTTCGTGATTGCTTCTTCCGTGTGGCCTTGGTAATGGTTTTTCAGTGGGTATTCCTGGTTCATTATTTATTGTGATTGTGCTACTCGTGGCACTCAGACTGGTAGTGATTGGTTCTTTCCCATGGCCTTTACCTATTCTTCCAGCCTGTAGGATCTCTGCATGCATTCTTGGTTCATTATATGCTCGTTGTTGGCATTTTTCTTCTGTTGCATGTTGTACATTTCCTTGTCCTTCGTGGTTGGTCTGCGCATTAAGAAGTTGGCTCTCTGTAACTTATTTGAGTGGTGGTGTCTACGTTGAAGACCTGCACCACTTTTCACGTGGCCTTGGGCATTTTTAACTTCTGCAACTCATTTTTAGTTGAGCAGACAGTTAGGACATCCTCAGCTGATGTGCATTGTTCCTGTGCTTGTGTTGTTCCCTCCACTAACACAACAGTCTCCGGCTTCTACTCCACGCACTAGTCCACGAACCAGCTCCAACAACTCCAGCTTCAACCACCTCAGCCTGGAAAATCACGTGGGTAACAGCAACCTCCAGCGACCTACCCTTAGGTGTTTAAGACTTGCACAACAAGCATGTGGGCTCTCCACTCTCTGCCATGTTCAACACCAACAGCCCACATGTTGCCTCCAGCATTGAAAAAAAAAACATTTTTGTCTTGCATTGAAAAAAAAGTTTTTTTAAAACCTGCATTTTTTCCTTGCATTGAAAATGTTTTTTGTTGTTTCACTCTGCCACGTTCCTTTTTTGGCATTCCCAACAACTTTGTAACACCTCCTCCAATGTGCTCGCAAGCTCCACATGTTTGGCCATTTTTTGGTCTTTTTTTGGCATTTTTGGCTTTGGGGTCTTCACTGCAACCTGCACATTGCCTCCAGCTCCAAACATCTCACTCTTCTCCAAACGCACCAGCACGTGGTCCTTTGCACATGTGGATTTTCCTACAAACTTGGACATTTCTACCCAGCACAACACTCCAGGCCATTTTCAATCTCCACGTGGCTTTTTTTCTTGCTGTCCACTCTTCCAACATGGGCCCCCACCTTCTTTTTAATGTTTTAGGGTGTTTTAAAAATTAAAACATTCAATCATGGCATGTAATATTCATTTTGGAATTGTAATTTTTTTAAAATTTGGGTTTTTGACTTGTATTGCTCAACCCTCCTATGTTTGTTGAAGACAGGAGGGCGAGGTCGGGGTTGGCAGGAGGCTAACCCCCTCGCAGTCAAAACAAACCCCTGCTAAAATTCCATGCCATTTCCAACGAGTACCCACACAATACCCTTTGCATGCATTTTGGGCACTTATTTAATGCGTTTGCAACATCTAGTGCATTTTTACATGAGTTGTAGGAATCGTTTTAATGCTATAACTTTTGACTCATTGCTCATGTACTCCCTGTTTCAAAGTGCTTCTTTAGTCAAAGTTGCATGATTTTCACACATTACATGATGGAATTATTATTTTTATAAATGGATTACTTTTATAAAGTGCTGCAATCTAGGGGGTTGCTTGTACTCTTGGGTTTTCACACGAAGACGCATTATCGGCCGAGTCCGACGTCCTACTTTTGTGCACCTTGCATTTTTTCATTTTGCATCGGGAGAGTGCTCTTTCTAGAGTTGAGCATGGGTGATCACTTTACATACTCCACCACTTCTCACCGGGAGAGGGAATTATTCAACTTGGTGTGCTTCCATGGAACGATACTTCACCCACGAGGGTCTTTTACCCTTCTTTCTTGGGCCAGTTCTGCACCCATTGATCATTGTCATCTAGAGGAGTTCCTCGACACTTGTAACCATATATTTGGTCACATGATGATGCATGTCTCGTAAGTCTCTCTCGGTTTCATGGGAGACTCGAGATCCACCTCACCATGTCTAGAGCATTCTTTATAAGCAAAAGGAGTTACTTTCCCTCTATGGAGACCGTTCACATTCTACCTTCGTTTAACTTCTGTTGATTTAGTTGTATCCTCTATTTCTTCATGTGATGAAAATTTAGCTAACATAGACTTGATTGATTCTACTTCTGATGACAAGGATTGTGCACCCAGTTCTGATGCAGAGAGTACTACAGAGGACTCTTCTCCTCTTTCTCTCACTATTCCAGAGAGTGTTGCCACATCCCACATCTCATCAGATATCGAAGTCTCATACTAAGTCTCATATCATCATTACACCAGCCTCCTTTCCACTTCTAGTGTGCAAGGCCCCTTCCACTCCTCTGCCTTCATTAGATGACTCATACCTATCTGACATCACTCTTCTATTTGTTGAATCCCTTAATTGGGATGAGTATCTACCTAACCTTAGTCATCTTTTCATAGAGTCTACTTGTGATGCACTATAGGTCCCTCATCCATCTACAGGTGTTTCAGAGGAGTTCATCATCTCTATTGTTGGGAGTGCCCCTTCCGGGAATCATGTCACTTACACATTTCCGGAGGCCTTCATTGATCCACCCTAAGTTCTGGATCCCCTTTCTATTGTGGAGGATGTTTTGTTCCTTTCACATCACTTGGACATCCTTTCTTCGGTGTTCCTCTTCACTCTGACCATTCTGTGCATGTGGCATTACCTTCAGTTCCTTGGCACTCACTTGCTAGACCTATGTCACACTTTCGTGCACCAGACTTAGAGTTCTTTGTGTTGTTTCCTTCAGTTTCCTTTGTGGAATGGGTAGACTTCCAGCACATCATTTCTGTCCTTCGTAAGGGTAGGCACACAGTTTGTAGCAGGTGGCTATTCTTCAGTCTAGAGGTAGAGGATCTTGTCATCGACATTCTTCTGGGAGACTTCCTAGAGTTGCAGAGTTCAGATTCATCCATGGAATCTTCTGCATTCCTCTTGTCTCCCTCTTCTTGTCTCTTCTTCTTCTTTCTAAGATATTACCTCTTTGTACATGGGTACCCTTTCAAGCTTGTTTATGGCCGAGACCCATATTTGACATCATTCTTAGATTAGAGAGTTTGTTTTTCTCTTGTGCTAGATTTTTTCCCACTGGTTTGGGTTTTCCTTCACTACTTGGGATCTTTTTCTTGTACATGGGTACCTCATCAAGCTTTGTGTCGGGACTCATTTCTCATTTCGACTTGCCACGTCATCCTAAGTTATGATGAAGGGGGGTGTTGGTTGTGTGTTATCTTCTACATCATTAGGTGAGTCATCTCACTTAGGTGAGATCGTAGGTCCTGTCATCATCAATGACACTATGATAATTCTTACCTGGGAACTCCTCATGCTATGATTATTTATTAATGCACAACTTTTAGTTTGGTGGATGGAATCTAGAAACACAACAAAAAACATAACACAAGAATACCATAGACTATGATAAGAAGGAATGATGATAAATCTGAAATATAAGTGTAAATTATAATATCAACATGAAATTTTTACAATCTTACCCATGAGGTACTTCATGTGTTACTGACTTCACTTTCCTTCCAATAATAACTATGGGAAAAACTTCACAATTACACCTCTTAATGGCTTCTTTAACACACCTTCAAAATGATGGCTTCCTTTACACACTTACTCATACAATATTTCTCACTACTTCCTTCTATGTTAAATGAGGGGGGTGGCCTCTTTATTTATAGGAATTCAGGCTTATCCACCCTATCTCTAAGATAGGATAGGAAATATCTTTCGGCCAATCATATTCCATGCCTAAACTCTTGCCTTTACATGTAGGCTTATCTTCTAAGATAAGATAAACCTTATCATCTCACATGGGTTCCACCTTTTAGACTTTTCCACAAATAAAATACACAAAATATTTATGACATCACTCTTTTCCTTATTACAAATATAATATTTCTAATTCCTAATCATGTAGACCCTACTTCTCTACTTATCCCAACTTTGACATTTTAACATTACCAGACCACTTACGAAAATAGTTACTTTTTACAACATTCCTATTGTACTTTGATTGTTACTGTACTCTACATTATTGGCAGCACCGTGATGATGGTGATGTTATTTTCTATTGGATGCCACTACTAATTATACTTAACAACATCCTATTCCTAATACATAAATTAATAAAATAGAAATTACGGAGGAAAATTTTAATGTCGACATTTTCCCCCTTCCTAACTTCTACTCCGTCCTCGAATTAGACTATTCTAGTGCTTGGAAAATCTTTAACTTATCATGGTTGACCCATTTCATAATGGGAGTACCATCCAATTCCTCTAGTCGATATGTACCATTTTCATGCACAACTACTATTTTGTAGGGCCCCATCCATTTGGGAAGAAATTTTCTCTGCCTTCTTTTTTTGTATCTGGAATCATATACTAGAACCAAGTCATTCACATGAAATGGAGACCAATGGATCTTTTGATCAAAGTATTCCTTCTGCTTCATTTTCTTCTTATAGCTTGTATCCTTCGCTATTTCCTTCATTTCCTTTAGCAAATGAAGATGCACCAACCTTTCTTTTACTGAATCACTTTCATCCATCCTTTCCTTTTTCATAACTCTCATAATGGGAATATCAAACTCAATAGGAAGAACTGGATCAATGCCATAAGCCAACTGAAATGGGGAGTATCTTGTTGCTGACTTTGATGTTTCCCTATATGCCCACAATGTTAGCATGAATCCTTTTATCCCACTTATGTACCTACAAGGATGCATCTTTTGCTAGAATTTGACACAACACAAAATTTGTTTGTTCCACCTATCCATTTGTGTTTGGCTTGTATGTTGTTTCCTTCTATGCTTAATAGAAAACTTGTTGACTAGGGCTTCTACCACCTCATTAATGAAGTGGCTTCCTTGATCTATTACAATTTCTAATGGGCAACCAAATCTGGTGACAATGCGTTCATATATGAACCTTGCCACTTCATCCATGGAAGTTGTTTTCAATGGCCTAGCTTCAACCCACTTGGTTAAATAATTTGTGGCAACTACAATATACTTATTTTGGCATGGGGTAGTTGGAAGTGGACCTAAAATATCTATTCCCCACTTTTCAAAGGGACCAAGTGGAAGAATAGGGAATAATGGAGATAATGAAGTCTTACGGTTACCATGTGTTTGACAAATATCACATGTCTTACAATAATTATAACAATCTCTAAAAAGAGTGGGCGGTGATAACTTTGCATCCAAGATCCTTCTTGTTGTAAGTTGTCTAGAGAAGTGTCCTCCACATGTATCATTTTGGAATTCTTCTATCAGCTCCTTCCCTTGATCACATCTAACTATCCTCTTGTCTTGTTCATCGGTCCTATTCAAAATAATACTCCATGCGAGAATAGAATATGGATGACATTAGCTTGAGTAATCTTCCTCTTCTTCTTTGCATTGGCACCATCAGAAACTTGAATTCATTCGAGATAATTCCAAATATCTATGTATTCACTAGGGATTGTGTCAAGGGATAACAATGTTGCATCTAGGAAATCATCATCATCACAAGATGAACCTAAACCATCATAGGCTCGAGAGAGTGTATCTGCATTGACATGATTATTTCCTAGCCTATCTATAATATCAAATTCAAATTCTTGAAATAAAATTATCCATCTTGCTATCCTCCCTAATGGATTAGGCTTATTTACAATATATTTTAGAGTCTGATGATCTGTTACAACTATAAATTTCTACCCTAGCAAGTAATTTCTAAACTTCTTTACAGAAAAAATGATAGCTAGAGCCTCTTTTTTAGTTATAGTATAATTTACCTCATACCATTGCTCATTTGTTTGCTCCCAAAGTAAACTAGATGATCATTCCCATTTTCATCTTTTTGGCTTAGAGTACTTCCTAGTGCTGCATATGAGGCATCAATATACACAATGAATGGCTTGCTCTAATCTAGATTCTTTAAAATAGGTGAAGACACCAAAGCTTCCTTCAGTTGTTCAAAAGCTTCATGTGCCTTATTTCCTAGTTCATAAGTAACATCCTTCTTCAAGAACTGGGTTAGTGGCTGTGTAATCTTTGAGAAATTCTTGATGAACCTTCTATAGTAACCCACATGGCCTAAAAATGATCTCAACTTATTTCTATTCATAGGAAATGGTAACTCTTTGATTTTTGAAACTTTATTAGGATCAATACCAATACCATCTTTGGATACAACATGCCATAACAAAAACGCCTTTAAAACATTCAAAGACACACTTTGTAGGGTTTAGTGAGGCTTTGCTTCATCTAACCTTTGAAATTTTATCTCCATCTAGTGCAGGTGGTCCATCTTGCTCCCATAGATGCAAAAATCATCTAGAAATACTCTGATGAAGTTCCCAATGTAGGGTTCAAACACCCCATTTATTAAGCGTTGGAATATTTGCACGGAGCATTACACAACCTAAAAGGCATAACTCTATAAGAAAACATTCCCAAGGAGTGGTGAACGTGGTCTTGATTGATCTTTCTCTACTATATGAACTTGGTTGTATCCACTATATCCATCAAGCAAAACTATAGCACTCTGGCCAGCCTACTTCATCCAAGATCTGATCACGAGAATGGAAGAGGGTAATGATCCTTCTTTGTTGCCTTGTTGAGATTCCTATAATCAATACAAATGCGTAGGTTCCCATTATTTTTATTGAGATCACAATGGGAGAAACCCATTCGAATTATCCATAGCAAATATGAATCTGCATTAAGCAACTTATCTATTTCTTCTTTTATAGTCTTTGAAAAATTAGGATTCATTCTATATGGCATTTGCTTTATGGGCTTAACACCATCTACCATCTCAATAGAATGTTCTAACCAAATTAAATTATGGAGTTCCTTGTAATCAAAAGTGAATAGGTGTATGTACCTTCGAAAGAGTTGGAGGTAGGATTCCTTCTCACTCTCCATCATAGCATCACCAATCTTTATTTGTTGGAGACGATCAACAATATCTTCTTTATATAATCTTATGGGTTCATGAGTCGGTGTGACTGGAAGGATATCCATGACCGAAACATCAACCTCACTTTCTTCATCTTTTATGTCCACTTCACTGGTACTAGAGTAATCAGAGGATGTCCAATCATCAGTTTCATCACTTGAATCCACAGGTTCTGCCTTATGATGCCAAGGGATCATGTTTATCTTCACCCTCTCTCTGCCACGTCTAAGTGTCATGAAGCCTTCATTCCAGTAGTTTCTTGCATGAACTCTCCTTAGCCATGGCCTTCCCAACAACATTGGGTATGCAACAATACCATTTTTCATCACCTAAAAGTATACCACACATACAACACCCATAACAGATATTGCCACATTTGAAACAACACCTTCTGGTTTATTTTTTCCCTTATTTAATGACCTTAACATAAGTGTTGAGGGAGATCAATTTTTAAACCCAACATATTCATTATAGACTCGGTCATTACATTAACTATAGCACCTCCATCAACTAAGACATCATGAATTGAAATACCATTACATAATACCTCAGCTTGTGGAGCGTAAGGATCTACCTCTGCCTCCAAAACAAGGACCTCAACCTCCTTCCTTCGTCGAGTATTGAGTCTGCTTCACGGCTCCCACCTCTTCTAGAAGACATAGCCAAGAGTTGACCATATGTAATATTTGAAGGCCTTTTGGACAGATCTTCTAAGATGGAGTATGGTCCTTGTCCTTGTGAAATTAGGAAATCCTACATACCAACTTTCTTCTCCCATGTTTTTTACTAGTTTCTTCTTTCATCTTCTTAGGATCATTTCCATCTTGATTATCTTTTTCTTTCTTTCTTTTTGTTACAAACACATCTACTTCATTATTTATGCTCTTATCTACTACATCAAAAGAATTCACAGGTGATTTTCCTTTATCATTATCTCTTGTACGGATGTAAAGCTCTATCTAGACAATTATACTTATAATGACCCTTTTATAACAACCATAACATACAACTTCAAGAAATATTTCTTTTGGACCTCTATCTCCTCCTTGAGAACTAAATTATTTTCCTTGAAGAAGATTAATAGTTAAGCTGGCCCATCTTCTGAGTAGATCTTCATACTCAATAGATGTACTAGAAGAAAGATTTGTGCTTACTGAGAGTGGTTGTGGATTCTGGACCAAAGGTGTTGGTGTAGGCTCTATCCAAGCAGTAATTTCTTTGGGCTCCTCTTCCATGCTTTCTTCTTGCCTTCTTGCAATCTCCTTTGCTTGTTCAATGGTATTTGGGTGGTCATACTTCACTCATTGTCGATATATGGCTTCATCCTAAGAATGAAGTGCTTACTGAGAGGAGATTATCCATGCCATTCATCAACCCATCCACTAATCCTTCCTTATGGATCGGGCATCGAGCTTCTTCCATAGCTCTAGAACATGAGCATGATAATCACTTATCTTCTCCTTCTCTCCTTGGGATAGCTTTGTGATATCGATCATGAGATCTGCATATTTCTATTGTTCACCAAATTCTTCAAGAAAACTTTCAGTTAATAAATCCCATGAATTTTTCACATTATCACCTAATGTTTCAAACCACCTAAGGATTGAACCATCCAAAAAGGTAGGAAAAATTCAGTCCATTGTTCCCTTCTTATGAGGCCATTACAAATGCAAGATCGTTTAAACTCTTGAATGAAAGAGGAAGCATCTTCATTAGATTGGGCTGAAAAAATAGGAATCTTCCCCATTTTAAATGTAACCACAGTGAAATACCAACTCACAAGTACAATCAAGTAAGACTTATGTGCACAAATAATTGGACTCACTATAATAGAAAGTGACTTTACACCTTTCTATAGTAAAATAGGAATGACCACGGTAATCTTACATTTACTATGGTAAAACTTGACTTACTACGGTAAAAACTAACTTTACTGTGGTAAACACTATTTATGGTAAAAATGAAGTTACTGGGGTAAACACTATTCATGGTAAAAATGAAGTTACTATGGTAAATACAATTCATGGTAAGAAGTAAAGTTACTGTGGTAAATACTATTCATAGTAAAAAGTGACTTTACCATGGTAACTACTATGCACAGTAAAAACAAGGTTACCCTCCAAATGATTTCTGACTAAGGGGGAATATTTCTCTAGAAAATCAACCAACGAGGAATGGTCCGAAACGGAACAAAAAATGTCATCACCAATCTGGCACTATGATGATTCTTTACCAAGGAACTCCTCGTCTTTATGATTAGTTACTAATGCACAACTTTTAGTTTGGTGGATGGAATCTAGAAACACAACAACAAACATAACACAAGAATACCATAGACTATGATAAGAAGGAATGATGATAAATTTGAAATATAAGTGTAAATTATAATATCAACATGAAATTGTTACAATCTCACCCATGAGGTACTTCATGTGTCACCGACTTCACTTCCCTTCCAATAATAACTATGGGAAAAACTTCACAATTACACCTCTTAATGGCTTCTTTAACACACCTTCAAAATGATGGCCTCCTTTACACACTTACTCATACAATATTTCTCACTAATTCCTTCTATGTTAAATGAGGGGGTGGCCTCTTTATTTTGGAATTGGCTTATCCACCCTATCTCTAAGATAGGATGGGAAATCTCTTCGGTCAATCATATTCCATGCCTAAACTCTTGCCTTTACATGTAGGATTATCTTCTAAGATAAGATAAACCTTATCATCTCACATGGGTTCCACCTTTTAAGACTTTTCCACAAATAAAATACACAAAATATTCATGACATCACTCTTTTTCCTTATTACAAATATAATATTTCTAATTCCTAATCATGTAGACCCTACTTCTCTCCTTATCCCAACTTTGACATTTTAACATTCTTGGACCACTTACGACAAATATTTACTTTTTACAATATTCCTATTGTACTTTTTGTACATTATTGGTGACACCATATTGACGGTGACGTTGTTATCTTCTATTGGATGCCACTAATAATTATACTTAACAACATCCTATTCCTAATACATAATTAATAAAATAGAAATTACGGAGGAAAATTTTATTGTCGATAGTCCATTTGTCATTTAGGGGTCATTATGAAATTTCTTTACATGTCAGTGCATCATCACGTGTGTTAGTGCGTCATTGCGTCAATACACCATATGCGTTATTGGGAGTTACATTTATATTCTAGGAATGTAACTCCCCCTCTCTACTTGAGTTGTCATGATTGCAGAACCGGCGGTTACTCAACACCTGCTATATGTACACCCCATTTGATCTATGACATAGAGGAGAGTTTTATGGCTTAACCAGGTTCTGCTTGTGTTTCAAATCTTTGCATGCACTTTTCGTTGATGCTCGCTCCTCCCGATATCTCTTCACGTTGCCGTTTGCACATCTTTTGATGTGCACATCGTCCTCGTGATCCTTGCTTGTGGGTTTTAAACCCTCTTTCATAATTATGCATATGTTGTGATAAAATGATTTATTAAGGAATATTTTTAAGTAATGAATTCCCTATCTAAACCTTGTATATATATATATATATATATATATATATATATATATATATATATATATATATACATATACATATATATATATATATATATATATATATATATATATTACATATATATATATATATATATATATATATATGTATGTATGTATATATATATATATATATATATAAATAGATATATGTATGTATATAATATTTATCTTATTAACATTTTATTAAAAACATTTATATATATTATATATATATATATATATATAATATCAATTATATATGTGTGTGTGTCTGTGGATTGGCTTGAAGTAGTGATTTTATCAACATGAAGAAAATTATATAGGTAAATGGGTTCAAGATTTTACGGACTAAATTATATATTAAAACAAAAAAATATTATAGTGCAAGGGTGGATCTGTTTTGTGTTAAGTCATGAATAAAATAAAATAAAAATAATATTTATGGGGAGGGGATGGTCCACCCCATATGCCACAATATTGTGCTATGGTCATGCCACGCCATGACCTCCCTCAAGTCATAAACAATAAGCCCCATCTTGGGCCAACACAAAATTTTGCGAGAGGGTATATATTTGGCCATAACTTATATTTTTTAATTTTTGCATGTGTGTGTGTGTGTGCATTTCTATATATATATATATATATATATATCGTGTGTGTGTGTGTGTGTGTGTGTGTAGACATATATATACTTTCAAATCAGAAATCCTAGTCCCTAAGGAATAGAAAAATACATGAGAAGAGAAGAAACAATAAAAAGGGATTTTAAAACCCTAGGCATATAACAAACAAAAAAAACATGAGAGAAAATTTCCCCCTCTTCTTTGAAAATAAAATGGAATGGATCTCAAGGAGAGAAATCAAATATCTGTGGGTTTGATGGAAAAGCTAAAAAAATTCATCCATGGTCTCCTTCTTCTCCTTTCTCCCACATGCAAAAACCTATGCAAAATAGAGGCGACAAGAGCATATATGTTTGTAATGAATAAGTTTGTGTGATTAAAATAAAATTATAAAAAAAAGATATGGGATGATGGAGGAAGTGATGCGACCTAGGTGTGAATCCCACAAAAATTTAAAATCTTCGCAACCTAAAGGGATCATTGTGAAGGATCCTTTTGAACTTGTGGCACCTAAACTGAAGGTGGTCATTATTGGTGTGAACAAGATCCTACTTGGTCTAACAAGTGGTGAGTTATGGAATGGGCGTAGCATTAGATGCTCTAGAAAAGGAAGGGGTGTCTTCACTAGTTAGGTCTTATGGCCTTGATGTGGTCGTTAAATTTCTTGTCTTGTAGTTAGGTACTTGGTAGTTAAAATTTTGATCAAGGAAATTGATCTAGGCAAAGGGTTGCCTTCCTACTAACCCTCGGGAAGGATATCCCCTCTTAGTTGGTTGGCTTGAGGTGTGTGGTCTACACCTCTAGAGGAATTCAAGGTGGGCGGGATTGAATTCAAAATCTCCAAGGAATCAATTCCTGTTGATCTTCCCTGTGAGCGAAAAAAAGACTTTTTGAATATCCATGAAAAGAGGGCAATTTTTTGCAAATTTGTGTGTGTCAATTCTTCAAGAGGAAAATTCGGAACTGCATTTACTTGTTTTATGGTAAGGAGGGAAACCTCAAGGTCCTCTTTCTTTAGAATGACTTCTTTCAAGTCTTGTTTCATTCTGTGACCTTTGTGGAATTTTTTTGTAAAGGGGTGCCCTAGTTTCTAAACACCTCCAACTTATATATGAGGCCCTGGTCCCTTTATTTCAATCTAAAGGTGGAATCTATTCACAAATATCTTCTCTAGCTTAATTTCCCGAATCTCCTTATGGATTTTCGGAACTCTTCCTCTCTAAAATCCATCACCAGCTCACTTAGTTCTTGGGTGCCTATTTCCAATCCATCTCTTTTAAAATGGAGAACCACTTTGGCATGCATATCTATTGATATGGACTTATCTTCTCCATTGTTGATATTTGTAGTGCTTCTTTTCCCTAAGGGTCCTAGATTGTTAAAAATACTCTATGAAGGTTTGAGCTTTAAGTGCTTCTCTTTAGGGGCCTTGGGCCATTTAAATAAGGATTGTCAGGGTTTTGGAAAATATAGTGGATCCTCTTTCCTCTCATTCATTTGGATCAATATTGGTTATGTCTCAATCCTTTTCCCTTCCCCCTATGTCTCTCACTATTGAAGGTGGTTTAGAAGAAATAGCAGTCTCTATTGCCCCTTACAGGCCTTTTAGAAAACTTAAGTCCTCACTCATTGTTAAAGGAGATGGAGGATGTGCATAGGGATTTAGGTGCTTTTTCTCTGGATTAAGGAATTAATTATGCGCAGAGGAATTCCTCCTTGATGAAAACTCTTAGTGGGTGGATTTAAAATAACAAATGTTGGGATTTCAATCTTCCCAACTCCACATTTAGGAATTTAAAAGATGGTGATATTGTTCTAAAATATTTATTTCCCATCTTGGTTCCTTCGAAACTAGCATCATGTCAAGATGGTATGGGGACTGCTATGTGTGGCTCCACAGGTAAAAGGGTGAGAAAGTCAGAGTAGGAGGTGGCCCAATTGGAGGTCAATGCAGGGAAGTAAGGAACCATGAAATATGAACTTACTGATCCCAGGAAGGTGAAACCCCTTCCTTATGTTTAATGAATTTCTTCTCCTAGAATGTCAAAGGTCTTCATTCCTCTGACAAACAACGCTTGATCAAGCATTATATCATCTCCTCAGTTTCTTGTCTGGTTCTTCTTCAAGAAACTAAGTTACACGTTGTTGAATTTGAGTTCCTTTAGAATAGGTCTTTTAGAGGATTGAAAGGAGTCTTTTTAGACTCGATTGGTGCTTCCGAGGGCTTTAGAATCATTTATAAGGAAGGTGTTGTAATGGTGGAATTGCAAGCTCAATCCTTAGTTGGTGGCTTGTAAAAGTATGTTTTCAATGCTCTCACCTTAATTTTCTTTTATATATGGTTTATGCTCCCTTTAGATATTAGGTAAAAAAACCTCTGGAGGTATTTTTTCAATCGGTCTTTGCCATGGGTGATTAGTTTTCATTCTTAAGGGGGACTTTAATGTCATATCTGATAGTAGGGATAAGAAGGGGGATCATCTGAAACCTTCAGTCCCAAAAATATTTCTGCTCCATCATTATGGAGGGCCTTTTGGATTTAGAGCCTAAGTAGGGTTGGTTTCCCCTGAGTAATAAGTGTAAGGGATTTAGCAACATTGTAGAAATATTGGATAGATTTTTGGTTAGTCCCAGCTCAAATCTAAACGACATTGTGCTTGAATGTTCCATTTTACCGTGGTCTAGGTCAGATTATTTTCCAATGTCCCTGTTTGTTAATTTTGATGTTTTCCCATTCAAATTCGAGCTATTGTAGTTAAGGGATGCTTTTCTTGAAGGCTAGGTTGGCCTTTTGTGGAAATCCTATAAAATTGAGGGTTCCAAGATGTTTTTTCTGGCTCAAAAATAGAAAAAACTAAAAAAGGATTTGCAGGAGTGGAATGTCAAGAATTTCAAAAACCACTTTCAAGAAAATGTTAGAGTTGAAGATGAAATGAAAGCCCTTAATTTAAAATGTTTTCAGTGATGGGATGCACCAAGAGGATTTTTCTACTATAAAATCTCTCTTAAGTGAGTTAGGAGAACTCCTTCTAAGTGAGAAAATATATTGGAAACAACAATATAGGGAGTTTTGGTGAAGGACGGTGATAGAAACACTAAATTCTTTCATGCCTCTATAAATAAAAAGGGAATTTAAATTTCATTTCAGAAATTAAGAATAATGAAGGGGTTCATCTGGTGGAACAGAAGGATATCATCTCTAAAGGGATTAATTTCTTCTCCTCCTTGCTAGCTGGGGATGTTGCCTCCTTTGAGGCCAAGTAGACTTCTCTCTAGATGGAATCCCTGCTCTCATCTCCAAGAATCAAAATGTTGAGCTCTTGAAGCCTTTCTCCTTCTTAGAAATTGAGAAATTTGTATTCTCCTTGGAGAAGAATAAAGCCCCTAGCCCGGATGGCTTCCTTCTAATTTTTTTAGAATTTTTGGGGTATTGTGGGTTATGATGTATGGGTGGCTATTGAGGCTTCAAGAAGATCACGTTTGGTGTTCAAAATTCTTAATAATACCTTCATTTTCCTTTTTCCTAAAATGCATCAACCTTCCTCCTTAAGAACCATTTGGACTTAAGAATCATTTCCAAGGCCATTGCCATTCTAAAACCTATCTTGGATCCCCTCATTTCTCATGAACAAACTAGATTCATGTCTTGTCGATCTATCCTTGACAGTGTCATCTTGTCTCATGAGCTGACTCACACTCTCTCTCTCTCTAACACCCCGGTATGATGATAATATTAAACATTAGTAAAGCTTACTATAAGATTAATTGGAGGTTTATCATTACGGTCCTTCTTAAGTTTTTTTCCCAAACACCTTTGTGAATTGATTTTCACTTGCATTTCTAGCCCCTCCTTCTTCATTCTTATTAATGGGAGTTCGAGGTTTCTTTGGTAATAATCGTGGTATTAGCAAGGGGGTCCCCTTCCTTCTTCTTATATGTTATTTTGGTGAAAGCCCATGGTATATCCATCAAATTCAAATTGGGGGAAGGTAAGATTAATGGCTTAAATATTGAAGATAGTATTCCTTCTCTTACTCACAAGCAATTTTAGATGACACTTTTCTATTTAGAAAATCCTCCACCCGAGAGGCTAAGGAGTTAAAGGATTCTTTGGATAGATACTCTAAGGCATTAGGGCAAGATGTTAGTGTGGCTAAATCCTACATTTTCTTCTTCAATGTTGCCTTGCAAACGGAGTCAAGAATTCTGAATATTTTCAATTTCAAAAAAGGACACCTACCTATCAAATATCTCAAGTATTCCTTTGTTTAAAGGTGCAGGTAAGAATTCCCTATGGAATGATTTACTCAGTTCTCTAGATGTTAAACTGAATGCTTGGAAAGGTAAATGGCTCTCCCTCACCGGGAGACTTATGCTGATTAAATCAGTTCTATGTGCTGCTCCTCTATATCTTCTTTCGGTCCTTAAAATACCTAAGGGTGTTCTTGATAAAATTAAGGGCATTTTGAGAAAATTCCTATGGCAAGGTCTCTCCAAGGAAAAGAAGCTTCCCTTATCAGTTGGGATACATTAACAAACCCTAAAGAGCTTGGTGGCACGTGAATCCTAAATTTGGGTTTGTAAAACGTGGCACTTAGTGATAAATTTGTCTAGAAGCTTATCTCCAATCCTAACAGTCTTCTCATTGAGTCTTCAAGAAGAAATATTTGGGTGCTCACCTTCCTGAGCCCATCCTCTAGGTGGAGAACCCTCTAAAGGGCTCACACATTTGTAATTTCATGATTGAATATAGATCTCTATTTGTATTTTATGTAGATTGGAGAGTGGGTAATGGAAGGAAATATCTCTTCTAGGATGATCCATGGAATGGATACCCTACCCTTGGGGACTCTCCTGCTTTTGAAGACATTAAGAGGAGACTACTAGGGGACTAGGTTATTTACATTTCTAACTAAGGTAACTAAATATTTCCCATCCCTACATGTTGCAATGGAAAAAATTGGACCATTTGAATCTCTCTCTTGATTTAAAAGTTGATATTTTATCTATTTTGCAGGAAAGGTATATTATAATCTCAAATAAGCAGGATGAAATTGTTTGGACCATAGCTCCCTCGAGATCTTATTCCCCTTATTTTGGCTACCTACCACTCCATAAGGATGTTTCCTCCGAGAAACTCATATGGAAGGTTTGCTAGGACTCCCAATGTCCCCTAAAGATAGCATTTTTCACCTGGATGGCCTTTAAGGGTAAGATTTTAACTCAAGAAAGAAGGAAAAAGTTTTATCAAGGTCCTACCAGATGCCTTCTATGTAAAAAGGATGTGGAAGATAGAGACCATTTGCTTCTACATTGCCCCTTTGTTGTTGAATGTTGGAACTAGTTGTGTGCCAAGCTTAACCTTCCATGGGTCCAACCTAAATCCCTCCTAGATGTTATCCTAGCTTGGCCTATTAATTCTCACTCAGGGGATTTTTCTTCTATTTGGTTGTGTAGTCTGGTGCTTCTACTGTGGCACATATGGTGGGAGAGAAATAAAAGGCTTTTTAGGGAGGAATATGGCTCAGTGGAATCGGTTCTCCTTAGGCTGGAAAGGGCTATATCGAAGTTGTGTCTACTAACTAGTCTAGATCTTGTCCTTTTACTTCCCATGACAAGTTGCTTGAAAGAAGTTGGCCAATGATAATCAAGCCTGGGGATGGTGCTATGAAGTCTTCCGCATCTTCCTCCATGGCTAGAAGAAACACATTTTGGGCTCCCCCTTCCAGTGGGTTTTTAAAACTAAATTTTGATGGGGCTTCTAGGGGTAATCCGGGGGCCTCCGGTGTTGGTTGTCTCATTCACAATTCCTTTGGTGAGGTGGTTATAGCTGCTTCATACAAACTCAAGGAGGGTACTTGCAATGCTTCGAGATACAATCCATTAACAATGGTTTTCTTCTCATTGCTTCCTTGAAATTGATAATATTTAAATTGAAGGGGACTCCATGCTAATCATTAACGCCATCATAAAAAAATAGCTCTATCATAGAAGCTATATCTTGAGTTAAAAAGGTCTTATGGATGTTGTCTAAATTAAAAAAATGGAGTATTAAACACATTTACTGAGAAGGTAATCAGTGTGTCGATTGGCTAACAAATAAAGGAATCGAGAAAGATTTTGGCAAGAGGGTGGCTAATAATTCTTTTTTGTGGGAGGGATTGCAAATGATTACCTCAAAGGACTCAAGCCATTATGAAATCAACGGCATCTTCCCCACGTGTGAAGCGTAAGGCACTTATTTAAGACCGGCTAGGTGGTTGTCTCTTTCATTTCCCTTTGCTCTGTGAAATGGCTCCTCCTAGGGCTCCTGTGCTAGCTCTTTCTTGTGACGTGAGAGAAATGGCATTCAAAAATAGGGTTATTGATGGTAGGCTGTAGAATATTTTCCTCATCTCCTATGTAGAGGACCTGGAGGTAGTTAAATTGATTTTGGGTCTGGAATTTCTAAATTTGGAGGGGTGACTAATGGTAAATAGTGGTAAATTTGTTGATTCTATATCCTTTGAAGGTAGAGGTCGTTAAATTTGTGGCTCACTAGATTTTCCCCATCTTCTATGGAAACCTTGCATCGGAGGTGGCCAACTTCAACCTAGGTTCATGTCATGCTCACATTATCACCTCAAACTTGTTAGTTGTTGATTTCTCACCTTCTCGAAACTTGAACAATGCTTCAAAGTTGTCCTAGAGTTTTCTCGAGTCCCTCGTATCCTACACAAAATACAAAAAAGTGGGGCATATTCACATTTAGTTTCCCAACATCAATTCCCTAGGAGTAATGATTGTTCCTATTCTAATCTAGTGGAATGATCTGCGCTCCTTTGTGAATGATGCATTCGATTACCTCTGGCCGAGTTGGCTTAATGGAAACTCGGTGGATGGAGAGTGTGATGGTGCACCTGAGTTGGATTATGACTTACCGAATATGGGTATTAATATTTCTTCCATTTACTCCCATAAGCTTAATTCAGGCATAGTTATAGTTATAGAATTAATAGTTCTTTTTATTAGTGTGCCACCTAGATGATTGTGGATGTTGTCTGGTCACACTTGAGGTTATGCCTCTATTTTTAAATAGGGAACGGGTGCCTTCAACCCGCCTTAAATACAAAGAAAATGAATAAGTTTTTGTGGTTAATAAAATGTAGCCAAGGGGATTTTATTAGAGTTTATGTTGTTTTTATTTTAAATGAAATTAGAAATTTTGGTAAATAATTATTTATCATGTGTGCTTTGAGGAAATAAAATATTAAAGTGGGTTGATTTAATTATTTAGAGGGTAATAAATTATTAGTTGGGATTTAATAAATTAATTAATTGAAATCATTTTGGACCAACGAGTGCTTAAACCCAACAAAAATTAGGTGAAAAAAATAACATTAATAAACACGTTAAAAAAATTCAGAATTTTGAAGTGTTTATGTTTGATTTTGAGGTGCCAAAATGTGACACTACAAAAACACACACACAAATAAAATAAACAAATCAAACACATGAGGAAACCTCCATGTTTTCCAAGAATGAGAAGAGTGAAAAGAATCCCATATGAAGCCAAATTGTGAACCAACTATAGGAACATAATAATAATCTTAAAGTAACATCCTTATCTCTCCATTCTATAGGAGCCATAATGTAAACCAATAATAGTATTCCTCCCTCTTCCTTAGAAACTCCAAAATCCATCACAAATCATGATGGATGGAGAAAATGAAAAGAAAACCAAATCCACAAACATTCCCATAACAAACACACAAACAACAACACACAAAGATACCATTTTTATTTCAAAATCACATTAAGTTATCATAAGAAAAAATGAGAGAGATACATGGAGGCCTACCTCAATTAAGATATCCCAAACTCAAAGCAATCCAACACACTCCAAATCTCCAAGCTCCAAAATATCCAACTCCAAAATGTGAGAATGACCAAAAAGTCCCATTCCCTCTCCACAAAGGAGTATAAAAGAATAAACAATTTATAATCCTACTAAATGAGAGTGAAAAATATGTTACCCATCTCATCTCCCCAAAAATATTCCCAAAAACACAAAGCAAATAAAACAAAACTATTTTACGAGGTAATCTCCCAAATTCCCCAAAATGTAAATAAATCAAAGACCTTAAATTTTTTTAAAACACAAAAACAAACCATTATTACAAGAATGCTGACATGAGAGGGGTTAAATGGGAGGCAAAATCTCATTTTATCATCAAAATAGACCTCCTACCCATAGGTATGGTCCAAGGGGCTCATTTCCATGAAAGGGGAACCCCCAAAGTGAAAAGAGGTCCCCAAAATTGCCACATTTAGCCCAAATTCGAGATTGGGATTAAATGACACAAGGGTTGAGGTAGTGGGGCCCACCCAAGGGGTGATTATGTGGTCCCAACCTCCTAATAACAAAGTTAATTAATCCTAATACACTTCTAACACATGTGGGGACCATTAGGTCCCTAAACTAGTTTATCTCAAGACTAAACAAATCACAATAACATAATTACAATTAGGAATCACTCATGGTGTCCCAAACATGAACATGCCACAAACATACAAGGCTACACACAATCATGCATGGCTAGGACTCGGCCCAGTCGACCACTTGTGCAACTCAAAGATAAACTACCCTAAAACCCACGATCCTTGTGCCTTGTAATTTGCACATCAATGCAAACATTAAACATACCTTCTCGATAAAATATACTAATTAAATAATCTCAATAAATCAATCATGGATAAATCACACTAACTATACCACAATAAATGTTAGTATGAAATAGCTAAATGCTAATCATATGCATCCATATTAACTCAAGCTATACTATCCATCTAAGCATTACATGACGACATTCAATTATCCATTACAAATCAAATGATATCCAAGTATATGACAAAACCATACGTCTATCCATCATATATGAAATAAAATCAACTATACCACAACCTACTAATATCTAAAATCATACAATGCAAGAAAAAAGATAATTTCCCATTATGCTAACTTGATGTTATGCACCCAAATCATCACAAGTACCATGTATTCCCTTTCCTCTTTGACATTTTTTTTTCTATGATTTTGATTATTGTGGACTAGAGACATGGAAATTATTATTATATTTTGATAGATAGTATAAACACTAGTTATTTTCAGTATGTTGTGACTCATATTATAGATGGTATGGACTACTAGTAGACATTGATAGATGATGATCTAGTGTTGTTTCATTGTATATTGATGTTTTAGATTTTGACGATGATGATTACATTAGATGTTTGGACTAACCTTATGATCTTATTGATGTTATGAATTATCAAAATTGAGATGTTCAATGATTGCAAATAATTGATAGAAATTCCTAACTTTGATGATGATGATATAGCTTCATGTATGATGTTATTGGATGATATGTATGTGTGTTTTATCTCTTGATGTATTTGATGCATCCTTGAGGCCAAAGGGGTATTGTTTGATTGGTTGTAGGAAATTATATCACGACAACAAGAAGGGGCTAGGAGACTAACCATGGAAAAATATCAAATGTTTGCAACAAGGCCACCTTGGAAACTTTGTGTTCATGTGTATTGTTGTTTCATTGTTGAGTTTTTTAGGAGGTTCCCATGGGGGGTGACCTCATATGTGGCCATGGGTTTGTGTGTTGCTTTTCCTTTTTTTATTTCATTTTTTTTTATGTTTTTGAATCCTTTATTGTAATGTATTTCCACTTTATTATTGCTTGTTAATGTGCTCTTGTATTGTTTATTAACGAAGTGATTAAGTCAAATTGATATGTGAAAATGTAGGAATTTAATAATTTATATAGTCCTTGTTATCTTATTGTTTGTAGATGGATTTTATTTATTTTGAGTTGTGTACACTTTCCCACTTTTCAAATATTTAATTTAATCTTTGAAGCCATTATTGGAGGCTTGTGGGACAAGTAAAAGTTGTCCCATGCCTCTTAAAATTTCATACCAACCATTCTTATGATGTAAGGGGCCATATTTATCCCTCATGATATATTTTCAAATGAAAAAGGCCAATTAATGTTACCTTTTAATTACACTCTTAATTGTGTCCTTAGAAGCGTGGGTGGAGGGTTAAGTGCAATTTTGAGTATGTCATAACCTCACCCACCCATTTATTACGCTTGGTATTTATGTTTGACTTCATAAAGTGGATTAGAGGAGTAATGATGTGGCATCCTACATTAGGCCACCTCACCATCCTCTCCACATTTCTATTTAATTGAGTTATTTTTGATTTTTTTGGGTTATTTGGTTATTTTGTCACACTACCATATTTTGGTAATTTTGGCTTGGAATTATTTCTTGGGAGATTTGAAGCTTTATTTTGGATTTTTCCTTGGACTTGGATTATTTTTACTTGAAAATTAAATTTTTTTCTATGGAAAGGTAGGGTCTTATACCTTGCATTTACTTTCTTGATTGTATGTGTGTTTTTTTTAAAACAAGAATGAGTATATGTGTGTGTAATGGATTGGGTAGTTTCAACCTTAAAAATTAAGTGGGAGAAGGAAAATGGGGACCATTTGAGGGAGGGATAAGATTTTTGTATGTGTATATGGAGGGAGTTTTGGTTGGGTGTTCCACCTTGTGAAGATAAGGAGATTTCTTGCTTATCTTTGTATGTTTTACATGAGGGAGTGATAAGATATTTGAGGGATAGAGAGGGATAAGAGTTTTGTATGTGTGGATGGAGATTTTTGAGGTTTCAAGGTGGACACTTAACCCATTTGGAGGTATAAGGGGTTCCCCATATTTCTCTTCTCCTTTGGCTTAGATTTTAATCCTATGTGTTTGAGAATTATTATATTGTTTATATTGATGTTATTGTTCTTGTACGTATTGCAAGTTCTATTGGCATGAATGTATGTATTGTTGAAGCCTTTGTGAAAGAGTTTCCATGGTTGCAAACATTCCCTATTTCTCCATTTTTGGGCTCGAGGGCCAATGAGAAGGATGGCTTCTCCTTCTCATTGGAGTAAGGTTATGAGGTTAGTATTGCCTATTCTCCATTACTTGTTATTTTCATTTGGAGTTAAGAAATGAAGGAGCTAAAAGTTTATTCCTTGGTTGAAATTAAAATTTGTAGAAGACAAAGTAAAGGAGGTTATTTTGTAAATTTTATCATGTTTTATCCACTTTGTGGAGGGATTTTGACACTTGTATTTTAAATTTAAACTCTTGTAAATGATTTATTCAAGCTTGTTGTGAGTTTCCATGCCATGGAATGTGCATGTTTGTAGGTTGCATTTCCTTGTATTGTATGGAGTTTGAATATACTCCATAAGACAAGTTTGTAATTGATTAAAATTTGAAATGGTTTCCTTATAGTAGAAATGTATATAAGTTGAAAGGAAACATTTGAATGTGCACTTTATTGTTTGTAGTAGTTCATTCAATTATGGAACTCAAAATAAGTATTCATTCTATTTACAATTGAAAATTGTTCATATTCTAAACTAGAAATATAGTGAAATATATGTTTTGTATCCTTTGAAACATCCTTGTTTTGCTTGTATATTTATACCAAAAAAATATATATATACTTGGTTGTGTTTATACCTATTTTCCTCTTTCAAATGAGTTGTTATATAGTGAAATTTTAGTGTTATTGTTATAAATTATACAACTTTACAAAACAAAAATAATGTGATATTTTATTATTTCTAAATCAAGATAATGGAATATGCCCTCTCTATCATTATAATTAATTTCGGTAGAAATCGATATGACTATCAAATTTTATTTATATTCATCTCCAAGTTCTTTTACACAAGTTTATCTTTACAAATGATAATTTTTAATAACATGATGATTTTTAAAAACATTATAATATATATATATATATATATTAATTTATATCATTAAACAATGTAAAAAAAGAGATTCCATTAAAGAATTTTAAATAAGAGTGAATTGGCTATGTGAAGCCATTTTGAGAAAGATTTATAAAATGAAAAAGTAAACTATATTTGATTTGGGTGGGGTCCGAACCCCCACCATATTGTGCATTTATTTAAATAAATTAAAATAAAAAAATGGGAAGTCATTTCTGACACACCCCACCATATTTAATATTGGGAGTGGGTTGCAAAGGCCTCCCATCCCCAAACCAAAAAAATTTAACAAAATTCTGCCACAAGGTATGCATTGCTTTGGATTTGCATCAAACCATTTTCTATTAAAATATTATGTGTGTGTGTGTGTACCCAAAAATATGTAAAATATCCAGATCTAAAGCAATATAAAATAAGGGTAAATATATACCCACAACTAACAAACTGGATGCATAAAAAAATTACAATTGAGAAAACTACAAAGCCTAAAAGGCAACAAAATAGAAAGAGAACAAATGGAGGAAGAAGTTTCTTCCTCATTCCCAAATATTGAATCAAAAAGTGTAGACTCCATAGCCTCCATATCCATCCATCGCCTTCATCCTTTAACTTGCAAAAA
Organism: Taxus wallichiana var. yunnanensis; assembly: GCA_018340775.1. Taxonomy (NCBI): domain Eukaryota; kingdom Viridiplantae; phylum Streptophyta; class Pinopsida; order Cupressales; family Taxaceae; genus Taxus; species Taxus wallichiana. The sequence goes on from CM031237.1 coordinate 136,455,365, forward strand.
AAAAAAAAAGCCAAAATGTGCAAAAGAGAGAGCTATGGAAAATAAAAGGATAAAAGGAAACTATAGGTATTTTTAGGGAAATATTGATCCAATGGATCTAAATGAGTTAATCCTTGTGTAGAGAATTGACCTTACACATTTTAAGTGATTGGAATTTTGTGGGAATGGGTATGTGTTAAAGTGAGTTAGATTTAATTATCTAATAGGGCCACCTAGGGTATTTCAACTTGAATCGAGGGTTACAGTTAGTTGTGACCCCAAATAACTTTGGATTAATAAATTAATATTATACATGGTTGTTATAAAATCAAGGTTAAATTTAATCAATGCAATAATTATATAAATTAAATGATAGACTTAAGAAAGTTTTAAATATTAATGGGATTTTGTAAATTAAATAATATTGTAACTACCCTAGTAAACAAAATGTATGTATGCTATTAAAGAAAAACAAATAAATAAATTATAATTATTACAACATGGTTTTGTGTTGGTTTCAGGTGTGTCAAAATGTGGGTGTTACTTTTTGGTATTAGAGTCATGGGTTCAATACTTGGACCCTAGGCCAACACAAAACACAAGTAAACCTAACATAACATACAAATAGAACATACAACATTGTTTGATATTTTAAAACGTATAAAATGTATCAAATTAAAACAAACCTAAATGATAATGAACTAACTCTTGTCTTGATTTTTGCATGAGGCGTAAAAAAGATGAGGTGTTCTTACGCGTCGAGCTAGAGGGACCACCCCCATATCACGCAATCATGGCTATACTACCGTAGATCCTATAGATCTTGTAGGAGATCAATGTCACTATACAAGGAGGATCAGTAGGAGGAAAACCTATCCAGAATGAAAGAGAGCCATCACATAAGTCCCATGGCACCTGATGACATAGTGAAGAGCATAGGGAATATAGTTCACATGTGTATCCAAATAGATAGGTATCGATATAGGGAAATAGGGCCACGAGCCCGCAAGAGAAATTTAGGAGCCCTACATAGAGGGAAGGCCATGAGAAGAGACCCAAGTGTAGACATTCGATGGAGAAAAATCATATCATAGAGATACTCAATCTTTAGCCACTTCACTTTTGTTAGAGATATAAGATAATTTTTTAGGCAGAGGCGTGGTTGGTTAGCTTGAGTGGATGATTCAATCTATGTCTATACTCTAGAAACACAAAGGCTCATGTTGTTATCTCGTTTTTGAGAGACGAGACTGATCTATGGTGGATTATAGAGGAGAAGAAGCTCTACATGGATGCAGATACTTTCACATGAGAGCTCTTTGAGGAGTGATCCCAGAGAAAACACATGTCTAGATGTTTCATCTTGTAGAGGATCGATGAGTTCCATGATTTATGAAATACATTCATAATAGTGGCTACATATGAGATTCAATTTTTTGACTTGCTTCTATAAGTTCACTACATGCAGGATGCACAAGTCAAGATCCACGGGTTCATCATAGGCCTAAATTAAGGTCTAGGAGGGGCATTGTACATGTATTAACCATAGACTTTAGATGAGATCATTAAGAAGGCCTTCATTGCAGAGGATAATAGGGAAATACAGCATGTGAGAGATAGAGTGAGGAACCACATATAAAAACTCAAGATAGTCGATTCGGATGAACAACTCCTTCTCCTCGTGGTGGACATGGATATGCATATTCTTCCTTCAAACCAACATATCAGCCTTAGAAGTAGCAGAAAAATCATCGATTCCATCCACCATAGATATTTTATTTGTAGAGAGGGAGGAGAATGGCACCTCCTCCTAGATGTACCATTAGGACACAAGCACCACGTAGAGCTCGGGCCAGCTAGAGCTCATCCAGAGAGGCCACAACAATCTATGGTGAGATAATCAAGGTCTATCTCATAGACCACTTGAGAACATGGGGAAGATGCTTCTCATTTGAGGGAATCTGGTAGTTGTTATGGATGCGGTGTGTAGGGACACCATTGGAGAGAGTGTTTGTAAAATCATAATAAGAAGGTTAATTGAACAATTTGAGCCAATAGTTGATTACATGGCTAAAAACCATAGGATTTATGTAGTGGTTGAGAATGCCTAGGTAGATCATCAGGGTATAGTGATCGAGACATCATGTAGCATTAGTGATATTCCTACCTCTATCTTGTTTTATTCAATATCTTCTAATTGCTTTATATTTCCATCATTAGTAGAGCAATGGAGGTTGGCAATGGTTAGGTAGGGTCGTAGTTTAGATGTAGAGATGGATTTTAGAGAAAATCTCACAATGAAATCCTTAGTCAAGGAGTGTGTAGTATACCTAGGACCCTTAACCATGACCTTGGATCTTTGCATCCTCCCCTTGGGATCTTATGGGATTATTCTTAGTATGGACTAGCTATCAACACATAAAGCTGGAGGAATCATGTAATAGCAAATTAATCACTTGTGCAAATGATTTAGGAGTGGAGTTAGTGATTTTGGGGTTAGGGGACCTATATAAATTCATGTTATATGTGTTATGCGGTTGAAGCGGTGTGTGAGTAGGGGATGTTAGTTTTATGCTATTACACGGTTAGTGATAGGTTAGAGGACAATATTAATGGTCCTTTAGTTGATGACCATCCCATTTTTGGGAGTTTTTAGATTTTTTCCTACCACGTTTCCGGCCTACCTCCCCACGTGAGGTAGATTTTTATATAGATTTGGTTCTTGGAGTATAACCTATCTCATGGGAACCATACAAGATTATTACACCTAAGCTTTGTGAGCTCAAGTCACATTTTCGGGGACTTATTTAGAAGGGACTAATCCATCCTAGTGTATCCCTTTCGGGTGCATATTTATTTTTGTGAAGAAGGATGGATACTTGCACTTGTATATTGATTACATAGATTTGAACAATGTAATGATCAAGAATCATTACCATATTCCACGCATTGAGGATTTGTTATATCAAATGAAGGAGGACATTATGCTTTCCAAGATAGATCTTAAGTCAAGTAATCATCAGCTAAGGATTGCAGAGGAAGATATTAATAAGACAACCTTCCACACAAGATATGGCCCACTGATTTCATAGTTGTGTCATTCGTATTGACGAATGCCCCTGCAGTGTTCATGAGGTTTAGAAATGGGGTATTCAGGACATTCTTGGACCACTTCATGCTCATATTTCTAGATGACATATTGATATACTCATGCATGCGTGAGGAGCACGAGGAGCACCTTCGATAGGTTTTGTAGTGTCTTTGAGAGTAGGAACTATACAAGAACCCGGAGAAGTGTCCATTATTGCGAGATAGAGGTTTAGTATCTAGGTCACATCCTACCTTTGAAAGGTATCATATTTGATCCTTCCCATATTATAGCTATCATTGATTGACCAAGATCTTGACCGGTGTGATCGAGGTACGTAGATTTATGGGATTAATAGGGTACTATAGTATATTTATTCAGAATTCTCACACATTGCTCATCCCATTACTAACTCCGCAACAAAAAGGGAATAATTTTATTCTGTCACACAAAAATTGAGCAGGACTTCAAGACTCTTAAGGAGTGCCTTACTATAGCTCCTATTTGAGTAGTTCTAGATCCACAGAGGGAATTTTTTGGTTGTATAAATGCTTCACTGGTTGGGATAAGAGGAATTTTGATGCAGGATGGTGGTGTTGTTACCTTTGAGTCTCACAAACTCAAGGATTATGAGTTTAATTATCTCGACAAGATCTTGAGCTTGTGGCAGAAGTTCATGTTTTGGTTCAATGGACATTTTCTATTAGGCAGGAGGTTCATTCTCAAGATAAGTCATTTTACTTGACATCTCTTCACATAACACAATGTCGACACCTGTCAACGTTGTTGGATGGATATTTTACTTGAGTATGATATGGACATTGAGAATGTGAAGGGGAAGGAAAATGTAGTATCGAGACACTTTGATCCGTCAAAGTCATCTTGTTATGGTTAAATTAGTGTATACAGAGTTACGGAGAAGGATCTTATGGTAGCTTCAACACGACAACTTATACCTTTCAACTAGACTAGAGATTTAATCTCGAGACCCCTTGAGGTGAATTTTGAGGGATTGACACTATATCTAAATTGACTTCACGCACACGGGGGTCGTGTATATATGCATAGGGATAGAGATTTGAGACTAGACATTCTAGCAGAGGCACATCTCGAACCTTATTCACCCCATTTAGTGGTGAATAATAGGCAAGCAAAACAACCTGATATAACTACTCTATTGGAAAGGGATTAGGAGAGATATAGCTCGATTTCATTCTTCTTATTTGTAGTGTCAAAAGGTTAAGGTCAATCATCATCATCCAGCTAGCCTTCTTTATCTCGCATGTTATACCATAATTGAAGTGAGACACCATTTCCATGGATTTCATAAAGCAGGTTTGTCTATGTCAATATATCACCGTGATGTGATCATGGTCATGGTAGATAGATTGATTAAAGTGGCTCATTTTTCTCGGTAAATATCACCTATATATCTAGTGAAGTGGCATGAGTATATTTGTATGAGATAGTAAGACTCCATGGGATTCCATGGAAGATTATATGTGACCGCAATCCATTGTACACATCAAATTTTTGGACCACCATGCACTTTGTTCTTGTCACGAGGATTAATTTCAGTATAGCTTATCACCTAGAGACAAATGGCTAGATGGAGAGGGTGAATTATATACTTGAAGATATGATTCACATGTATGTCATGGATCAACTTGATCATGTTAGGAGGGGTATCTATATTTGGTATAGTTTTCACATGATAAAATCTTTCAAATTTCTATCTAGATGGCCTCTTTCCAGGACTTGTATGGTATAGAGTGCGGGATTTCTTTGAGTTGGGATAGGTTAGAGGAAAAATTATCTCTTAGGCCAGTTATGTTACTAGATATAGATTAGTAGGTCATCTTGATGAGACAAAGATTACAGGAGGCACATGATAGGAAAAATAAGTATACAAATCGAAGATATTTTTCACGTTATGAGGTGGGATTGAAGGTGTTCTTTAGAGTTAGAATTCGTAAGAGCCCCATCCACTATGTAAAATTATCTAAGCTAGATATGATATCTATGGGTCCATTTGCGGTATTGGAGCAGATCAATCATTTAGCCTACCAATAGTCATGCCACTCATCTTGGCTCACATCCATGATGTTTTCAATTTTTCATTTCTTTTGAGATACATTCCACATCCTTTTCATGTATTGGATTAGACCGCATCACAAGTGCAAGAGAAGGGACATGTGATGGTGGATCCCTCCTACATTTTAGAGCGCATGAACTTGCACCTTTGAGGCCTTGAGATTGATCATGTGTGTGACCAATGGGATCAATAGCCGAGTCATCAACTACATAGGAGGATGACACACCATTATGGGTCAAATTCCCACACTTGTTCGAGTGACTTCTAATAGGAAGTAGAGTCTAAGGCGAGGGGGATTTAGTGCCCACTCCTCTTCGACATTTCTCTTGTTTGATTTTGATTATTGTGGACTATAGACTTGTAAATTATGATTATATTTTTGATTAGTATGTTTATAGACATTACGTAGACACTTGTGATTTTCAGTATGTTATGACTCATATTATAGATTGTATGGATTGATAGAATACATTAGTAGATGATGATCTAGTGTTTCTCATTGTATACCTATGTTTTGGGTTGTGACGATGATGATTACAAGTAGATTTTGGACCAAACTTATGATATTATTGATATATTCACTTATCAAAATTGAGATGTTGAGTGATTGCAAATAATTGATAAAAATATTATTTTTATAATGATTATATAGTTTCTTGTATGTTGTTTTATGATGATATGTTTGTGTCTTTTTATCTCTTGATGTATTTGATTCTACCTTGGGGTATTGTGCGATTGGCTATAGGGAATTATATATGTCGACAACAAGAAGGGGCTAGGAGACTAACCATGGAAGAATATCATATGTTTGTAACAAGGCCACCTTGGCAACTTTGTGTTCATGTGTATTGTTGTTTCTTTGTTGAGTTTGTTAGGAGGTTCCCATGGGGGGTGACCTCATATGTGGCCATGGTTTTGTGTGTTACTTTTCCCTTTTTTATTTAATATATTTTCTTGTGTATGTAATTCTTTTATTCTAAATTATTTTCACTTTATTATTGCTTATTAATGTGCTCTTGTCTAGTTAATTAACCATGTGATTAAGTTAAATTGAGATGTGAAAATGTGGGTGTTTAATGGGGTAGATAGTCATTTTTATCTTATTGATTGTAGATGGATTTTATTTATTTTGAGTTGTGTACTCTTTCCTTCTTTTCAAATCTTTAATTTAGGCCTTTGAATCACTTTTGGAGGCTTGTGGAAGAAGTAAAACTTGTCCTAAGCCTATTAAATTTTTCTACGAACCTGTACTATGAAGTAAGGGGCCATATTTATCCCGGTTATGTATTTTGAATGAACAAGAGCCAATTAATGTAACATTTTTACTTACCCTCTAACTTGTGTCCTTGGAAGAATGGGTGGAGGGTTGAGTCCAAGTTTCAAAGTATGTTATAATCTCATCGACCCATTTATGAGTCTTAGACTTTGTGTTTGACTTGTTGAAGTGGATTGTAGGAGTAGTGATGTGACATCCTACATGGAGCCACCTCACTATCCTCTACACCTTTTCTATTTAATCAAGTTATTTTTTGTTTTTGGGGATTACTTGGTTATATTTTCACACTTGCATATTTTGGTAATTTTTCTTGGAATTCTTTCTTGGGAGCTTGGAAGCTCGTTTTTGGATTTTTCTTGAATTGGAAGGTTGATGCTTGAAGATTGGAGGTTTTTGCTATGAAGAGGTAGGTTATTTTACCTTGCATTTACTTATTTGATTTTATGTGTGTTTTGTGTTGAAAAGAGAATTAATGTATGTTTTTGTATTGGGTTTTGTTAATTTGGCGTTAAAAATTGTGTGATAGAAGGAAAATGGGGACCATTTCATGGAGTGATAAGAGTTTTTATGTGTATTTGGAAGGATTTTGGTTTGGGTGTTCCAAATTGTTAAGATAAGAGAGATTTCTTGTTTATCTTTATAGCTTTTACATGAGAGAGTGATAAGAGGTTCGAGCTAGTGATAAGATATTGACCGAGGGATAAAATATTTGTATATGTCGGTGGAGATTTTATAGGTTTCAAGGTGCGAACTTAACCCATTGGAAGGTATAAGGGGTTCCCCATATTTCTCTTCTCCTTTGGCTTATATTTTAAGCCTATGTGATTGTCAAGTTTAATATTATTGCTATTGATGGTATTGTGCTTATATGTAATCCAAATTTTGTTGGCATGATTGTATGTATTGTTGAAGCCTTTGTGAAAGATTTGCTATGGTTGCAAACATTCCCTATTTCTCCATTGTTGGGGCTCAGGGGCCAATGAGAAGGATGGATTCTCCTTCTCATTAGAATAAGGTTAGGAGGTGAGTGTTTCCTATGTTCCCTTCCTTGTTTTGAGTTAGAGTTGAAGAAATTAAGGAGCTCAAAGTTGATGCCTTTCTTTAAATTATAATATGTAGAGGAAAAAGTAAAGGAGGCTATTTTGTAAATTTTATCAAGTTGTATCCATTTTGTGGAGGGAATTTGACACTTTTATTTTAATGTTAAACTCTTGTAAATAATTTATTCAAGCTTGTTGTGATTTTTTATGCCATGGAGTGTGCATTCTTGTAGGTTGCATTATCTTGTATTGTATAGAGCTTGAATATACTTCCATAAGATGATTTTTA